>JAGDYQ010000134.1:2068591-2186091 GCA_021962125.1 Bulinus truncatus | reverse complement strand
CTAAAGTAGATACAATACTAACGGTCTGGACCCTCTTAGTACAGGATTGGACAAAAATGAATACTCTATGGGGCTCTTTTTGGGGAGGACAGTAATGACCATAGAAACGGTTGGCTATCGATAAGACCGACTCTGCCCCTCCCTCCCCCCGTATACCACAACTACATAGCACTTTAATTGGTATATCACATACACGCAAATAAACCTATAGCCCCCAACCGTATCACAACTTTGTACTTACCGATTCCTTACTGCTGCAAACGCTCCCTACATTGGGTAACACACACACTCTCTCTCTCTCTCTCTCTCTCTCTCTCTCTCTCGATAAATCGGTGATTCACATCCTGGAGAGCCACGGTCATTAGATTGAAACTTTTGGGCCTTTTCTTTGCATGCTATTTGCAAAGGCCCTTTTACTCCACAAGAAGGTGTAGGAATTAAACAAGTATTGCATACCAGCAATATAATTTTTTTTTATTGAAAAGGTCTGCGAAGCTGGTTAAAAATAGTACCAAAAAAAGTCACAAAAAGTCACAAAAATGTCACAAAAAAGTCACAAAAAAAGTCACAAAAAAGTCACAAAAAAGTTACAAAAAAGTCACAAAAAAGTCACAAAAAAAGTCACAAAAAAGTAAAAAAAAGTCACAAAAAAGTCACAAAAAAGTCACAAAAAGTCACAAAAAAGTCACAAAAAAGTCACAAAAAGTCACAAAAAAGTCACAAAAAAGTCACAAAAAAGTCACAAAAAGTAAATATTGAGGACCACTGCTGTACATTCAAAAAAAAAAAGTTTTGGATCAATGTCAAATTTTGTTTAATCGGGTGTCTATAAATAATTTTTTTTTAAATATTTCATTTGAATTAAAAAAGCAGGTGTAGCAATTTTTTTGGTGTGGCTTATGCGCAGGTGTCTGTGACATGCTGAGATTTATTAATAGCAGGGACAATGGAATATTTATGCCATCTTTTGTTGTGCCCTTCTTTTTTGGTGGCTGTTGTTTAATGTTTGTGTTTTTATAGAAAGACTTTATTGTTGGTCGAGTGTTTACCCAAGCCTATAAATAAATCTTTTGTTATTTATGTAACTTTATTATTATTATTTTTTTTGGCAGTTTAAAATTCTTTACTCTGTTACACCGCTTATAATCTGTTTAGTCTTTTTTTCCTCAGTTAAGCTCATATAATTTATTTGTATCCATTATTGTATCATACGCATTGTACGTATATATATAGTGGATTCCGCTTAATTGGGACACCGCTTAATTGGGACAGCCGCTTATTTGGGAAAAATCTCAAAGAAACCAAACCAAGAAGTCAATAGTAAATTTGTATGTTTAATTGGGACAGCCGCTTAACTGGGACAAAAAGCCTCGGTCCCGATGTGTCCCAATTAAGCGGAATCGACTATATATATATATATATATATATATATATATATATATATATATATATATATTTGTGTGATATATAAAGTAATTATACGTTTTACGTATCACAGTGTATGGCACAAACATTACAGATCCCTTAGACGTCAGGATTGGTCCAAAATTTATCCAACAGCCAAAGTCTTTCGTTATCGTGGAGTTGGTTCCTTTCCAAATCGAATGCGAGGTCCAAAGGTGAGAAATTACTAATGGGCCATTTCTTTTGGTGTTCAGTCTCTAGAATATGCTAGGAGTCTGTCTTTTCGTTGACTGTGAGCCAATCGAGTTGTTACCATAGACGCGCTAAACTATTTGAATGAGAGAGGAAAGTGAAGATAAGTCGAAAGAAACTTTAAGCTAGCTGCAACAGAGTGCTCGCCCTTAGTGTCTCACTTTGCCGGTAGGCGTAAACTGTGGGCTTTTTTATTATTAAGGGGCAGTTGGTTATAAATGGACATATGGGCTTCTATAGGGAGCAATGGGTTTCTGTTGGGGCCAGTTACGTCTATCAGGAACAATGGGTTTCTTTCAGGGCCAATTACGTCTATCAAGAACAATGTCCTACTTTCAGTGCCAGTTACGTCTATCAAGAGAAATAGGCTTTTGTGTATGAAAGTTTACTTTTTTTTATTATTTCTATATATGTTTATAGTAAAATGTATTCAAATTGCTCGAGCAAATAATTTTTTTACACTAAAAAACCAATTAATTTTGTCTACGTATTCTGAAAAAAAAATATTGTTATGGGGAGCCCCTTATAGCCCTCAAACATTGTTAGGTAGGGCCCCAGCCCCGTAGCCATGGTGGGGCACTGGGGGCCATGCCCCCCCGCTAGGTGTGGAGAGCCCCCCCCCCGCTTAAAAAGAAGAAAAAGAAAAAAATAAAGAAAAAGCAACTAAAATGAGAAAGTACCCCCTTGCTGGGTATTGGTGCCCCCTGCTTACTTTGACCTGGCTACGGGCCTGTAGGGCCCCCCAAGCTGTTAGTATTGCCGTTGGAAATGTTATCTGAAATTGAAGAACTTAAAAGACACATTTTGGGGGGCATAATCTTTCAGCAATCCAGGAGCTTCTTACAGGTGGTTACGAAACGGATCCCCTCTGGGAGTGACATCAGATGACCGGTATACCTTTGCCACCGGAAAGTTGATGATCGCCAGGCCTGAGAAGCGTGAAGACGAGGGAACGTACCAGTGTATGGCGACCAATGAAATTGGATCCGTCCTCTCTGACCCCAGCAGCGTCTCGTTTGGATGTAAGTCATTTCATACCCTACGTCTTCTCAGAGCCGTTCTGTTGTCTCCGGGCTGGAAGGCAAGGACCAGTTTTCTGTCTGGGGCAATTTTAATTAGTCAGGCTCTCCATAAGAATGACTCTGAGTACATGCATATAGCTTAGATTGTGTAGTCAAGAGAATGTTTTGTATATTAGATATCCGGTTTAAATCAGTGCCGGATAATTGAACCCCACCCCCTTTATTACAGCATAGTGATATCTAAGACAAGGTCAATGAATTATACTGACTTGAAGTAAAAGAAAGTAACATGAACATAATATTAATTAATCAGTTGTTAACACAAAGCTCTGTCTAGGCCACATGTTCTTAACTACGGTATAAATATCAGCTACATAATATTAAATTAGATGAATTTATGACTAAGGCAATGGTATAAATATCTTGGTCATTACTCATAGCAGACTAACAAACTTTTTTTGTAATTAAATAAAAGTAATTGTCAAGTACATATTCATTCTATGTTTTTTGTCCCATTATTGTTTTAGAACAACAATTGTTGGTTTTTTTTTTCGTTTTTAGGAGTCAAATATATAGCTATGACATCTGTGACTACAAATATATAGCTATGACATTTGTGACTACAAATATATAGCTATGACATTCGTGACTACAAATATATAGCTATGACATCGGTGACTACAAATACATAGCTATGACATCTGAGACTACAAATACATAGCTATGACATCTGTGACTACAAATATATAGCTATGACAAAATGTGACTACAAATATATAGCTATGACAAAATGTGACTACAAATATATAGCTATGCCATCTGTGACTACAAATATATAGCTATGACATTCGTGGCTACAAATATATAGCGATGACAAATGTGACTACAAATATCTCTATTGCTTGAATGGTACTTTTCCAACAATTAAAGGGTTAATACAAATTTCAAGACATTTACTGGCCAGCTTATCTTCTTATAGATCTGGTTTATTGAATAAAAAGTAAATTCGAAATTCGATTAAAAAAAAAAGATTATAATAATACTTTTTCTACCATTCAAAGAAAAACATGCGTGCTTCTATGACCAAATGAAACAAAAATATGTTTCAATTTTTATTTGTGTTTACAGTTCTTGCAGAATTTTCTAACGACCCCCCAGGGGGCGTGGTTGCCAGACTGTACCAGGGAGCAGCCATCAACTGCGGACTTCCATCTTTCAGCCCAGGTAAGATTCCAGTTCTTCCATCTTACAAAATATGAATTATTTAATCATTTAAGTCCTTCCTTGCGTGGATGGGAGGTTTCCCATAGATCATGTAAATCACCAATGGGGCGGTTTTCCCCCTTTTTTTTAGCGCCATCACTATGGGGGGGCCCCAACGAAAGACAGCATGGGACAGGATTTGAGCCCGTAGACTACAACATGTATCTCAATGGCTCCAAATGAAGTATAAATCTTATTGAGGTGGGCAGTGGACCGTTCTGGGCCATCGTGGATCATTTTTGGGCAATTTTGGGCCATTGTGGGGCCTAGCGCGAAAATATGGGCCTTAGTAAGCCATTGTGGGTTGTAGTGGGCCAAAAGAGGCTGTAGTGGGCCATTATGGGCAGCCAGCCACACTGGAATGTAATTGATTTGAGAATTGTTCAGCATAAAGCTTTAGACTTGTCTGGGAAGGGGGAATGGGTTCACCGAATCCTCCTAGATTACAGAGGTGATTCTGATGAAAAAAAAGTTGGTAGCGGCTACAGTGGCGAAACTAGCAGGTGGCATAAAAATGTATCGTCAGTCGGCGAGGGGGGGGGGAGGCTGCATGTTAACCTATTTAGCTTTTTTTTTTTCGACAAGGAAATCTGTTGGCGTTTTCCAGAGTCTATCGCGAAAGATGGTGGTTATCTCATTGATTCCCATAAGGCTGGGAAGGTAGGGGCTTGAAACCCTAGCGCTAGGCTGATTTACTTTGATTATGTGCATCGTCGTCTGCCTTGAATCTGACGGTGCGGAAATGGGCGGTAAAAGGGGGGAAAACAATATCTACGGCTTGATATACAAATCTAGAGATAACATTTCATGACATTTGAGGGGTTGGGGGGGGGGGGGTTAGCATAATATGATAAAAAAAATAAAGCAAATATTACCATTACGAAATAGTGTTCATGGCCTACACAAACGGGAGACTTCGGTCTTGACACGATAACTGAATTTTTTGTTTATTTGTCACGCTGGGTCTTTGGTGTCATGTGGGGGAGGGGGGTGGGGAGAGTAGATGAGGGGCGGGGCGTTAGGTGCGGGCTATGTGTCCTTGACACACCTTAAACAAAAAATCTTTGACGACTACAAGAATGAACATAACATCGATTTGGGGGTCTCCATGGTGTTACTATGGTTACGGTCGTCCCGGGAGAGGCATCTGTAGATTTTTTTTGGCCAAAATTCATGACGTAAGGAAAGTAAGTAAGTAAAATTCCCTTAGCCCCAGCCGTGGGCAAAACTACGGCCCGAGGGTCAAAACAGGCCCGCCTGACAGTTTTTATCTGCCCCGCAACGTATTTCAGTATGAGGCTCAGCACTAGCCTTGTTATGTTATGACGTGTACATGTCATTTATATTAGTTCCACGTCAACAATACACACCTCTGATCTTGGGTGCGGCCCGCCAGTCAGGTTAACGAGCTCAATGTGGCCTGCGACTCTAAATCTTTGCCCACCCCTGCCTTAACCCCTTAAAAAAAAGGGGGGGGCCATCGGTGCTGAGTAAGCGTAGAATTCATCTGTGTCTATAATTGTAATCTCAGCCTACGAAAGGGAACGTGTGGTTAGCAGAACGCCCAGCAGCCTTTGCCTCTCCTCGACTTAAAGTCAAGTACCCATTAAGAGATGGGTGGACTTGTCGGACTTAAACAAGGATGTGGGAGGTTGCGGTGGGAAGGGGGCTGGGTGAGTGTTAGGGAGGGTGGTAGAAGGTAGCAAACCCACGACACGAGCGTTACAAATTAAGACGCCGAAAATGTTTTGAAATATCAACAACAACAAAAAAATTGTCATTGAAATACCAGATATAATAGGCCAGGAGTTTTAACAACCACCCCAGAATAAATTCTTTACAATGGTTTAAATGCAGAATCTGACACATATATATATATGAAGATTAACTGGTATGAATGACACCCAATGAAACTCATTGGAATTTTTTCTACAGCATTGCAAAAATTGCACGAATTACACGTAACTTTCCACTATTCACGGTTCTGTAAGTGTCAATAACCTTGGTAAATCTGAAGTAGGCCTAATCCACGTATAACTGTCAGCAAACGTGCTTCAGATTATGTTATATAAGTATTTAAAATAAAAGGTCAAATAATGTGTAACTAATATGACCTGCTTCCAGTGGCGCAACCAGGAGGGGGCGGGGGGGCTGGCTTCAGCGCCCCCCCCCCCGGCAAAATCATCAAATACATAATTTAAGTTATAAAGTTACAAATAAGACTGTCAAACTGTCTTTTCAACATGTGAGCCCCCCCCCTCCCCCCTCCAGCATTTTATGCTGGTTGCGCCACTGCCTGCTTCCATTAGTAGACCTACGTTTTAACCGTAAAAGTAATACATAAATTTTTATGTTTGTTGCATTATATAAAAACTACTTCATAAAACAAACCATAAATAAATAAATAATACAACACTCTGAACTGATGTGAGTAGCAGCCCCGTAGCGTGAAAATTCTACAGCAGGGGCCAGGCATAAGCGGGGGGCGGGTAATACGTTTTACTAAGTAGAGCAAATAAACAGAGGGGGCCAGACAAAATGCAGGGGGGCGGCCCCCCTGCCCCCCCGCACGCTACGGGCCTGGTGAGTAGTATGGGTTTCAGACTCCGGGTGGGGCAGGCATCAATCCGCTGGTGAAACTGGCAGTTGCTTTCACCCCGTGTCATAATCACAGTGTTCACATGCTGGTGTACACCTCTTCCTCAAATGCCCAAGGTATGAAGAATTCTAAGCATTCATCATCAATTATTTCTTCATCTTTTACATTCAGCATGTCATTATCATGTAACTCTTCATCGTCAATCATTTCCACAACATTGACCAGCTCTTTGGCATTCAAACATGACTCTCCATTACAATTTATGGAGGCTGTTATGTATGACAAACCATACTCAAAGCAGCGACACAAACGTGTCCCACACTGTTTCCTGGATCCGGAAGTACATTTGCAACAAACTACCTTCAGAACATCTGATGGAGCCACATCTAAGTCAGTGGCAAATATGGATGTACTTTTCCTCATGAAGCTTGATTCAGTATTGCTTAACAACATCAAGATATGTTCCACCTTCCAGCCACTGAACAGCACGGAGTAAGTAACCGCCGTCTACAACATGAATCGAACTGCTTGGTTTCAATGATGGTTCTACACCCTTGCAGATTTCTTTACCGAGCTGTGATTTATCAACTTTCCGCATATAGTTATCTTTGAACAGAGAAGTAGGAAGTGTTGACAGCTCATAGCTGAAATATTTCTCCATATCAGGTGATCTTTGCATTATGACCAGAATCCTATTAAACTGAACTGTGGGATCAACACCTGTCAAAGCTTTCTTGGAAGTTGATGAAGAAGCATTGTTTACTTGTGCTAATGTTCTCATTTGAGATTTTCTTTTAAGGACAACATCCTTGAAGTTCTTGCCGCTCATGTTCTGAACAATATCAGCGCCAACTTCTTCAGCATTGTCGCAGTTTATATTATCAGATTCAGATGCTTCAATACCTGATGGTATGCTGTGGAGTCTTGTGTCAGAAATATCAAATTGATTATGTGACTTCAAGAATTCGAGAACTTTTGTGAGATTGTCATTATCTCTATTGATCCTGGACTACCCCTCTTCCGGATGCTGAACTGCATCATAGCAGTAGTCAACATCAGCAAACTGCGCTAAAGATGTCCTTACAGCTGCCGTCCTATGAATTGTGGAAGCCCATGTGGTGCGTATACTCTCAGTCACTCCTCTTTAATGAGTTATTCCTCCCTTACCTTTAATGGCCCGCATCATTGCCTGCTCTATGGTAAGTTCAACTGACAGTCCGGCCCACTGTTTACTACTACGCCGTCCAACATGTGAGTTAGGTAAGTCCATCATCATCTCCAGGTAGAGACGAGCACACTTGGCATAATTGTTGTTACCAGATGCTGTGAAGAGATTCACCATTCTCCTGATACTGACAAGATGTAGCTGATAGTTGCCCATTCGTTCTGCCCGCAGCAGAAGCTTTAATGTGGCAATGTAATACATATACAGAAGCCAAAGGTTTTTACTATATAAGCATTAGTAATATTTATGTCATTTTCAGGGCCCCATTCTACACCTTATACGTAGCTATACGAGATAAAGGGCCCTAGGGGCCCCAAGAGTAGCTATCCCCCTAACATAAATTTGGTTTAAATAATTTTGGTAATGTCTTTTAAGTGCTGGGCTTCAGTGTTTTTGAAGGTACCGTCTTATCTTTCAGTATTTTTTAATAATCTTGTAGTTGGCAGCTGCCTTTTTTGTAAACAATTCAGGTCATCTCTTAAAATGGATGACAGTATTTTATATAGAATATAGAGGACCTTTTTTTTACAAATTTATTCAATGCTTTTAAACACAATTTAGGTATTCAAAATAATCCTCGTTATGTTAACTAACTAGTTATTACCAAATAATTTCACAAAACTCTTGTAAGACATTAATACTAGGTACGTAATGTAATATTTATTCAACTCCTGGCCTATAAAATCATTTGTTACTGGCACGCGTAAAAAAATTTTCATTTTAATTTCTATCAATTTCGTGTATACTGTATACTTTATTATACATATATATATATATATATATATATATATATATATATATATATATATACTAGCTGTACCCTGCAAAACCTTTGCATAGAGTTTTATCCCCTTAGGCTTGATCGGTAGGCTAGGTTATTTTTTGGTTTCGGGCAGTTCCGATTATTTCATGATTATATTTTAAACTGGAATACTGTTGTATTAATTCATTACTTTCGATTTAACGCAGAGCCCAAATCTCTCTTATATATATATATAATATATATATATATATATATATATATATATATATATATATATATATATTTCATTTTATGCTGTAGCTGTTGATGTCAAATGGTACAAAGAGGATGGCGGGCCCAATTTCTTACGCACCGACCTGCAGACACATCAGTTCAACTCACGAAACGGGAAGTTGTACTTCTCTGAGGTGTCTTTGACAGACGCAGGTAAGCCATCAAATTTCTACGTGAGTTATCGTCTGTCTCCCCCAATAGTGTCTCTTTCTAACGCTGCATCGGTCGAATTCCGGTCCGACACCGCAGCCCTGACTGATTGCGGCCACACTTGTAAAAAAAAAAAATATGTTTTTGTCTGCTTGTCACAAAAGACTGCTTTTTTTTCATTATTAGAATCTACATTGTTTCATTTTGTTTTACCTCACGGAGCAAAAAAATATGACTTATTGCTTCGAAAGTATGTTGCTGTTAAACTTATTAGCTGCGACATTTTTTAGATGTTTTGTATTTTTATTACATTTATTGTCGACAACAAACAAAAAAAAACATAAAATATAAACATAAAACCAGCCCCAAGTTTATGTTTACTTAAAACAATATTTTTTAAGAGTGACAAGTGTCGTATGGGGTTATCTGCCACTATCTATGATTTCCCCTTGTCATTTTGTTGTATTATTTCCCCTTGACATTGGTTTGAATTATTTCTGCCCTCGTAGGCATCTACCACTGTGTTGTGATACTGGTAGGAACTGTGGGACAGGAAGTGGTTCCAGCGCAGAGTCCAAGCCTCACCAGTCTGGGGATGAAACTAAATGTCATTGGTGAAAGTAAGACATAAACTAAATGTCATTGGTGAAAGTAAGACATAAACTAAATGCCATTGGTGAAAGTTAAACTCCCAGATGTTCCTCTGTAACTTTATTTCTCCGTTTTCGTCTTTTTTTTTAAAAAAGGACAAAGAAAAATTCTGCACCAGGGACAAAATGAGATAAACCATAATTCTGAATATAAAATAAACCCCTGTTCTGATTATGAAGTAAACCCCTGTTCTGATTATGAAGTAAACCTCTATTCTGATTATGAAGTAAACCTCTATTCTGATTATGAAGTAAACCCCTGTTCTGATTATGAAATAATCCCCTGCTCTTATTATGAACATATGGCGAACATTTTAGTGGAGAAAATAAAGTAGATGACAATAATTGTGAAAAAATCTCCATGAAAGTGAGTAAAGCGTGTGAGTAAAGAATTCAAACCTCATTCCTAAATATTTACGTCTCTTTTGAATCAGGATCTCTGCAGAAATGTAAATAATTTTTTTCAAGATTCCCAGCAAAAAAAGAGTTGTGCGTTTATTTTTATTTCCCCCCCCCCCCCCCCAATATTCTGTCTTTTGCCCATATCTTTTTTTTAACCCATGCACAAAGCCAATGAACGTTCGGATTGGCGCTGATTCGGACTCCACAGCCCCACCCCCCTCCAGGCAAAGATTATTTAACAGTTCAATGATCGGGTGAAATGAATATATAGGTCGTGACCCATACTTATGAAAAAGTCACTGGCACCCTTGTTGTGATTGATCTCCCACACGGTTAACTTGTTTAGTCTGTTTTTATCTCCATTATCTTATGATCCAACCCAGAGCCCACTCCTCCAGAATGACAAATTAGGTCATCGCCTTAGGGGCCCACTTCCAAAAAATCTCCCCCCCCTCCCCTTTATCCCGGTATTAATTCCTATAATTTATGATGCTACCTCAATAGATAATCTCACATAGGGCCCCGAAATATATCCGAAAGTTTCTGTTTTAGCGAAGATTATAGAACGGCCCCGTTGTAAGCTATTCACATTGTATGTATTCATTAAGCACCCATCGATTATGGTCCAAAGGCCCCGTTGTAAACTATTCACATTGTTTGTTTTCATTCAGCACCCATCGATTATGGTCCAGAGATTCACAACGATTTCCCGGCGATATTTCCTTCTCCTGCACTTAGAGGGGAGACTTTGACAATAGAGTGTTTTGCTTACGGCAAGTAAGTGAAACGAAGAAACGTGTAATAATGTTAATGACATGACATCTGTATGTCATTTCTATGACAAATCTAGAAGACATTTAGTAAGATCTAGTAATGTAGATGACTCATTCTTTTATTATTATTATTATTAATTATTTCTGTGACAAATATAGACGCAATGACTGCTATCTAATTCTGTTTTCTTCGACTGAAGTAGAAGGTCTTATGTAATGGACTATTTCTCTTTTCCATAAAGCATAGGCAATGATCAATTTATCATCGTCATGACCAATCAACATGACATAGGCAATGTAGAAGGCATAGAAGACATATGTCATATAGAAGACACATGTTAGATAGAAGACATAGAAGATATATAATAGATAGAAGACATATGTTAGATAGAAGACATATAATAGATAAAAGACATGTTAGATAGAAGACATATAATAGATAAAAGACATATGTTAGATAGAAGACATAGAAGACATATAATAGATAGAAGACATATGTTAGATAGAAGACATATAATAGATAAAAGACCTATGTTAGATAGAAGACATACATAGAAGACATATAATAGATAAAAGACATATGTTAGATAGAAGACAGAAGACATATAATAGATAAAAGACATATGTTAGATAGAAGACATAGAAGACATATAATAGATAGAAGACATATGTGATGTTGAAGACCAAGACAATACACTTATGTATCATTCACTATGGTCAATGTAAAAGGCGATGTGCGACCTTGGAATGTAATCAAAAGTCCATACCATCATTATTCATTGAAAAAAATACACGTATAAACCTCAATATACAATAAAACGTCCTGAAATACACGTATAAACCTTAATATACAATAAAACGTCCTGAAATACACGTATAAACCTTAATATACAATAAAACGTCCTGAAATACACGTATAAACCTCAATATACAATAAAACGTCCTGAAATACACGTATAAACCTCAATATACAATAAAACGTCCTGAAATACACGTATAAACCTCAATATACAATAAAACGTCCTGAAATACACCCAGGTTACCCCTGTACTACACATGGAAACGTGAAAACTCGACCATGCCCAGTAAAGTGACCTACTCGGACAGTAACCGAGTGCTGACCATACCCGACGCAGAGTTAGAAGATGCAGGTGTCTATGCGTGTGTTGTGGACAGAGGAAACAGTTTTGCGGTCCAGAAATCTATTCACTTACTCATTGAAGGTATTGTTTACTAAAATATATAACCTGCCTTTTTTTTAAATGTAGTAGTTAAATGTGTTGATTATTGATTATCTAAAATATGAAATGTAGCCAATGTGGCATACCGATCTAACGAGAAATAAAGCACAGTCCAATAATACATCGCGGAGTGAACTGCGCCAACTTAAAAATGAATTTAATAAGAGAAAGAAAGATTTTAAAAACCCGAACTCTTTCTTAAGTAAAAATAAAAAGTTTCAAAGATGTGTTATTTTTTTTTAGTTTCTCGTTTATTGTTGGTATGGGTTTGGGTTGTTTGGTTTCGGCTTGTTTATTTTTGTTTTATAACAAAATGTTCATTTACACATGAACACGTCTGTCACAATATCTCTCTGGAAATGCTCCCTCCAAGCTGTGCTGGTATATGCACTCACTCAACTACCCGAGCAAGCGCACACACCTTACAACAGATCACACAGATGATTGGTTTAGCAGGCCTATAAACATTTAGGCTGCTCATAGCCGATATTAGTTGGCGAAAATTGCCTTCGGAAAATTTCAGGGAACATAACGCTCGACTCCCTGATGTCCCCCGTGTAAACATACTTGGTGATCATTGTATCAATATGAACGCTTCGTAATGAATCTGTCGACATATATATATATATATATATATATATATATATATATATATATATATATATATATATATATATATATATATAAGCTTTCTAACTGGTGATGCAAGGTTTTATTATTATAGAGATATACAAACAAACAAACAAAAAAAACTCTGATGAATAGGGGCTCATTTTGTCGCACGAGAGCCCTTGTCCGTTGCCTTATTTCCCTATACTTGAAACGCCTTATTCATTTTTGTATTAGGAGGTCCTTTAAGTCTAGCAGGTTTATCTGAACTAACAAGACTGAAAGGTCCCAGTACAAAGACTTGCAAAGCTCTTCCTCTGATTATGATAAACAGTCAACTGCCAAGTGCCCTGCGACAGATTACAAGATCTTTGTTATAATTCAGTTGAAGTAGCTGAATAACAATTGACATATGTGTTTGTTATAATTATGTTGAAATAGTTGAATAACAATTGACATAAGGTTGTTTTTTTTTTGTTATAATTCTGTTTAAGCTCATAAACGACAATAAACTATAAGTGTTAAATTACTCGTGAAGTACTTGAGAGGTATTTGTTTACTAGCCAGGCCGTTCTTCACGTTTCCATTGGCCGACCAGCACATTGATCAACATGGGGATTTTGTTTGGGTCTGTGAGGCTCAGGGGTCACCTCCCCCTGTCTATGCCTGGTACAAAGATGGCCAGGTGCTCAACAGTCAGAATGGGAGCATAGAGGTGAGAAAAATAAATATAATTTAAAAAGTGAAGTACAATTCACAAGGTAAAGTATTCTGTATAAAATATAATATTTAAAATGCGAAATTCAATTTACAAGATAAAGTATTCTGTATTAAAATATAATATTTAAAATGCGAAGTACAATTTACAAGATACAGTATGATGTATTGAATATAATATTTAAAAGGCGAAGTACAATTTACAAGATAAAGTATTCTGTATTAAAATATAATATTTAAAATGCGAAGTACAATTTACAAGATACAGTATGATTTATTGAATATAATATTTAAAATGCGAAATTCAATTTACAAGATAAAGTATTCTGTATTAAAATATAATATTTAAAATGCGAAGTACAATTTACAAGATACAGTATGATGTATTGAATATAATATTTAAAATGCGAAGTACAATTTACAAGATACAGTATGATGTATTGAATATAATATTTAAAAGGCGAAGTACAATTTACAAGATAAAGTATTCTGTATTAAAATATAATATTTAAAATGCGAAGTACAATTTACAAGATACAGTATGATGTATTGAATATAATATTTAAAATGCGAAATTCAATTTACAATATAAAGTATTCTGTATTAAAATATAATATTTAAAATGCGAAGTACAATTTATAAGGTAAAGTATTCTGTATTAAAATATAATATTTAAAATGCGAAGTACAATTCACAAGGTAAAGTATTCTGTATAAAATATAATATTTAAAATGCGAAGTACAATTTACAAGGTAAAGTATTCTGTATTAAAATATAATATTTAAAATGCGAAGTACATTTTACAAGGTAAAGTATTCTGTATTAAAATAAAATATTTAAAATATTAATATTAGACAGTACAAAAGTTAAATGTAACGGGAAATCGGTATTTAAAAATATGTTTTATTTTTTTTTAACTTCCACCTGTCAAATGTAATAGTATAGCCCATTGGATGAATGTAATAGTAGAGCCCATTGGTTGAATGTAATAGACAGCCCATTGGTTGAATGTAATAGACAGCCCATTGGTGAATGTAATAGTAAGGCCCAATGGTTAAAATTAGAAAAATGTCAATTGTTTTCTCAATTATAAATAAATGTATGCAAAGTCAATTTCCATAGATAGGCAAATTAGGCGGTTGCCTAGCGGCCCATCCCCTCTGTTGGGATTTTTATTTTTTCACAGCCACAAGCTGTCTTTTAACAATTGTCGGGTTTAAACAGTTGTGGTTTATCAGAATACATGTATGTGTGTAAGAGGAGGGAGGTGGTGGGGAAAGATTTCAAAGATTAAAATAGGATCCATTTCAAGAGTTTGTACATAAGGCACCAAATTTACATGCAAGGCTCAAAAAATGGCCCACAAACTAACTTAGCTAGGGGCCCCAAAATTAAGAACGAAACTGATTGGGTGTACGTGTGTGGTGAAATGTTTTTTATTTATTTATTTATTTTTAAATCGTCTTGTAGATTATAAACCGGTATTTATTTTCATGAGCTCAGGTACGCGGTAATGTTCTCAAGATTTACAAAGCCCTGCCAGCTGAACATCAGGGAATGTATCAATGCTCTGCAACCAACATTCATGGGACCACTTACTCTTCCGCACAGCTCAGAGTTCTGGGTAAAGCTCTCTAATGTTTGTTTCTTATTTACGTGGACTGATTACTTTTACATTTTTACATTTAATTATTTGCTTTATATTTGCGTCACTCACATCTTGGGATGCTTGAGGAACTGAGTTGGGAACTAAAGTCAGTGGCTCCCTCATTCTGTGTGCCCCGCGCTCCAACAACAAGCGAGTGATTTTTTTACTTTTAATTATAATGTATAATGTGCACCCACATCTTGTTATTTTGAGAGAAGCGAGGCCATCAAAAGAAATAAGATTAGCTAAATTGTTTGTTTTCTCCTGTATACGATGACCAGAATAAGGGCGCTGACCTATATATTTAAATAAAAGAAATCGTGGGGGGTCCCTGGCGTAGCGAGCTTAACTCGCGCCTGGGGGCACAATACCTTTTTAGCGCCCCTCCCTCATTCGAAAACCATATAATATTATTTGTAAAATATACCACTTGGCGCCCCTATGTGAGTAGCGCCCTGGGCATGATGCCCCCTTTGCAACCCCCCTCGCTACGCCACTGGGAGAGGGGGTAAGGGAGACTACTGAAGAGGGAAGGGCATATTGGTGGGGTTAGCTCCTCGCCGTTTCTGAGAAAAAAATGATCTAAAAAAAATCTTATGAAAGATATCAAAGAAACGAATTCATCAGTGCGCATTACATAGGCGCAGTGAAATCTCATGGTGTGTCCAGGACAAGCGGATTTAAGTTGGACAGGCCACACACGAAGTTTTTAATTTTGTGATTTATTAACATGCTTTTAGGTTTAGAGATTAAAGCGTCATCATATACACCTAGGCATCTATTGACCTTTCATAGACGCCATGATGTAAATATTGATACAACACAACTGCAGCAACAACTTCTGGTAAGGGGGGGGGGGCTTACAATCACGCCCTCTAGCCCAGCTCCACCCCCTTTTTTACACCAATTTAAAAAAAAACGTAGTTAATGAAGTGACGTCCTATTTTCACCACCCCCCCCCTCCCATCCACCTAGGCCAAGACTTAAGAGCGCCCCGCCCCGCTGTGCTGAATGTTAGTTTGCCCCCTTAAGAAATCGATCCCTGAATTTGTTTTCCTCCCGATCCTACGATTCCCAAGTCCAACCAAGCTTTAAATAAATACCTGACGTTAGGTATTGTGCTCGTCACTTACCATTATCCACTTGGGTGCGTTCATTTACACTTCCGGTTTAAGGGCGAATGGAGGGAACTTCAAAATACCCCCCCCCCCTTTTCATGAAGAGTTCATAGGATGTAAGAGATAAATATCTCATCCTCACAAGGACCTTAAAACAAAAACGCTGTAATATCGTGCTAATTTTTTTGTTTCAGTATTTCTCTGAGCAAAATGTTCTGTCTAATACCTTTCAAATAGAAGCTGGTTTATATGATTGTACATAGTGTTGAGCAATATAGTATTATAGTTCTCTCCCTTATATATGATTGTACATAGTGTTAAGCAATCTAGTATTATAGTTCTCTCCCTTGTCTCTCCAGTATTATAGTTCTCTCCCTTACCTCTCTAGGTATTGTAGTTCTCTCCCTTATCTCACTAGGCATCATAGTTCTTTCCTTTATATCTCTAAGTATTATAGTTATCTCCCTTACCTCGCTAGGTATTATAGTTCTCTCCCCTTATCTCTCTATTCACGTAGCGTTCAAACCCAGTTTTGCCAGGCGTCCAGTGAACCCGTCACAAATGGGCACAGAGGGCGGCCAGGTTAACATCACATGTCAACCTGAATCAGCGCCCCCACCCATCATCACCTGGATGAAGGATGGTGCACCTTTACCTGCGTCTACAGGTAAAACACACCTTTTTACCTTAGAATCTGTTTTGAATTTTATTTGTTTCGCTGTTATGTAACGTAGATATGTTTACTTGCATTACATCCAAGCGTTTTTTTTTTGTTGTTGTTATGCTATGCATTTCAAAGGCTTAATGCTTGACATGGAAAATAAAGGGCTATAAAATGCAAAGTTTTCAAGGTTGGGTTGGCATTCTTCATCAACAAAAAAAAAACGAATAAACTTATAAATAAATGCAATAGGCATGGGCGTATTCATGAGGTGGGGGAGGGGCATGGGGGGAATTTTTTGACCCCCTCCCCTGGAAAAATTCCTAGCGACACCCATGGCAATAAATGTTGATATTCGACATTTTTATATAGGAATGTTTTCTTTGACAATATATGGACCTGTTGTCGACTTCATTTCATAAAAGTGCATCTAAATATTTCACATTATCGGTTTTAGTTTAACACTTTAGAGCTCACAGTCTTTAAAAAAAAATAGAGTACCTTTTATAACTGTAACAGTTCATCATTGTATTAACACGCCTGATTATCTGTATGTTTCATTCCACAATCAGATTCTGTAGAAGAAAAATTGAGTCTGGGAACCCATTGGAAGTTAAAATTAATTACAGTGTTCCCTTACATGCAAGGGTGGGCTTATGTTGAGGCTCCGGGCGAATATCAAAATTTAGGCCTTAAAAATGGGAATAAATCCCGTAATTCTTGGCGATTACTGGGGTCGCTGAATTCTTCTCACAATAGAGAGAGAGAGAGAGAGAGAGAGAGTGAGAGAAAGGGAGAAAGAAAGGGAGAGAGAGAGAAAGGGAGAGAGAGAGAAAGGGAGAGAGAGAGAGAGAAAGGGAGAGAGAAAGAGAAAGGGGGAGAGAGAGAGAAAGTGAGAGAGAGAGAAAGGGAGAGAGAGAGAGAAAGGGAGAGAGAGAGAGAGAGAGAGAAAGGAAGAGAGAGAGAGAGAGAGAGAGAGATAGCTATTTTCCTTTTTTTTATTTAAAATACTTTGCATTACCTTAATATACTTAGCATGTAAACTGATACACGGTCAAACATATAATGTGTTTGTTTCCATAATGAATGTGTTCAGATATAGAAGACAGAGTGGTACAGCTCATCACTGGAGACTTGCTCATCAAAGGTTTGCTCGTGAGTGACAAAGGGATTTACCGGTGCACGGCTTCCAACGAATTTGGTTCAGAGAGTAGCTCTTGCATACTTACAATTGCAGGTACGTATTTAATTGATAGGTCAGATATATATATATATATATATATATATATATATACTTATAAGACGCATTTGTTGTCTGTCTGTCTGTCTGTCTGTCTGTCTGTTCCCTTATAACTCAAGATCCAGATAACCAAAAAACGTGAAATTTGTTACACATACACATGGGGAAGGTTATAGGACAGGTTTCGTTTCATCTGGATGGGTAGTTTAATTGTAATTAATTTTTTTTATTTTAGTATTTTACTATATTACAGTAATCTCGACGGCGCCATAGATAAAATTCCTCTGTGACGTCATTTCCCTATCATAAATTTTTAAAAGAGGGGTAACTCCCGGAAACTCCAATTGTAAACATGATGAAATCAATAGTCATATCTATCGTTTTATGTATTCGGAAGATTAAAATTAAAGGTGCACCTTAATAAACCGAAATACGTTAATTAAAATGTTTATGTGACATTATTAACATTATTAATACAATCTCAATGCGTAGTTTAATTGTAATTAATTATTTTAGTATTTTACTATATTAAAGTATGCACGGTATGGGATCGCCTTCACTATAAATAAAAATCGCGCACCAAGTGAATGTGTAATTGAACGGGCGGTGAAGAAATGGCTAGGGACGGGAAAAAAAATATTGTTGTTGTTTTTTTTTCATGCTACAAGTACCCGACTTTGCCCGGGATTAAAATAAGGTTTTTTGTTTATTTAAGAAGCGTAATTTGACGTTTTATTGTACAGAGGGAGGGGGGAGAGAGATAAAGAGAGAGGGGGCAGGGAGGGAGAGGGAAGGAGGGAGCAGAGAGGGGGAGAGAAGGAGGGAGGGAGAGAGGTGGTAGGGAGGGAGATTAAGGGAGAGGGAGGGTTGGAGAGAGGGAGAGAGAAAGGGTGGGAAGGAAAGAGAAAGGAAGGGAGGGAGAGCGGGAGTAGGGAGGGAGATAGAGGGGAGGGAGGGAGAGAGATAAAGAGAGAGGGGGCAGGGAGGGAGAGAGAGGAAATGAAGGAGGGAGAGGGAGGGAGGGAGAGAGCGGGTAGGGAGGGAGAGAAAGGGGAGGGAAGGAGAGAGGGAGAGAGAGGATGGGAGAAGTGGGAGGGAGTGAATGATAAAGAGAGAGAGGGAGCAGGGGGGAGAGAGGGGGGAGGAGGAAGGGAGGAAGGTGGAGAGAGGGGGACGGGGTGAGAGAAGGAGGGAGGGAGATGGGAGAGTTAGGGAGAAAGGGAGGGAGGGAAAGAGAAAGGGAGAGAGGGGGAGGGAGGGAGGGAGGGAGAGAGGGGGTAGGGAGTGAGAGAAAGGGGAGGGAAGGAGAGAGAGGATGGGAGGGAGTGAGAGATAAAGAGAGAGGGGGCAGGGAGGGAGAGAGGGGGAAGGAGGAAGGTGGAGAGAGGGGGGAGGGAGGGATATAGGGAGAGAGAGGGAGATGGGAGAGTTAGGGAGGGAGAAAGGGAGGGAAAGAAAAAGGGAGAGAGGGGGTAAGGAGGGAGAGAGGGGGTAGGGAGAAAACAAAAGGTAAACAGAAAACCTTATTTTAAACCCGGGCAAAGCCGGGTACTTGCAACTAGTATATATATATACATATATATATTCTCTATACTTATAAGACGCATTTGTTATCTGTCTGTCTGTCTGTCTGTCTGTCTGTTCCCTTATAACTCAAGATCCAGAAAAACAAATAACGTGAAATTTGTTACACATAATTACATGGGGAAGGTTATAGGACAGGTTTCGTTTCATATTGATGGGTAGTTTAATTGTAATTAATTTTTTTTATTTTAGTATTTTACTATATTAAAGTAATCTCGACGGCGCCATAAATAAAATTCCTCTGTGATATCATTTCCCTATGATCGAATAGAACTTGCGCGCAGGTGCTGTATTGTGCCTTTGTGATGCAAAGAATTGTTGATGTTTTTTCATGCTCTCTGATGTGTGCAGTTAAGGTAAAGGAATGAATTCGGATTTTAGAAGAAGTGTGAAACCATAATAATAAGTATATATATATATATATATATATATATATATATATATATATATATATATATATATATAAAGAGAGAGAGAGAGAGGGAGGGAGAGAGAGATAAAGAGAGAGAGAGATAAAGAGAGAGAGAGAGGGGGCAGGGGGGAGAGAGAGGAAAGGAGGGTAGGAGGGAGGGCGGGAGGGTGAGAGAGGAGGGAGGGGGTGGACAGGGGGGAGAAAAGGAGGGGGAGAGAGGTAGATGGGAGAGGGAGTAGGGGTAGAGGGAGCAGGGGGAGAGGGAGAGAGAAAGGAAGGGAGGGAGAGGGGTGGTAGGGAGGGAGAGAGAGGGAGGGAGGGAGAGAGGGAGGTAGAGAGGTAAAAAGTGAGGGGGCAGGGAGGGAGAGAGAGGGAATGAGGGAGGGAGGACGGGGGAGAGAGGGGGAGGGAGAGAGAGGTGGAAAGGGGAGGAGGGAGAAAGGAGGGAGAGAGGGGTTAGGGAGGGAGAGAGAGGGAAGGAGAGAGGGAGAGGATGGGAGAAATGGGAGGAAGAGATAAAGAGAAAGAGGGGGCAAGGAGGGAGAGAGAGGGAAGGAGGAGGGAGGATTATGGACGGGGGAGAGAAGGAGGGGGAGAGGGGAGAGGGACGGAGAGAGATTTGAGAGAGGGAGGGAGGGAGGGAGAAAGGGAGGGAGGGAAAGGGAGTGGGAGGAGGAGGGAGGGAGGGAGAGAGAGAGGAAGGGAGAGAGGGGTAGGGAGAAAACAGAAGGTAAACAGAAAACCTTATTTTAAACCCGGGCAAAGCCGGGTACTTGCAACTAGTATATATATATATATATATATATATATATATATATATATATATATATATATATATATATGCTTTAAAAAATGTGTATTCTTAAGCTAAAGCATGTTAGTTGTATCAAAATAAGTCTGCTCTGCTAATCAACATGTAATCAACATGTAAGTAGCAAGTAAGCAGCATGTAATCAACATGTAATCAACATGTAAGTAGCAAGTAAGCAGCATGTAATCAACATGTAAGCAGCATTTAAGTAACATGCAATCAACTTGTAAGTAGCATGTAAGAAATATATCCCATAAAGGAATAGCTTTTCTTCATCATTTTCACCTTCACAAGTTTTGTCATCGGTGACTGGGGTCACGGGATACTTCATGGACCCCTGCAGTAGATAGGTCCCTCCATTCCTCCCCTTTATCCGGTACCCACCGGATGGCGCATCCATGTTTTTAATGTTACCTATGACATGACATACGCACCGCATACGTAAAACGAAAACTGGAATGTTAAAATGTCAATGTTATGTATACAGAGCAGTTCTTTGTTTATAGATGTGCGAACTAGTCCCTGAAAAGACTTTCCCCATGAATACACCCACTGTAAAGGAGAAAGGGAGGGGGGCGCTCCTAACAGTGGCGTAGTATGGGTACTGCTCGTCGTGAGGACACACAGGGCGCGTTCATAGAAGAGGGCGCCGAAAAATGTAACTGGCACAGGGCGTCACAATAGTTTAGCTACGGCTCTGACTTCCATCAGGACTTTTTGTTTTCCGTAAATCCAATAAATATTTTAAAGTTAAATCTGTGATTATCATATATAATAATACTCATTTCCAGTGTGCGTTAAATCGAAAGTAAAGAATGAATACAACAGTATTCCCAGTTTAAATAACAACATGAAAAAAATCGGATCTGCCCGAAACCAAAAAATAACCTAGCCTCGCGATCAAGCATAAGGGGGATATAACTCTATGCAAAGGTTTTGCACGGTACAGCTAGTATAAAATGATTACACATTTTTCTTAACCATCCCCCCCCTAACTCAAGATGTAACAGTAATTATGTGATGGGAGGATCTCATTATGCAACTATCAGGTCCCCCAAATCGTTCATTGTCTAGTAGCCCGCCCCAGCGGGGGAAGGATAGTCTGATCATTTGTCAGGATCCCCGAATTTATTTATTTGGGGGTGGGGCGTTGTGTGGGGCTGGGGAGGGGGGGGGAGATTAGCAAGTGGTAGCCTTGCCAGCTTTTTGCATAGGGCACCTAAATTTACCCTTCCCCACCCTCCCCCTCCCTCCCCCCCCCAACCAATAACGCGTTTTAAAAAAAATCACAATTATGTGCTCATATTATCAACAATAATGATAAACAAATGGGTAAACTCAAAATGAAACACGTTCTACGATACTTGGCGTAATAATATACCTTTTAGGGAATTCAAAGAAGAAAGCACATTAACGCCCTTGCTTCTATTGTTATCTCCCCTCCCCCCGTCCCCCCCGTCCCCTTGAACAGCGCAGACAACAATGACCACACGGCCGTCGGACACTCAGGCTGAGGTCAACTCGACAGTCTTCCTGGCATGTCAGGCCTCTTATGACTCCAGGGAAAAAGATCTGATCTACGTCTGGGACTTCAATGGCAAGAACGTCCTTGAACTGATGGACACCTCATTCAAGCTGGTCAGTTGAAAGGGGACATAATTGCTAGTCAACATTTTTATTTTTTTTTATTTTTTTGGCTCGTTTACATTATATCAATCAGAGAAAAAAAAAGAAAAAGTATTAGTTTCGTTAACGAAACAAAATAAAATATACTATATAAAAAAGGTGTGAATATTTTTTATACAGGATTCTCAGGGCTCCATACCTGGACTCTACATTTTGAATGTTCAAATCCATCACACAGGTGTGTATGGGTGTTCAGCTGTGACTGTGGACACCAAAGAAAGATATACCGCTTACCTTCAAGTTCTAGGTAAGTGTTTAAAGGTATATACTTAGAACTTCCTATCTTATTTTTAAATTAGATACATGTTTTTTTTTTTTATAAATTGATCTCTGGGTTGGCAGGTGGCAACCCCTGTGTTGCCTGCTCATTGGCTGAGCCCAGAGCCTTTGCTATTCATCTATTTCACCTCCCCCCCCCCTTTTCAGGTCCACCCGGAGAGTCAGGCGGTGTCAAGGCTGAAATCTCTGGACACAAGGCGACAGTAAAGTGGACAACTGGACCTACCAACATGGCCGACATAACAAAGTTTCATATAGAATTCAACACAAACTTTAACAGTAACTGGAGAGTACTGGCTAACAGTAAGTCATGACCTACATTTTGTTGTATGTGGGTTGTTGTTGTTGTTGTTGTTGTTGTTGTTGTTTAAATATTTAATTCGCATTTCCAAATTTAATAACCAAATCATATACGAGGCTTTCTAAGCCAGACAAGTCCAACTCACCTCTTGGGTTAGGCTTAAATGCTTCTTGCATCAACATATACAGATATAGACTAGTCCAACTCACTTCTTGGGTTAGGCCAGTATTGCTTAAAATGCTTCTTGCATAAACATATAGATAGATACACAATGCGTTCTAATCCAGACTCTATCAAATATGATAATTACTTTGCATTATTAATTATCAAAGCTTATAAAAAACAATATATTATACTAGCTGTACCCTGCAAAACATTTGCATAGAGTTATATCCCCTTAGGCTTGATCTGTAGGCTGGGTTATTTTTTGGTTTCGGGCAGATCCGATTTTTTTCATGGTTGTATTTTAAACTGGGAATACTGTTGTATTCATTCTTTACTTTCGATTTAACGCACACTGGAAATGAGTATTATTATATATGATGATGATTCGTTACTCCTGATTTATTACTTCTGTATATTCTCGACAAAATTTTGCCTCCACAAGACATTTTATTAGCTGAAGCCAGTGATGCGCTGAGACATGACAGATGCACCTACACAGTCGACGGTTTGAAGCCCGGCACGTCTTACAGGTTCAGGGTTGTAGCCTATAACACGTATGGACCTGGCCCAGCATCACTTCCGTCAAGTGAGTATAATGTATCCAGTCACTTATAATTACAGACACAAATCAAGGCCCATTGTCTATGTTTATTTTTGTTTACCTCCATGCAGAGCCACTGCCAGAAAATCTGAGTCCCCTGATAAAAAAGCCCCATCTGACTCCTTCTTATTCCCCCAAAAGGGTTCATAAGTATTAAATATATATTTTATAAAGCGATAAAGAACCTTAACCTCGGGCGGCCCATGACAAGTGTTTGAGTTTCTTCCCTTTTACGACGGCCCTTCTTGTCGATTAAGCTGTAATCTATGTGATAGGTAGGTAAGAACAGAAGGTAAGATGCGCTGTTCTCTTCCCTCGAGTGAGTGCGCACGTACATGCATTACAAAGTGCGCACATGTTTCGTTAAGTAGACCAATAAACCAATCTCCACTCATCTGTGTTGTGTTTAAAGTGTCATCTGTGTTGTATTAAAAGTGTCTTCTGCGTTGAGTTAAAAGTGTCATCTGTGTTGAGTTAAAAGTATCATTTGCGATGAGTTAAAAGTGTCATCTGTTTTGAGTTAAAAGTGTCATCTGTGTTGAGTTTATAGTGTCATTTGCGTTGAGTTAAAAGTGTCATCTGTTTTTAGTTAAAAGTGTCATCTGAGTTGAGTTTAAAGTGTCATTTGCGTTGAGTTAAAAGCGTCATCTGTGTTGAGTTTAAAGTGTCATCTGTAATAAACAATGCAAACAACATGACCACTTATTTTTATTTCTCTAGCCCTGTACAAAGTTCCTGATGCGGCCCCAATCGCTGCAGTGGATGGGATCACCGATACCTGGGGGCCTGTGGGTACACTGGGTGTTACATGGAATGTAAGTAACAATAACAATAACAATAAGCCATTGCTCCCAGGCAGTTCAGACACTAGTGTGATAGTTAGTATACCAGGGAAGTTCTTATGGGTGGGGTGGCTGACCCCTGATTAAAGGGGTGCCTGGGAGTTTTCATTTGCCATTACCTAATTGCCTAGCATGAGGGAGGTAACTGAGAGACAGGGAGAGGGAGGAAACTGAGAGACACGGAGAGGGAGGTAACTGAGAGACACGGAGAGGGAGGTAACTGAGAGACACGGAGAGGGAGGTAACTGAGAGACACGGAGAGGGAGGTAACTGAGAGACAGGGAGAGGGAGGTAACTGAGAGACACGGAGAGGGAGGTAACTGAGAGACAGGGAGAGGGAGGTAACCGAGAGACACGGAGAGGGAGGTAACTGAGAGACACGGAGAGGGAGGTGACTGAGACAGGGAGAGGGAGGTAACTGAGAGACAGGGAGAGGGAGATAACTGAGAGACACTGAGAGGGAGGTAACTGAGAGACACGGAGAGGGAGGTAACTGAGAGACAGGGAGAGGGAGTAAACTGAGAGACACGGAGAGGGAGGTAACTGAGAGACAGGGAGAGGGAGGTAACTGAGAGACACGGAGAGGGAGGTAACTGAGAGACACGGAGAGGGAGGTGACTGAGAGACAGGGAGAGGGAGGTGACTGAGAGACAAGGAGAGGGAGGTGACTGAGAGACACGGAGAGGGAGGAAACTGAGAGACAGGGAGAGGGAGGTAACTGAGAGACACGGAGAGGGAGGAAACTGAGAGACAGGGAGAGGAGGTAACTGAGAGACACGGAGAGGGAGGTAACTGAGAGACACGGAGAGGGAGGTAACTGAGAGACACGGAGAGGGAGGTAACTGAGAGACACGGAGAGGGAGGTAACTGAGAGACAGGGAGAGGGAGGTAACTGAGAGACACGGAGAGGGAGGTAACTGAGAGACAGGGAGAGGGAGGTAACTGAGAGACACGGAGAGGGAGGTAACTGAGAGACACGGAGAGGGAGGTAACTGAGAGACAGGGAGAGGGAGGTAACCGAGAGACACGGAGAGGGAGGTAACTGAGAGACACGGAGAGGGAGGTAACTGAGAGACAGGGAGAGGGAGATGACTGAGAGACAGGGAGAGGGAGGTAACTGAGAGACAGGGAGAGGGAGGTAACTGAGAGACACGGAGAGGGAGGTAACTGAGAGACACGGAGAGGGAGGTAACTGAGAGACAGGGAGAGGGAGGAAACTGAGAGACACGGAGAGGGAGGTAACTGAGAGACAGGGAGAGGGAGGTCACTGAGAGACACGGAGAGGGAGGTAACTGAGAGACAGGGAGATGGAGGTAACTGAGAGACAGGGAGAGGGAGGTAACTGAGAGACAGGGAGAGGGATGTAACTGAGAGACACGGAGAGGGAGGTAACTGAGAGACAGAGAAAGGGAGGTAACCGACAGAGAGAGGAAGGTAACTGAGAGACATAGAAAGGGAGGTAACTGACTGACAGAGAGAGATACATGTATAGATGAAGAGTTGTAATTTTGTTTCCTTTTGAAGTTTACTTACAGAATTTTAATTTTCTTCCCTTCCTAGACATTATCTAATGAAGACCTCACTGGCGATAGTATTGGTTACATAATATATTACAGAAAAAAGTCAAACAGTGGGAAATGGGATAAGGTAGGTTTTCAGTATTACTATGAACTTCTGAGACAGATCTACAATAATAAACCATTACAATTATATATTTTTTCAAGTTAAATAATTTTAAACTATTATTACTTATAAAGAGAGAACGGGTGGTCGAGCGGCGGAGAGCTCTCCTACTGCCGATCTTAAGAGTCCCAGGTTCGATCCTACTTGAGACCCATGGGATGAAAATTGGTAGAAAGTCGTTCAAGTCCGTCCAGCTTTAAATGGATACCTTGACTTAAATTTGGGCAAGTTAAGGCTGCTGGGCGTCGTGCTTCAACCACAGAAGCAGTTTATGTGCCGTTGTTATGGAGATAGGTTACTCCCACAAATCAACTTCCCCATTTGACCTTTAAGGTCTAGGGAACTTTACTCCTTTTTATTTTGTTATTTAAAAAAATATTCAAATAATTTCAAAAGGATTTAAATTGTTCAAATTTAAATATTTGTTTGATGTTTACATAATAATGGCATAAATGTATTTATAATTTAATTCGCTCCAAGAAGATTTTCTGTTACTTTATTTAATTTGCTTATTTATTTATTTTCCTGTTTATCGATCATCAGGGTAAAGTTCATGGACCAGGGAATACATTTTTTGCCGTCATCGGTGCAGACAATTACTACTTAGAGTACGAAGTAAGAATAGCAGCATTTAATGAGTTCGGTGATGGGCCTAACTCAAGTGTGATAGTAGTCATGTCACAGGCTGATAGTAAGTAACTGTAACTCAAGTGGGAACAGTCGTGGGAATGTGATTTAAAATAAAGATGTGTGATTCTATTACCGTATATAATAATTATTGTTGTTTAATTTATTTTAAATTCTTTACTAGTGCCAGTGGGTGTGGCGACCAATGTGTCACTAAAGACCTACAACAGTACTGCAATCAAAGTCCGCTGGACGCCAATCCCATTGTTACGTGAATATATCAGAGGGAAAATCATTGGATATTCAGTAAGTTTTGTCTATCTATACTACTTTAGTGCTGATATTCAGTAAGTTCTGTCTATCTATACTACTTTAGTGCTGATATTCTGTAAGTTCTGTCCATCTATACTACTTTAGTGCTGATATTCAGTAAGTTATGTCCATCTATACTACTTCAGTGCTGATATTCTGTAAGTTCTGTCCATCTATATTACTTTAGTGCTGATATTCAGTAAGTTATGTCCATCTATACTACTTCAGTGCTGATATTCAGTAAGTTATGTCCATCTATACTACTTTAGTGCTGATATTCAGTAAGTTATGTTTATCTATACTACTTCAGTGCTGATAATAAGTACTCTGAGAACCTGGAAACAAAAATTATGGCATGAATGCTCACGAACTATGTTATTGTTCTTAAAATCTTTTCATTTTCAAAAAGAAATATTCTCTTAATTAAAACTCTAGCTTCCACATAGTAACTATTTGACAGCATTTTAAAACAAACTCACTTGAAAGAAAATTCATAATAACATTTTTTTTAAGATTTGTATTTAAAGTCAAAACCAAAGCTAATCATTTAATATCACTCTGATATTTTTAAACCAAAATTAGTTTAAAAGTTACAATCTATGTACAAAAAACAAAACAAAAGGCATAATATAACCATTTATATTATACAATAACAAACAAAGTACAAAATATTTCGAAAGAAATAACAGTCTGGCGTTTGAAGAAAAGTACAAATAACATTTTATAGACTTACACAAATCACACTAACTGCTTCTAACTATATATCAAAACTAGGGAGCGACCGATAATCGGATCGGTATCGGACCGATATTGGCACTATCGGTTAATATCGGATCGGCCGATTGTTGTAGGGAGCGACCGATAGTCGAACCGATATTGGCACTATGGGTTAACTATCGGTCCGGCCGTTTTTTTGGCTGCCGACACATTGTTTTTTTTTTTCACAACAGAGTTGCAGAAAAAAAAATCAGTAAATAACCCAATTCTATAACCAGATCAGACAAGATTTTAAAAAAAGGAAAAAAAAAAACCCGTACACAGAAATTGTCACGTCTACATCAGAGATATGACCTTGAAACAATAGGATTGGCATTTCTTAATTCTAATGTATGACCTTGAATGATACAATTAGTGAACATCTGTGTGTATTTTTTTTTGGGATGGGAAGTTGGGGGGGGGGGGGGGGTAAACAAGACACGCATGGGCGAAGAGTTACAAAATATGACAGGGACGGGGTGAACATGGGTTGACATACGTCACCCGGCACGTGAAAAACACGTGTTTGGCATTGGTGTGCTTAAGGGGCTGTCCATTAACTACGTCAACAAAATAGGGGGGTGGGGGGGGTCAGAAAATTTTTGACAATTGTTGACAAGGGGGAGGGGAGGGAGGTCAAGAAAAGTTGACGTCAACAATGTTACTTTTTTAAATTTAATATAATTACTTAATAAATAGGAAAATTAAGCAGCGTTTGTAGTTCTGTGTTACACACTCGCTTAACATTCAGTATTTTAATTAAACTAACTATATTCCTACTAATTTTGCCACATAAACATTTTGGAAGCCACCTTTTTAGGGGGGAGGGGGTAATCAAATGTTGACGTAATTTTATAGGGGGGTCTCTGGAAGTTTGACAAGTTGTTGACAAAGGGGAGGGAGGGGAGGTAAAAATTGCCAAAAATTTGTTGACATAAATAATGGACAGCCCCTAAAAAGAAAATATCGGTATCGGTAAAAAGGCATATCGGTCGCTCCCTAATCAAAACCCTGTACTTGTTAATTAGATAAAAAGCTGATATCATTCATATTGGTTGTTAATATATGATTTTTTTCAACATACAATTTCCTATTGTTAACATGCAGAATGAAAGACAACTTTAAATTGAAAACATAAAAAAATATAAACAGATTATAATTGAGCTTCTTTGAGAGAAGTTAAATATCAGCTCTAGTAAAATGTGACATTTAATCTGAGGCTGTTCTTATATATAGGAAAACAATCCCACAATCTAGGGCCCCCTTTATCAAATGGCCCCTTTCAGTATTAATTTCTAATAAATCTTCTGCCAAGAAGGCAACAACTGGCACCTATGTCTATGGCCCACACAAGAACCTCTGTAAATCTCTCCCTACAACTTTCAAACACCTAAGAATAGCCCTAGACATGGGCGTATTCATGGGGTGGTGAAAAAATGTCATATAAGAGTGGGGCATTTGCTCCCCCCCCCCTTACATTTAAAAAAAATGTCATAAAGTTGTTATTTGCCCTCCCCCCTGGATAATTTTTGCCCCCCCCCTGGAAAATTTTTGCCCCCCCCCCTGGAAAAATTCCTATCGACGCCCATGGCCCTGGTTGTAATGTGATCTAAAGAGCCCATCAACAAAGACAGGAATTAAGTATCTTTTAATTGTTACAGCTTAATGATATCTGCCTAATTTTTTTTTTTTTTTTGGTCTTTGTAAGGAAGTGAAAGAAAACCTTTTCTTTAAGATGGTTTTCTAAATCCATCAATACAATGAAAATTAAAACATAATAATACAATCGGTGCTTTTGATTAGTTATTTATTATATGACAAAATATTTAATAAGCAAATTTAAGTTAACTTAAAAATCAACTAAACAATATTTAAAAAAAAAATGGAGATTTATAAAAAGAAATATCTTTCGTGTATTTTTTAAAGATAATGCGCACCTCCACCTAAGTAAAATCATTTCATGAGAATGTACTTTTAAAATAAAACTACCATCTAAACCAGTGATGGTAAACCTTTTTTTTACTGTGGGCCATTATTGTCTGCCAAAAACATTTTGGAGGGCCAAAAATATAATTTTTATATATGTATATAATGAGATGTTATTTTTTCAAACTTGTGGGGGGGGGGCCAAAAAATTATCATATGAGGGCCAAATTTGCTCTAAACTGTCAATTTATATTTCTTGTAACTGCACTTATACCGTATGGAAAATGGTGCATGCTGGTATAGCTATGATCTATGGCAGTGGTCCCCCAACCTTTTTCTCCACACGGACCGGTCAGCGTTTGATAATTTCACCGCGGCCCGATGGATGGGGGGGGGGGTTGATGGTGGGGAGGGGGAGGCGAGTGCGTTGATTATAAACTCGTCCATGTAAAGTCACACAATCACGAGATATATAAATAAAAAGGAAATTATATAATGTTTCTTGGGCGGCCCTGTAACATTCGTTCCACGGACCGCCACCGGTCCGCGGCCCGAGGGGCTGGGGACCACTGAGCTACGGAACAAAACGGTTAATACATAGAAATACAAAAAAAAAGTGTATTTTAACTTATTTATTTTTAAATGTCTCCAGTTTTCTAAAAAACGTCATCATTGATAAACAATGATTTAAACTGTTTACCTGTTAGTCTTTATTTAGTGCAATGGTGTGTGTGTATATATATATATATATATATATATATATATATATATAGCTATATATAACCTCCCCCTCCCCAGGCCCGTAGTGTGCGTTTTGTCTGGCCCCCCCCCCTGCTTGTTTGCTCTACTTAGTAGCATTTATTTCCTGTCCCCACTGTAGAATGCCCGGCCCCTGCTGTAGAATGCCTGGGCCCTGCTGTAGAATGCCTGGGCCCTGCTGTAGAATGCCTTGGCCCTGCTGTAGAATGCCTGGGCCCTGATGTAAAATTTTAACGCCCTCCCTTTCCCTAAACCATTAATGGTCTAAAAATAGTAATTTTCTAATGAGTGGATTTGGAATCCCAAGATTTTCAAGTTTGGTTTTTCTCTGTGCATCAAATCCAACAGTTTCTGACACAACAAAAAAACTCATCGTGAAGAGTGACCAAGGTCTCGATCGAATCTTCTCATAAATTGTCAGGACTTCTTGATAGCTTTCATCTGAATGTAATCTTTCATATAAACTTCTATCGCTGGGCAAAGATTTGATATCACTCGCGGATAAAAAGTTGATATCCAGGAAAAGCTTGACAATCTCTTTCCGGTTGCAGTAAAATGCAAGGTGGAGGAGTGAAATTCGTTTGTTAAAAAATGTTACGTCGTCAACATGAAAAGGGAAAGAGTGGTGGGCGTGTACTACAAACTGCAACATGATGATTGGCTGGAGGTTAAAGTGCATGAGCAACAGTTTCACTTGAGAGACATCTCCGTATATAACTGAATAAACTATTGGGTGCTGAGCTTGTGCGCTGTGCCTGCCATTACATGTTATTAAGCTGCCGTCTGCCCCTGTAGACATGAACATATCATTCGCTAGAATTAATTATCATTAAATAAGATAAATGGTAAATATTTCTTTTATTTTTTATTAAACAAACTAAATATTTGGTGCATTTAACTGCAATGACATAGCTTTTTCTACTTATGACAGAAAATCCCAATGGATAAGCACAATGGTGTAGCGAGCTCAACTCGCGCCCGGGGCACAATAAATGTTTAGCGCCCCCCAATTCGAAAACCATATAATATTATATGTTTTGGGGACCATATGGCGCCCCTTTGTGAGCACCACCCCGGGGCACGATGCCCCCTTGCCCCAACCTCACTACGCCACTGGATAAGCATAGCAAATAGAAACACAATTTACCAAACTTTAATAAGGCTTCCATAGCTTTGATGTTCCTGTGCTTGGCTGCCATTGAGAGAGGAGATATGCTGTCCTTACAGTAAATGTTTGGGTCGGCCCCAGACTGTAACAATGTATTGACCACATCCATGCTGCACTGGTCAGTGGACACGGCACTGACCAGGGGCGTCATGCCACACTGGCATTTGATATTCAGGTCCGCCCCTGCCTTTATGAACTCCTTTAATATCTTGATGTTGGCGCTTCTCGTGAACAGAATATTATGGACACAGTGGACAATGTCCAGGTTGACTGGGTCACTAGCCTCGCCCAACAGATTCTGCCTGTTTCTCAAAGTCTGCAACAGCACTAGCCAGTAGTCGATCATCTGGTCATCAGTGTGTTTGATGTGGTTGAACAGGGTCAGGACGACCTGGAAGTGCCCATGCCGGCAGGCTGCGTAGAGGGCAAGACTTTGGAAAATGAGCTCCTCCATGACGCTGTTGTTAGGGTCCCCAAGAGAAACATGGCAGGCGTCAACAAACGGAAGGTCTGTGGGCCAGTACCGGACACTGGCACCTACCTGAAGCAGCTGCGAGACCTGGTGAAGATTGCCGTACTGTGAGGCTACCACCAGGTCATCGTTTAGGTAACTTCTGTGTGTGGATGCTATTTGTTTCTTCTCTTTCTTACAGTGCATCTTGTCAGAAGGCAATCATTCTAATAGATATGTAAAGATATATTTAAAAACATGAAAACATTGGATATATAGATGACAATATGTCCATTCATTCTAATAGATGAGTAAAGATGTATTTAAATACATGAAGACATTGGATATATAGATAACATTTTGTCCATTCCTAATTTAATATTATGATAGAAGGATGTTAAATTTAAACTGATTGATTAGATATTCTCTCACGCTAAATGTTGTGCACGCTAAAAGAAAACTACTTAGCTACAAAAAGTAAATTGAAATGTTTTAGTATTTTCAACTATCAAACTCAGGGCTCGATTTACCTCCGGGAATGCCGGGGCACTAAGATATCTCATCCCCGGCTCTGATTTCGCTAATATATTTCTGCCGGGGATGAAATCGTAGACATTTATTACCGGCTCTGCAGAAATTGTTTTTCATCCACAGGCACTGGTTGTTTTTCTTAAATCGAGCACTGATCAAAACTTTGGCTACGTTATTGTGTTTGCCTTAAGATCAGCTTAATTAATGGCAGTCACTCTTTGATGTTAAGCGAAAATAACTCTGTGACATCATTATAAGTAGGCTTGCCATACGTCCCGGTTTGGCCGGGACAGCCCCGGATATACTGGGTTGTCCCGGTATCCCGCCCGGTTGTTGAAATTGTCCCGGTTTAGATTCAGGGCACAGTTTCTTTGAAATAATTGAGCAAAATTATTAGATCAGAGAATGATTAATCTGCTCTTGTGTGATCAGTAACATTTTGGTAAGTAACACAGTAATACAAATTTACAGAAATGAAAAATACGAGTGGTACAACAAGAAGAAAACTGTTTTGTTTTGTAAAAATGTCATGTTTGTGTACCATTATGAATAAAATAACAAAGATTATCTATTCTATATTTTAAGTGTTTTTTACATTACTGTTTTCATACCCCCCCTCCGGGAACCGACATCCCTTAACATAAAGTAAAAAAGACAGAACTGTCCCGGTTGGTCCGTGAAAAAATATGGCAACCCTAATTATAAGGGACAATAGCACTTCCGTTTTGATAGAACTACGTCATGGGTTACAGAATCAGGGCGCCCGGTCCTATTACTGCTGAGTTTAGGTTGGCTCTTTTTGATAGAAATGCACAGGAGAAAAAAATGTGTGTATCTTAGACCTTATATTTGATGAAAGTCTAAAGTATAATGTACGTATTAAACTTTGAGAAGTGTCACATTCTGATTTTAGTGGCTATGTTGTTGACGTGTTTGTGTTTGTTCAGCACTGGACTGTATAATAATGTGTAGTGAGTGGAGATTCTAAATTTTTTTTTTTTCATAACATTTTATTTTATGTTTGAGGTTTTTTAAAGCATAAAATCATTTATATTTTCACTAATATATGTAGCTCTCCTACTGATTTGCTCAACACGGAATAATCCGTGATACAAAGATGTACGGTAACGATGGAGAAGAAAACCTTCCAAGATATCATCAATTGTTCCAAAATATCGATTTTTTTTTTAATTAGTCCAGGGCCAATGCAAAGGGAAGGAACCCGAGCACTTGTCAGGGGCCACAATCTATGGGAGTCCACTAGTTTTCGATTTTTTTTTTTATTATTTTTTTTTATAATTCAGTCACAACGAGTAGTAGTTCCCTTCTTAGCCCTAACGGGCCATCGGGGCAGATGAAGTTTAGAATTGATCTTTTTCTATAACCTCGGCATATGAAGGGATTGTGTGGTTAGCACAAAGCCCAGCCGCCTTTACTTCCCCCAACTTAAAGTCAGGTACCCATTTAAAGCTGGGTGGACTTCTGGGAGGACTTTCAACCAAATTTCACCTAAGAAAGAAAAAATCGAACTCATGACTCTCAGGTCAACAGTTTAGTGTCTACACGACTCGGCCGCCCGTCCCGCCAATCACAACGCAATAGATTCTCATTGGGTAAGAATGTGGCAGATGAGACCCGTTTGACAGTACTCGGGATTTTCATTGATTAGGCCCTGATTAGACACACACTATTAAACATGGTCATATACCAGGGGTCGGCAACCTACGGCTCGCAGCCGCATGCGGTTCTTTTGATGTCGAATTGCGACCTAATGAAATACCATAATATTGAAACAATAATTTTAGTGGCTCTTTAAAAATTGAGAAAATGATAAATTTTTACTTTTGGCTCTTCCGTCTCAAAAGGTTGCCGACCCCTGTCATATATGCCTACAGATGTGGGTGATCTGTAACCAATGTGAAACAAACAAATTCAAATTGATATACGACCGTTCAATTTGGATCAACTGAAGACCGTTCACGCTAAAACAAGCTTGGCACGTTAAAATAATACGTGTTATTTGTTTCGGCTGTAGTCCTGCACTTTTTTTTAGAATACTAGTGGAAGCACCGTCAGGTCACAGTCACTCATGCACAGCCTCTGACTTCAATTTGTGTCTTAATTTCATTAACTTGTTTCATTGAAGTTAAAAAAGAAAAGAAGTGACGAACGATTACATTTGGTTAATTACACCTGCACAGAAGTAGACATTTTTAAAAAAAAAAAAACTTACTTTTTATTTTCAGTATAATATCGATGTTTGTGTGTATACAAAATCTCTAGGGCAGACTGCTGTACTACACAGCTACTACACACCACAGAGTAGCACGCGATCTGCATGTGGGTGTGTCGGGTATATAAATAGCAAGCGTCTTCAGCCGTTAACAAAAAAAAATGACATTAAAAACGGGGAAAGGTAGAGACCAGAGAACGTCAAAATGTTGGTAAATGTTGTGATGAGGGGTGGGGTATGTCACCATGACCAGGAAGTTAACGGCACGAGTTGTCACCCCTTATTTTTAAAATAAACTATTCACTGGGAACATATATATTTTATTATTACATAGTTTTAAGGATTCTTAATGGATAACCGAAATGACAGGGAGTTGAAGAAATCTATCGTCTGCCCAAAAATATAATATTTTTTTACTTCCGCCACTAAGTGGCCAGATAATTAATAAATCTCCGGGTTAAATCCAATATCGTAGGCTTATCTGATTATTACAGTAGCGAAGACTTAAGTTGATGTTGCAGACAGAACCCTCCTATGGATATGCAAATTATGCGACCTGCTAAATGTGGCATCTTACAAAACCCTTTATTTCAATGTAATGCCTTCGGGAGCCCAACATGTACTTTATCCATAGCGGTATTCGTATTTCTGAAAAAAGTATTGTGCCTACGGCTCCCGAAACTCCAAGAACGCTCCTGGTCTCAGACGGCGATAGGGGCGAGAAAGAAGGGAATGGGGGGGGGAATAATACAGAATAAATTATTATTTTTTAAACTCTACTTCTATACTAGATAGAAGAAGGTTTAAGTATAAGTTGATTTTCATTTAAGACTCTAAGGGGAGTTTGGATTATTGTTGCAGTACACAGGATCCCGGGGAGGGGGAAGGGGAGTATCATATGATGGGGACGAGAGTTTAGTTTTTGACACAGCTAGGTTATGTAAGAATCTGACGGTGGTCGCCAACCCCTTAATTTCACAGACAACACTCTTTAATACCCTGAATTCTATTGGTCTCTTACTCTTTGTGAACAGATAAACTACTGGATAAAGGAAGGCGACATGGACTCGTCCAATATGTACTGTAGCGACACGTGCAACAGCGTCCTGCTGATTGGACTGGTCCCAAAGTCTTATTACTGGGTGAATATACAAGTGGTGAACACTGCTGGAACTGGGATGCTGAGTGAAAATTATTTCGGCCGCACGTGGAGAAAAGGTGAGTTCACAAAATTGGAAGTCTGCTATTAGCTTTAAAAATAAAAATCATTTTTATCATTGTATTTTTTTTAAATTAACTCATACATATTGTGAACATTTTTTGTGTGGATGTACAAAATATAAACATATTTATCTTGCGATTTTCTAGGCTAGTGATGGCAAATTTGACACGCCAGGATTTTTCTCTCTGGCAGGCCAAAATATTTGTGTAATAAATTTAAAAAAATAAATATATTTGTAAATAGTTTACTACCAGTACACACCTAGCCAATCCACCACCTTGGTGCTGCTAGTATTTTACCGCCCCCCCCCCCCTTTCACTTGACATTTTTTCGTTGTCTTCTGCGTTTGCCGCCCCTGATTGGGCTGCCGCCCGGTGGTACAGCATCCTTTGACAAAAGTACGGCGCGGCCCGCAACACTTCGTATAAAACAGACAGTCTATCGGCACCGCGCTGGAAAAAAAAATTAATTTCACATTCATATTTACTATCCTATGGTAGTCGGCAGTGGCTGCCCAACTTTGGGAATGACTTGGGGGGGGGGGGAGGGTCATTTTCAATTAATAATATCCAAAATTTTATAAATTCATGTAGCCCAAATTTTTAAGGAAGCTGGGATTGATCGCACTTTTTAAAAACGGGCATGTATATAATTATTTTAAAAAATTCCATTGGGGAAAAACGCTACCATAGAAACTGCCTGAGTAAACAATACACTTGAGTCGCTAACTGTAACGGGTGTGACGAAATTAATTATAATCACCGCTGGAACCAAATATGTCCATGGATTTTCACTGAGCCTATGTGTTTCTGATCTTTACCCTAGAAATGGAAACTTCGTATGACGTTTGAATTTTGAACACACAAAAAAAAAAACTATTTCAAATTATACAAAGGGAATTAGCTGCTTAAATTTCATTTACTCCAAGGAATGGTCTTCCCTGAATGTTTCGAGAATCATTTTATCAATTGGCCTTCACATACTTTGTATGATCATGTAAATTGTGCTTGTAATTATCTACATAAGACGAACTCAGACATACTTATCTATATATACTATGATCTCCCTGTGTATTGAATCTGTATAGCTACTTTCTGTCTCAAGTAAGCCCCCAAAGAAGTAAAATTGAACTGGGAAATGGCAAACACAAAAAAAGGTGGAGAAATACCGACCTATATGATATTTATTAATAGGTTCAGCCTAGATTTATTTGTCTGTCATTATCTTCTCTAGCGCCGGAGTCATATCCAGAATACGTCCAAGTCCATTCTTATGATGGTGACTCCGTATTTGTTTCTTGGCGTGGAGTGTCCACAGGGCGTTTTGAAGAAACATTAAAAGGCTACAAGGCAAGCATCTGATAGTTTCTCTTTTTTTATATATACATGTATATAAATTGGTTATTTGAATGATTAGTATGAAAAATAGAAAGTAAATTTATTGTTATATAGTTTATTTTTAGTGTTTTTAGCATCAGATTTGAAAGATGAAAACTACATTTATTCAATGATATAAAAATTGGCTATTCAAAATGTGTTTTGTTACTGTTTATTCAAGAAAATGTTATGAGCGAATATTTTAATTTAGCTGGGCCTGCTACCAGTCAGACCTACCACAAGAAAATGGAAATATAAACTTTTGTCATGGGGCCCTACAGGACTAAAATGACACGGAGGGTAAGATGATGGACCCCAGTGACTAAAGACTATTAGGGGCCCAAAATTTGCAGCCCCTCCCCTGCTCTGTATATATATATTATATAGAATGTTCATCAGGTCAAACTCTTTGACTAGACAAATTTACTGGTTATTACCTACCCTTTCAGTGAAACCAAAATTATGCCCCCCCCCTGTTTTCTCAGCAATATATGCCACCTTAATCTTTAATTACTAATAAAAGGATTTGCCTGTTTTTAAGTAATATTTGGACTATCTGAATGGGTAGATTCGCTGGTGGCCAATGAATAAGGACATCAGGGCAGCCAATGTGACGGTAATCCCAGAGAAACTCACACGAACTGTGCTGCATGGCATTGAGCCAAGGACTGTCTACTCACTTCGGGTTATGGCCTACAACAGAGGTGGTGATGGAAAAAATAGTCCTACAGTCTACTTTACACTTGGTAGGTTTCATGTAAAAGCGTACATTTTTATTGTATATATACATATATTTTTTATTTACATTAATATTAAAACATTATTTTTTTTAAAAAGGGGAGCTTTTTTCCATTTTAAAATTTTCTTTCAAATTTATTACTCTTTTTGAAAAGAGAATTTTTATAATTTCCCTTTTTTAATGAAGTTGGTTAGTTTTCTGCTAAAAAAAAATGTCCGTGGGCCAAGTACGGCCCATTTAGATGTTTGATCCACTCATTCACACCACATTTACTTCTAATTAATATTACTTCAGTGAAATGTTCCATCAATTAACTATTAGTTCAGACCTTCCATCAAATTTTAAAACCCATTGTGGCCCATGCTTTAAAAAGTGTGCCCACCCCTGAGTAAACATCTCTTATCAAAAAACTAAACATCAAACTCATTGAAATCTTTGTAAGTAGTGATGGAATGAATGATACATTGGAATGAGAACTATGTTATTTTTTTGGGGATAATTTTTACGAAATTACATAATTTTCCATTAGCGCTGATTGAAGTCAGTTCTATGTATTTAAATTGAGAATCATATCATAATATGAATTTTTAGGAAATATTAGGGATTGCATTCGAAATGGACAGAAAAAAACTTGGAAAATATTTATTTCAGAGGGTCAAGTGGTGGTTAACCCAGAGACGACAGAAGTTCTGAACAAAGCTTACGTCAGTACATCTAGTAAAAGTCAATATGTCTTTCTTCTTATATACTTGTTTTACAGCATCTGTATTCAATCTTAATATAACACAAAAATATCTTTCATTTAAAATTGTCTGTGATGTCACTTTTTTAAAAAAAAAAATAAGAAAAAAAGATGTTTTCATATTTTTTATTAAGTCACTATTTTAAATCAAAATATTTTTTCAAGCTTATGAATACAACCAAAACAGTCAGCTAAACCTATTCGTAATTTTTTTAAAACTATTTTCAACTGAGAATGAAATGTTTTCCAGTATTACTATTATGTAACATTGTTTTGCATGTGTATAATTATGTATAATTTATGCAAAAAAAAATACAGAACCTTTAATTTTTTTTTTAAGTTCTAATTTGCTTATTTATAGTCATTATTAGTTATATTTATCCAAATGCCTTTTTACACAATATTGTAAACACATAAAACTAATATTTATTTGGTTTTTATAAAAGCTTTATAAAATGTCAAATGCATTTTATTTATAAATATTGAAATGATCCATGTACATTGTTTCTTTGTTAATAATTGTTGAAATGTATTATGTTTACTGCAAATTGTCCTGATTGTATAATAATTGTTGAAATGTATTATGTTTACTGCAAATTGTCCTGATTGTATAATAACTGTTGAAATGTATTATGTTTACTGCAAATTGTCCAGATTGTATAGCATTTAATTAAAAATCAAATTTTTGAAAAGGTACAAGCATGTACAGTAATTAAACTGAATTCTTTTTCAATCAAATTTGTATTTTTTATTTACTTCTCAATTTTTTATGTTACTGTCTGTGTTGAAGAAAAATTTTTAGTATCTTTCACATAAGCACGGTAATTAATATCATTATTTTCCATTTCCCAGCTATCATCTAGTTAAAATATTATTATATGTTGGAAATGAAATTTATAGGTTGATTTTGTTTTGTCCTATAAGCAAGATTGACCAAATCAGGCTTTTGTAAAAATCATCAAAGTTATAGCTAAAGTTATACATGTAAACATATTTTGTTTAAAAATGACATGACTTTTTTCATTTCAACTGAAAATTTAATAAATTTTTACAGAAACAATAGGACTATAGATGGAAGAAAACAAGATCATAAAAACAGTTACATAATTCATTTAACAAGTTACATATAATTAATTAAACCAGTTACGTATAATTCCATTTTTTGTTTTCTCTGGAATTCACAACTTAACAAAATCCAGATTAATGGTAAATATTCAAAATTTTCCAATAAACTATAAATAAACACAAAAAATATTAATATCTTCAATACTTTCATTGATAAAAAAGCAGAAAACAACCTGATTTGTCAACTTTCCCGTGCCATCATGCTGGATAGTTAATTAATAGATTTGCTCTCAAAACTTTTAAAGTGTGTACATGTACCATTAATTATTTGTTGCAATATTTGTGAATATACATTATACATGTATATATTAAACACTGTTATTTTTTATCTTTTTATTTGTTGTATTTGTTGTTTTTTTTTGTTTAAATTAAACTTGTACATGTAGCTTTATTCTGACTCAAGTGTTCAACAATTTCTCCCACAGCAGCTACAAGGCAGCTTAAGTTATTTAATAGAAAAAAAACTACACTGAGGTAATAAAAAGACCCAAAAATTCATAAAACAGTTCTACCTGATAAATTTAGTTGATATTAAATGTCAGTTTATTAGACGGTGTAAATACAACCATCATAGAATCTTTATTTATGTAAAAATAAAAAACTTTCATATATTTTTTTCATTTATTCGTAAGGGACTTTTACCCGGACCTGAAAAATCATAAGGATCTCACTAAAATTCAAACCCAGGACATTTATGTCGACAGTCTAGCACTCTACACTGCACGATCAAATATTTCTCAAAAAATGTACTTGTTTGTAAACTTTATTCGACTGATTTCTTTTTAAAATAAAAAATATTTTATGTTTTAGAAACTGGACAAGGAAGGTGTAGTTTACAAATACATGTACTATTATCAAATAGTAATGTTGTTATTTTTAATTATCCTTCTCCCTGAGTAGATTTGAAATACATGTTCTGTAATTCTACATTAATTAAGCATCGAGGAAATTTCTCATAGATTAGTCTTTCTTTTTTAACATGTTTTTTTTTTATAACACAACCACAGTATGAATAAATTGAACCAATATTGAATTTTACATATAAATATTATTTATTTTTTTTTAGTGAATGTAACAACAGTATTATTATATTGACGACAAAAAAAAAATGTCATAACATTTTTTTGGTTAAAATAGCGTGACAAATTGATTCAAAATAATTAATACATGTACTTTGGATAAGGTAAACCTAGTCTTAAAAAAATTTCACAGTAGAAAACTTTGAAAAAATGCTTATCAGCTGTGTCTAGATTGGTAGGCAAAAGTAAAAAAAATAAAGAGAGCAAAGTTTCTCCTTATAAAGCTCATGAGAACTATAAGGGTGGCTCAAGTAGACTTTGCAGGTTTCTAGTACTATTAGACTGAGTAGTTGGCACAACTCACAGCTCCCATTAATTTTATGCTAGGTAGCCATTTTAAGCTGAGCGGGCTTAGGGATGTAATCACATGACATACGTTCAGCCAAACACGACATAATAAAAACCTTTACCCATGCACATAGCTAGCTGATTGGTGCGAGTAACTAGCTCTGGGCGGGTGTCTAGCCTTTTTAAATATGTGTGTATTTTTTATATCTAAAGATATAGTGCATTAGTGAAATAAATATCCTGCTTATGAACTAGTATGCTCATGTAGTGTGTATCACAAATGTTGATGATATATGTACATTTCTTGATCAAATCAATAAATAAACACCTATTTACAGCAAATAGGATGTGAATAGATGAACAAATTCAATTACGGCAAAAACTTTCAATACAATAAAATTGTGGAAATAATGCTGCATGAAAAGCTCATCATAGGCATTTAAACTTTTTGTGTAAATAATGATGCACCAAATGTATCTAGTCTTCATCACTGTCTTCTATTGCTCTCTTTCTTTTCATTGCAGTCCTTAAAGGAACATGGTCATCTTCTTCATCAGAGTTTAAACTCTGAGTCAATAGAGTGGCAGGGAAAGAATCTAGGACCACAGATAAAACAAACAAACCTAACAATTAATAGACTTCTACAAAAAAATAAACACAAAAAACTTAACAGTTTAATTCTAGAAACATCAACAAAATATAAAAACTAAGAAAAACAAGAAATGTACATTTGAAATGTACAATTTCACTATTGTTCCTTTATCGTTCTTACCCCCAGAACTTTTCACAGTAGACTCTGTGTGAGACAGTGATGCTGGTTCATTTCGATTCGACTCCTCTTCATCATCGCTGACAGAAAAATGAAGTTTAAAGCTTTCCTCATGATGGGTTTCTTTAACTTCATCTGCATATGAATTTTAAAAAAAAAATTTTTAAACAAAATTTTTCAAGTCCTATAAAGTTAGCAGATTAAAAAAGTTTAACATTTTAACAAAGTGTACCTAGTTCAGTCCACAATTTTATTTGTCCCAAGATAATATCATAATACATGTATAACTAAAGACTGAAAATTTTTTCTCCTATGTAATACTTGCCTTTCATGTCTTCCTCATCATCTGACGCTAACATGCGGACTCGTTTCATCACTTTTTTCCCTTTAGACTTGGATTTGTCATCAACTTTCAGCACTTGACTTGTGGAATCACTGCAAAGAGGTTGGGGCATATTAAAAAAAAAACACAATTAACACTGGCACTATAACATACATGGAGGTAAACATGTCCTCAAATCACATGGATTTTAAGAAAATGTTTACATATGATACGTTTTAATTTATAATAAACGCTTAAATTTATTTAAATTTTAAACAATATAAAGAAGTAATATAAAAAATTTCTTTTTTATTTCTGAGTAAGGCAATAATCCAAAAGGCTTTTTAATTGTTGCAAATCACATGGATTTTAAGAAAATGTTTACATATGATACGTTTTAATTTATAATAAACGCTTAAATTTATTTAAATTTTAAACAATATAAAGAAGTAATATAAAAAATTTCTTTTTTATTTCTGAGTAAGGCAATAATCCAAAAGGCTTTTTAATTGTTGCAATAAAAAAAGAAAATTAAAAAAAAAAAACATTTTGTATCAGGGAAGAAAAACAAAACAATAATATAAACGATGTATATTTGAAAAATGCTGAATGTTTTCTTAAACAATTATTCTTTCTCTGATGCAGGCAGTGGCGCCGAGAGCCAACACGGGCCCCAGGGCAGGACATCATTGCGGGCCCCTTAATAAACAATAAGTCGTGAAGCGGGCCCCCTGGCAATGACCCCCCCCGCCCCCCCTACCTCTCGGCATGCCTGGATGCAGGTCAACACTAACAATGATATTAATTATTCCCATTTGGGGGAAACAATGTCTAAAAGTGTCATGTTCTTGTCTGAAAATGTGACGTGTGAGAACATACAAAGGTCAGTGATAATAATCTGGGGTATATATCTCCCCGACTACCCATTGGTGTGACTTAAATGGCAAGACAAAAAAATAGTTTACTTTAAGTGAGTTTACTTTGTTGCTGCCAATAGAAAGATACAGGAGATAAGGTGGTGGTAATAGTACATTTGGGTCTCTCACCTGTCACTCTCAGAGTCCAGAAACCTTTTTCTGGTTTTGGCGGAGGCTGAAGACGTTAATTCACGGGACTCTGTCTCAGATTCAAAGTCAGCCACAGTGGTGATGTTAGTCTGGGACTGGTCATCTGATAAACTAGACAGGCTACTTGTGTCACTAGGAATACAAAAAAAAAAAACGAATAATGAGTCTAAGTTTTGAAAACTGTTCACAATTAGTGGTGGAATAGTCTAAAACATTCATACATACATAAGTCTAACCTCATACCTATCAGAGTCAGTTACTTTTGATTCTACTGTTTCTCGTGGAATTGCCATTTCTTTACCATTTGAAGTTTCAGTTTCTTCATTAGTTCTTTGATCTTTAGCAGGGGAATCAACTTTGGAAATTTCTCTCTCACTGAAGCAATTAATATTGTGGAAATAATAAAAATGGTTAAATTTAAAAAAAAAAATATGTATTCATGTTCGTGTCTAAAATCTTATGACCACCCTAAGATCTTAGCTAATTGATAGTTCTGGTGTATCATGTGACCAATGTACTGATGCATTTTTTTTATTCATGACAACAGGTGAAATAATAAATCTGATCTAATGCTTTATCTGTATAAATATTGTCCGGCTCACGTCTGCCTACTATTGATTGAAAGTAAAGTTACTATTTCCTGTTGGTTTGTTCAAGTTTTTTTATTTAAATTCTTATAATATAAAATAAATAAATCCATATACATGTAATTACATTGACCTTTTCATGATAACCTGAAAGTTGAACTATGACCCTATCCCTATGCAAATGTTAGGCAGGATTCAGCTGGCAGTGGAGATAACATAACTTAATAAAAATACTGTTTTTTTTAACAAATACACTTGCTATAGATTACTGTAAAATTGGTAAAAATAGCATTGCAGATAGTCTAATAATAATTTTTTTTTTTTTCATTCTTACTAAAATAAACACATTTATGCCTGCTATAAAATTAAATAAACTTAATTCATTTTATTATTAGGGGGGGAGGGTACATATGTCCCCGGGCGCTACTCACAATGGGGAGCCAAATTTATATTTTACATGTATTATTATATGATTTTCGAATGGGGGGGGGGCGCTAAAAATGTTATAAAAAGGTATTGTGCCCCAGCGCGAGTTCGGCTTGTTACGGCACCGGGTTAAAATCCTACTATGGATGCTACCACTAAGTGAATACTTGGCTCTTATGAGTTCAAGTGTTAATACCTAGCAAAATCAGACTTTGTTTCCCTTGCTTTCTTCCTGTCCAACAGTCTCTTCAGTGCGTTCCTTCTCTCCTCGCTCTTCACCTGTTTACTCTTCTTCCCTTGCTTCTGCATCCAGATGGCCTTCTGCTCTTGAGCCTCAATCTCAGAGTCCAGCCCCGAGTCACTGGTGTCGCTGCCTTTGGCCAAACGAGGAATGTGAGGGATGAACTCGCCCTCTTCACTAGAAGAATTACTTCCCTGGGGCTCTGGTATGTCTGCATGTTTTTTCCTCTTTTCCTTTTTAGGCTTGTGTTTCTTTTCTTTTTTTAGTTTTCTATTTTTGTTGGCACTCTTTGGGAAAACTCTGAACACAATGTCCTGGATTCGGTCGGCATTCATAATGTCTCCAGAGTCTGTCATTTCCAGAGCGTCCGCAATGTCACGAAGATCTCCTGCAGAAAATTCAGCAGGTATTCTCCAGAAAACTTCCTAAAAAAAATATTTTATCAAGTAATTTTAGATAAAACAAAATTTGTCATTAATCATTATTACACCATTTAAAATGAAGTCGCATAATTCATTTAATTAAAAACACAGTGCTATCCAATTCCCCCCCCTCCCCCCCCCTCCAGAAATAGCATTCACTAATAGAGAAATTTAAAATGCTTCAAATGTTAAAAAAGTTCAGTCTGAACAGCTAAAAAAAATGTAGGCGTTTACATTTAATGTAATGTGTATGGTGAGACATTGAAATTGCCGTTACCTGTTCATTTGCTGGTGGAGAAATGCCCAGTGAACGCAAAAAGCTCAGAAACCTTTCATCTTCCATGGCAGTTTCACTCTCTTCGGTAACAGCAACTAGCGGGGTGGGTACGCAGCCTATAAAGTTTGGATGTTATTTTTGTAAGAATGTTTTCAAATTATGACAAGACTTTTCTTTTAAATAAATAATGCAGTTCCTAATTTTTATTGCATATATTCAGCTTCTATAACACACAGCAATTCAAATAATAAGGCAATAAGAATGCTGCCAACTAAGAATTGATGATAATTGGTGATAAGATAATACAACAGGATATCCAATAGAGACTAATGATAACTCCTACCACAGGTCAGCCAACTCTAAGGAACTACTAAAAAAAAAAAACTCTTTCATACACTTCACCATTGATGACTTGACTCTTTAGTGACCAACATTGTGGTCAGTCTGAGTCATGTAATGCCCTCCATTGGATGAAATGTTATCTCTAGATCATATCTTATACCAATGACCCCCAGCTCAGTGGGGGCCCTTTCTTATCATATCTTATACCAATGACCCCAGCTCAGTGGGGGCCCTTTCTTATCATATCTTATACCAATGACCCCAGCTCATTGGGGGCCCTTTCTTATCATATCTTATACCAATGACCCCAGCTCAGTGGGGGCCCTTTCTTATCATATCTTATACCAATGACCCCAGCTCATTGGGGGCCCTTTCTTATCATATCTTATACCAATGACCCCAGCTCAGTGGGGGCCCTTTCTTATCATATCTTATACCAATGACCCCAGCCCATTGGGGGCCCTTTCTTCAAACAAAGCGCCACAAGGTCAATCGTCCATCTGTGTCAGAGGCATTCAATTCAACTCATCTAAGGTCAGGCTCCAAACAATCGTTTTATTTAATGTCCATTATACCTGAAAATAAAATATGGCCTTACTTCCTTCATCTCGATCTTCTGCTGTGTTCCTCAATCCTCGCTGTATCCACGAAAGCTGATTTTGGTAGCCTTCACAGAGAAAAAAAAAAAAATTAACAGAAGCAAAAGTTCAATCTGCCTTTCATTTCGACACCAAAGTGAAAGGGCTATTTTAAAAAGACCTCATTCGATTCAGTCAAATGCTTACCACTTTCAACTACTTTCTTCGCTAGCTCAGTGACAGACAAAACTGGTTGGTCAGATTCATCCGCATCGTTATAATCTTCCTCATCACTTTTGTTTTCATCGCTACTGCTTGCTGTGTCTTCAGAGTTACTGGAGTGTCTGTTTCTGTCTGCAAGTTAAACGAGCATTAGTTTTTTTATCAAACAGTGTCAAAAAAAAGAAAGTATGGTAAAACTAAAATAATTTATGCGGAGTGGGTTTTAGCTAACATCTGACTTTGCAGAAAAATCTGGCTTTTAAAAAAAATGATTTGGCTGATTTTATTAAGATAAGAATGAGCCATACATGCTGCAAGATTTATGTATAGTACGGATTAAACGTTGCAAAGTAGATGTGTAAATAACTTTTAAAATACAGCATATTTTTGTACACAGGTCAGGTTCAATAGTTATTACACTTTTTATTTTTTTTTGTTATTTTTTTAAAATACCATCGATGAACTAAACAAAAATTATTTAGTGATGTTATTTTTTTTTCACCCAATTTTCTATTCCCAAAGTTAAGATGCGTCTTAAATATTGGAGTGTCTTATAATACATATGGAAATACGTCACTTTCCATTAAAAAAAAAAAAGCAACAACTCGGTAATGCTCCCTCCATCTTCTCACTCAGCATAACTCCAAATAAAAAAATTCACACAGTGAAATAAAATTCTCCAGAGGTTTGGTGAAATGATTTAAACTTAGGCAATGACTGCTGGTAATTACCATTCAAACAAGATTAATACTAAAGTATTACTGCTGGTTACTGCTGTATTACTGCTGGTTACTTTTGGTAGTTACTGGGAAATGTTTAACTAATTTTTCAGCACTGTGAAATTTTTATTTGGCCACTTCCCCCCCTAGCCTATATAGAATCTGTTTTAAAAACCTCATTGTAATGAATTCCTTGCTTTTTCATGCTTGAGTTCTCCTTGCGAAAAACAGATAATGAGTGGGGTGAGGAGATTTCATGCAAGAAATTATTTTTACTGTCAACATGAAGGGGGAAAAAAAATCACCAAACCTGGGAGAGAGGTTCATTCAAGTTCACCGAGGAAATAACATAATTTATTTACCTTATTGACAGTATGAGACTTCGAGCAAGATGATAGGCACTTACAACATAGGGGGGTGAAGAAAGTTTCTTTCAAACCGTAGGTTGTGATGGGAAAAAATCAATAATGGGGTCATTCATTTATTATGTAACACTTAAGTGTGACAGAAAAGTAAGGATAGTAGAAAAAAAAGGGCGGGGGGGGGGGGGGGAATAAAGAACTAAAACGATACATTATATAGGGATAAGTCAACGAGCCCTTACCTAAATTACGTTACTATACTAAACTGAGCAGTATGCTGCATGTTGGCAGGGGGGAGGTGGACTAGTCAAGCTTTAAAATTGTAGGCTGCATTGCCAGCCAAGTAAATGTGCCATAAGGGCTGTGTTTTGTGTGTGTGAGACCAGCTATAGTATAACATTAGTAAAATGTGATCATACCTGTAATGCTAGGTGACCTATTTGTTTATGTTAGGTAAACTTTCATAATTTGAGAAGATGGTATTTAAATATTTAATCAGGGATACTCAGAGAGAAGAATAGAAACCAGGATTTAAAATACTGATGAGAACCACTATTTAAATTTTCTTATTAAGGTGTCGTGTGCATTTATTTAGAAATTTTGTTATGTATAAAAAATTTTTCTAAAACAGAAATAAAAAAAAGTATCCTGTTTTAAAAATAAGTTTTTACACAATTTCACAAATAGAAAAATATTATGTTAATAACAGTTACTTACACATAAATAAAATGTTGCGGCCCCCTGACCCTTCCCATTTCATTATCACGATAAATTACCAGTTTTTGTAATTTTTGTTTTGGTGACACTTCACTGCACTATGACTGAATGGTAAAGTTTGTCACACACACACACAAAAAAAGGTTCACCTCGCTTGTTTCGTGGCTTGCCATCTGATGACACCTTCTGTCTCCTTTTCTTCACAAGTTGACTTTTATCATCCACCAAGTGAAGTTCCAAAAGTTTACTGATCACTGCTGATCTCCCATGACTTCCACTTAATGACTTCATGATGTCTGATAGGGGATCTAGAGAAATGCAACGCAAACCAAAATAAATTAAAATGTAGGTACTGTTTTTGGAGGCAATTTCTTTTTGGAACTGTGGTTAGCACAATAATATGAATACGAAAACTTGCATAGATAATAAAAGTTTTTTTGATGTAGTTGTCCTATGCCTAGTTATCCCCCCCTGTTTTGTTATTTGAATGTTTCCCCATACATTGAATACTAGTGAGCTGGTGGGTGTGACCTGGTGAGGTCAAGCATGCTTTAATGATCAGCCTGAAGAACCTCACTCGGAAGTTCTCGGTATTGAGTAAAAGTAGGACAGACCTTTCAGAGGGCACACAGTTTTATTTTTTTTTTTAAGTTATGTCAAAATAGAAATAAAAAAGGTCTTAGTATAATACTTGTGCATTTTGATTGTGCATTTTGATAACACTTGGTATTGAGATTGATAACACTTGGTATTGAGATAAGTAATCGGGGTAATTAAGCACCTAAGGAATCATCTGGGCAGATGAAGTGTAGAATTCATGTGTTTCATTAACCTCAGCATATGAAGGGATTGTGTGGTTAGCACAACGGCCTTTACCCCCCCCCCCCCCCCAAACTTTTAAGTCAGGCACCCATTTTAAAGTTGGGTGGACTTGGGGACTTTCACCAGGAACTAAAAAAATCCTGAGATTCAAACGCAGGACCACTCTGGTCGAGAGCTCTACACAGCACAAACACCCATCCCGAGGGTGATCTTGAGTGATAGGATATTTGTGCTTTTGATAATACTTGTTGGTGAGACAAGTGTGTAGTTGTGATATTGTGGAAATAAATGTATATATGGTGGGCCAAAAAAAGTGAGAACATCATATAACATACGAATTATTTTAAAATATAATTTAATTAATTGCATTGTTTCATGTAATTTAGTTTGCATAGTATTTAGCCAATCAGAAATCCTGTTCAATGTGTCCTCCCTGCTTATCAACAACTTTTTCTAAGCGTACAGCCAAACAAACATTGATATAATTATATAACTTTCTATGTAATGTTCTCATTTTTTTTTGGCCCACTCTGTATATACATTTCACTCCACCTTAAGAAATGGCTTTTGTTGTTATTTATGTGCCTTTAAAGTGAGATGCAACAGCAGTTCACATGTGAGGTAGATGAGGGCCACTTGTGAGGCAGATGAGGGCCACTTGTGAGGTAGATGAGGGCCACGTGTGAGGTAGATGAGAGCCACGTGTGAGACAGACAGGTGAGACCCACACTCTGGTTTTCTATATTGTACAAAAATACTTTCAAGGGCTGTACCATAGTCATCATTATAAACCGTTAGTAAACAAAAGAAATTAAATAATAGAGAAAACAAAGCCATTGGGAGCCACACAAAACTCATTAAACCACATGCAGCTCGAAGAGACACATTCGAATATCCGTGTTATTCACACATTCAAAAAAAAATCTAGTGTAACTCTTCAAAAAACATGTACACAAAGTGCCTAGCTCTCTACACACCCCACCCCCCAATATCTAGTTGTGTCATCTAAATCCTCTTATTGGATATTTTGATGAACGTAAAAAGTAGCACTTATTTTATAGTTTGATGAACGTAAAATATGAACACTTATTTAACAGGCAGATATGGTTCTTTTAACGAGATGGAAAACCAGAATACAAACGCACACTTTGGTATACACATTACACACCAAAATTTGTAAAAATATTTTCACATACAAGTAATTTATAAATAATTCTATAGGTAACTAAAATTAAACAACTGTTTCTCATAAGCAACTGAGATGAAGTGATCTTTTTTTTCTGCTAGAATTACCGAAGTAATAAAAAAAATTAATATTCTGTTCACTTACTACCAGAATCCTTGAATTCTTCAAACAATCTTGTGAGTTCTTCAACTTCTTCTTCAGTCCAAGCCTGTCTTTGTCTTCTACTGAATGTAAACAAAAAAAATTATTTTTTTTTTAAAAATTAGCCAGTAAACATGAATCTTCTTTGATAAAAACCTCGCTGATTGGTCAACCGTAAATCAGGGTGAATACAATATTTTATTGACTGGTTCTGATGATGAGATTGATGAAAAATGACAATCTTAATGCGCAAATTGGTTTTTTAAATGTGTTCCGTCAAAAATATCCATGACTGTTAACATTTAAGTAGCTGTCAGCTGGTAAATGCACAGTGTCAGCTGGTAAATGCACGGTGTTATCTAAATGACTAAGGGCTTAAAATGTTTATTAACGTCATCATCAGAGCAATAATGTGTGTAATAAAAAAAATGTTACACATCTTGTAAGTTTCATATTAGTTAAGTAAAATAAAGATATTTTAAGCCAATCGAGGCAAAAAAACTTTGAGTTCAACAGCTTCTGTAGCCATAGAATACTTAATTGTGTGAATTGTGCAGCACCCCCAATACCCAGCCCCTTTTACTTCCACCAAATGATGTCAGGTATCCATATAAGGAGGGTGGGGGACATCACCAGGACCTGATGAAAGTCTTGAGCACGCATCAGAACTCAAACTCGAACCCTCAGGTGGGACAGGTGGACACTCTACCGCATGAACATACGTTCCTTCACATTACTCAATCATGAGACTTCTTGAACCGCACAAGTCAATTGTTTGAATCTAAGTCACTTGTTGACTCTATCACCCAAAATCTCCTGTCACATTTTTTGTGGCTAATATAAATATCAATGGGTGGAAGGAAGGCAGAGCGGTGTAGAACACTTGACTGTCGACCTGAGAGTCCACAGTTTCGATGCTCTGTGAGAATCAAGGGAATTTTTCCACGTGAAATTTGGTGTAAAGTCCCCAGGTCCATCAAGCTTTGAATGGCTACCGGACAGAGAAGACAGGCGTTGTGCTAACCAATTTTGGGCAGAGAAGACAGCTGGGCATTGCGCTAACCAATCTTTTCATATGACGTGGTTAAAGAAACAGATGAATTCAACACTTCATCTGTCCTGAAAGGCTATTAAGCAAAGAGAACATTAGAATAAATATCCATGCTATTCACTTATATTTATTGGTCACTTACACACATGCTAAATGACACATGGATGTTACCTACTCAATAGACAAAATTTGCTGTACTTACTTCATTCTTGGTTTGTGAATATCCTTAACGCTGGTTATGAGACCCTGTTTCTTGAGCTCTCTGAGAACCTGCATCCTGGTGTGAGATGAGGTCAGCTCACCCATGATGAGGTCAACTGTGTCTTTCTCTATTGGAGCAAACAAATAGCTCATCGGACATTTTAAATATTTATACATATAAACAGCAGGTGCTTTTAAAAATTTCATGATAGAGATGTTAGACATTCATAGCAATAATAAGATTTCCTGTCATTTTTAATAGTATACACATTTCTTTTGATAGAAATTTACTTTTTATTTTTTTAAGTTTAAAAAACCTGCATGCAGTTGTTAGATGCCATAAGGAAATTGTTTGTTGTCCTTCCTCCTATATCAAATCCATAAACACAATTGGGAATTTTATGTACTGCCGTTTCTTACATGGGCATTTTCGTCAAGATCCAATAGCCATGGAGAGAAAAGTGCAGTGACCAATGGGACACCCTGCAATTCTAACCCGAGACATGCTCAATACCAATGGGAATGCCAGAGTGTAGATTGTTTTTATCAGAAAATATTACCTGGATGATGGACATCTCTAAACTTTTCAAACAAAGTGGTTAATTCTTCCTCATCATGCTCCGTCCATAATACTTTTCCTGAACTGAAATAGTCCATTTAAAATTGTTTTTTTATTTAATGAACACAGAGACAAAAGGTTGAACCAAATAATAACAAAATACATGTCACAGGCACTCTTTGTTTTTACAGCAGAATTTAGCTTGGAATTTAAAATATAATGGAGCTTGAGTTAACAAAGCTCAGCTTATTGCATTTGAAGTTATGCTTGCCAACAGGATATTTTGATTTACCTTGCCCCTCAAAAAAAAAAAAAGAATTGCTATAGATTATTGTACATTATCTGAATAGTTGGTAAATCTAGATTTTCCATAAGTCCAAATTTATGTTTATTTAAAAAAATTTTTTTTTTTACCTTTTAGTTTGAAAATCATAATTGTTGGTGATGGCCACTGCTTCATTTTTGTTTTTCCAGAACATCAGATCAACGAAAACCTTTTTGTTGACTTGCGCTATGGTGGTAAACTGGCGTACTACGTAGCAGGCAAATTTACTCAGTTCCTAAATGAAGACATGCATAAATAAAAACAGCTGATAAAAATTTTCAGAAGCGGTAATTGACTTCTGGCTCCAATGAATCTGTATGATATATCTACATTATTTACAGATGATTGGAAAAGTAAACGCCCCCACATGCGTAATGTGAATAATTTGAGGAATGTTATATTTTTTTTCATCAAAGTAATTCTACTTAACATGAAAAATTGTGCTCTTTATTATTGAGTAAGTATAAAGTAGCATTTTTACTTTATTCATTGTTGAGTTATGTATATGTTAGCATAGCTATTTAACGGCAAAAAAAACCTCAATATCTGATAAATAACATCTAATACATGTAATATCTCAATATTAGTTACTACAAAACACATTTACTACTACATCTTTCAAAACAGCTTTTAACTTCAAGCCTTCAACATATACTCTTCAAGTAAACTTCTAGAACATTTACTGAGATTAGATTTTAATTTTATGTGATAACAGATCAATGGGAATTAAAAAAAGCAATGAACATTTTAAAAATTAAGATTGCTAATAAATTTTTCCCTACTCCACCTTATAACGAGGCAAACCAGCGTACGGTCCATTGAGCAGACTGTTGAAGGTTTTGAAAACTGAGGCCTGGAAAAGCATACCAACAAAACCAAGATCGTGAGAGAGCCGGTGCAACATTCTGACAGCACAGTGGTTGATCAGGTCTGAATTTGATGTGAACTCAGCCAAAACAATAGAATAGTTTTTAACAATGTCTGGATGGGCAAAGCTATAAAAGTGGAAAATTAAAAAATTTTTAAAAAAAAATCAGTTAAAACAAAAAAAAAATTACTTTAATGGCAAATAACTCATTGAAGTAATGCTTGGAACCCCATTTCTATTGCATTTTTGCCAGGAAGGTCAAAGAAAACAAAATAATAAATGTGGATATGAGATAATTAACTCATGCTGTTTAATAAATCAAACAGATAAAATAATTCATGTTAATGAATTGAAATTAAAAGTTTGGATGTCAAAGATGTAAAATTGTCTATTTAAAACAGTGAAAACAAATATTTTTTAAATGCATTGTTACTATTCCTCAAAAGCCATCAGGGCAAATGAAGTGTAAGGTTCATCTGTTCCTATAGGCACTACGAAGGGATTGTGTGGCTAGCACAACACCCAGCCACCTTTACTAAAGTTTTAAGTTTCCATTTAAAGCTGGGTGAACTTGGTGACTTTCAACCAACTAAAAAAAAAAAAACCTTCATTTTCACCAATGACCCTCGGGTCGATAGTCGAGAATATCAGGAAATAGGAGAGTGAACCAATAGTTTTAAATAAATACATCAAGAGATGACACTTATTCATGTCAACTTACTCAGCTACAAACTGGGAGAAATTAAATTCTGTTTCACATCTCTCAATCTGCGCCAGTTCTTCTTCTTCCACCTCATTCACTTCCTCTTCTCCTGCATCTAGGTCCTCTTGTTCATTGGTTAGCTCTTGCCTGGCAGGCCCTGGAGAGGTAAAAAAAAAATATTTACGTACACTTATATAAGGTAATCATAAAATCATTGACATGTCCTTAGAGGTTTCCTGCAACACGGTCTAAAACATGTACGTTATCAAATCTAACATAGTGAAGTGGGTACGAGTAAAGGTCAATCTGTGTCACAATGTATAGTTTGTCTAATTACAGTGCTGCCAATTGACATCCATAGAGTCACAAAGGGAAAAAGTTTTATTGATCATTTTGAACTGCTTATAGGCACAGCTTTGTTGTCACTGCAGTTATGGTTGTAATGATGGCTGTCAGTCAACAGGTGTTAAGGGTCGGCCTTAATGAATGGATGTAGGTCTTTAATCTGATATGACTTGTTTTGTTCATGATATAGTTTTTTAAAGTTTTTTTTTTTGTTTAGTTAGCCGAGTGTGTCCTACTTTAATAAAAGCAGTTTTGTTGATATTTTATTTTCCTGGAAATTTTTTTTTCCTTGCAATAAAAAGTGCATGACCCTTATATTTTTTTGTTTTAAAAAAACGCAGTGGCTACAGTTCGGTCCAACCGAACACGTATTTTTTTTTCTTCGGGTACCAGCCATAGATATTGCTCCACACCCTAACCCTATCCCTATCCCTAATCCTGAAAAAAAAAATTCTGAAAAAAAAAAAAAAATTTATATATGCCATGTTCCTTATACCCTAATATAATGGTTTTGGCTGGTGCCGGAGCCACTGCGTTAAAAAAAATGGTAAAATTGCATTAAAAAAGGCAAAAAATATTTTCTGCTCAACCATAGAAAAAAATTTGTTATTAGACATTAGAAAAAAAAAAAGCCACTTATTATACAACCGGCTACTAGTTGTTTACAAACACAATACTGTTTTATTTTTAATCACGGCCGTATTTAAAGTTCAAGAAGACTTTACATTTTGACCTCTCTTAACGGTCCTCTTAAAGTACGATCAAGTGAATTTTGAAAAAATTTATGCCTGCATTTAAAGCTGACCATTTAATTCATTTGGAAAATTAAGAACAGCATTCAACTGGCATTTTTGCTATGTGACCCTTCTAATAGATGAATAAAATTAATGGTTCCAACTGTACTCAGAGCTAGAGTAATTAGTAGACTAAAAAAAGTACACTAAATTATGGATACCTTTTTTTTTTCATGCTTACAGTAGTTAAATGTTACAAGATATGCATAAAGTACAAAAAAAAAAAAGATCAAGTCCAGTGATATGTGTCAAGTCTGCCGGATTGACCTTCTCCCTTCCTTCCCACCTCTGAACCATCTCAAGTGGAGCTAATAACGATGGTGGTACAAGCGGAAATCTCTAGTAGACATGTTATTGCACAGGCATGAATGAGAGTAGGAAATGAGAATAATGGCTGAGACTCCACCCACATCCTCAATCTTTGGCCTGTTTGGCTATTAACTATCTCCATAAGTATATATTACAAGAGCAGCGCCAAGCGCAACAGAAGGAAATGAATCCATCATCTTACTTGTGGATTACGGAGATGAAATGAGCACATAGTGGACATAAAGTTGACCAACAAGATTCAGGTAAGAAACTGCATACACATACACAAAAAGGAAACTCTTGCTTTTCATTTCATAATAATTGTGAGTTTGTTTGGGTTTTTTTTTTGTTTCCATAGGTTAATGCTGGTAATGCTATTAATAAAAACGTAAAAGGTAATGCAAGTATTACCTGCTGATCGACTCTTATTTTGGTTATAAAGTTTTGTACAATAGAAGTGAAATTATTTTATTACCTAAGTCATGATTTGCATATTTCAAAATGATCTTAAGAGAATCTGTCTTGTCAGGATGCAGATTAAAAAATAACCTAAAGCAGCAATAATTAAGGTCACTAGTGGATTCTAATTTTACAAAAGCAGTAGCCAAGTGAAGTCAACATTTCAAGGTATATGGAAAAAAATACATAAATATGTAAGTTAATTTATGTAAAAAAAACAAAAAAACCTTTACTATTATCCAAAAATTATGTAGCCTTCATTTATTATATCAGTAAATGTTATTGAACATATTTTAAAATATTTCAGAATTGTGTTAAACCATATGTATTACACCATATTTTAACTTATTGTACATAAAAAAAGAGTAACTTTTAGCCCTTGTTTATTGTTTTTTTTTTCTTGAAGAGTTTTTGTCTGGGAGACAGCCAAGTGGAGAGAACTTGATGGGGGAGCCAACAGTACTTTAACTCAAGTGGATGACACAATATTTACAGTAATACTAGAACCTCAATACATATATATAATAAATTACGATGCCCTGTTAACAGACAAAATATTCCTCCAGGCTTTAGTTAACGCCAAAGCAAAACTTTGTTCATCAGACTTTTATTCAACGGACATCTTTAAGTCCTTGAAATTCTCTAGTGCTATATTTTACTTCAAAGTATGTCTGAGCTACATAGAGACAGGGTTTTTCATATTCTCAGCTTCTTAGTCTTTGTATTGATTGCCAATGGTCTGTCTGACATCTGCCCAGATGTCTGCACCTGCTGGGAAACACATGTTGACTGCTTTGGACGACAGCTAGTGTCTATTCCTGAGGATTTACCCATGTCTGTTAAAAAACTGGAAATCCAGAAAAATGACATTATTGATGTCAATGGAGAAGAACTAGCTAAACTTCAGAGTTTAGAAAGCTTATATCTAAAGGATAATCAAATTGTTGAAATAAGGCCACAAACATTTACAAACATTTCTACACTGGAAACAATTGATTTAAGCTGCAATGAGATAAAATACATACATACAGATGGTTTCTTCAACCTCTCCTCTTTGCTTACTGTTGACCTGTCAGACAATCAGATTTCAGATTTATCTGAGCAATTCGAGAGCATTCCTAGTCTTCAGCGCCTGATTTTAGATTCCAATAAACTATCTTCTCTAAATGGCAACAGCTTCAGTCATCTTAAAAATTTAACCTATCTCACCCTGTCAAACAATCAAATATCTGTCATCTCACAATCTGCATTCGAGGGCATGGAAAAACTTTCATATTTAATGCTGAGTGGCAACCCGTTGAGGAGCGTAAATAACATTTTACACAGTTTGCAAGCATTGACGTTCTTGGATATCTCTCAATGTCAGTTGACCATGTTTCCAACTGGCCTCCCATGGTCACTTCGCTTTCTAAACATTTCAAACAATTATCTGAACACCGTGGGCAAAAGTCTGGACAGTATTCAGCACATAAATGTCATTGACTTTGACAACAATATGATAGGCTACGTCCAGAATGACACTTTTTCAAAAGCTGCATACCTTCGTGAGATTCGTATCAGTGGAAACAAGCTGAGTTACCTCCCTTTTAAAATCCCCAGCTCTGTAGAGAAATTTTCGGCAGACAGAAATAAAATTCAGAGAATTTTTAACAATAACTTTGCAGATGACTCAAAAATGTTGACCTTATCTCTGAGTAGCAACAACATCTCTCGCTTGGAGGCATATACCTTCTCCAGGCTGAAGAGCCTCACAAACCTAAGCCTTGGGATGAATCAAATCGCTGAGCTAAGAAGCTTCACCTTTGTTGGTCTGCGTCAATTAACTTCCTTGAACTTAGAACATAACCCCTTGACCAAGATAGAGGACAGAGCTTTTTCAAGTTTATTTAGAGTCCAGACTTTGAAGATGTCCAATATTAACAGCAATGCCACAGAAATGTCATCAAATGTCTTCCGAGATTTGTCTGCACTGAGAAACCTTGACATTGAAGCTAGTCCCTCCGTTGTAGGCATTCTTTTTAAATCTGAGATCATGCTGCGCTCTCTTCATGGTCTTTCACAGCTGAACTTGAAGAACAATGGGTTTAAAACGTTATCAACAGATGTCAAAAACAGCCTTTTCAGCCTTGAGCAGATCCAGCTTTCAGGCAATCAATGGGAGTGTGACGATAAATTGGTGGACCTGAAAAACTGGGTCGCGGAGTCCCCAAAAATATTTCTTGACACCATTAACTGCTCTAGTCCTGACAATCTTCAAGGGAGATCTATCACGGAAATAGATCTTAAAGAATTTACTGCTTCTACAGTTTCGACCATAACAGAAAAATATGTTTTCAATAGCACAGACAACACGCATCAGACTGACAAAGAAAAAAATGTCACAGAGAATGGAGGACAAAGTGTCAATGAGACGAAAAACTTTGACAATAGAGAGCAACCAGTCACAGAAACAAATGTCACAGAAACCATTTCAATAATGCCCAGTGACACAGCCATTGGTGACAGTGTGACGTACAACAATGAGATTTCACCCACCCAAACATTTTATTCAGCGCTGCATATGACAACTCTGTCGAGCTTATATGATAATCAGCCCACAAGCTTCGCTCAAGAGAAAACAATCCATCATGAGGAAAGTAATGCCCAAAGTCAGGAGTTGAGCACCCCCCCACCTGCAATACCAACACCTACACCAGTAATACGGACTCCTACACCAGTGTTACTGACTCCTACAAGTGTGATGCTGACTCCTACAAGTGTGATGCTGACTCCTATGCTCTCCAGTTATACGAATACTTATGATCTTCAGGTAAATTTTAACAATTTAGCATTACATAACGGTTAGATAGGATATTTTAATCTGGCAAGTCACTGTGAGGTTTTAAAATAGCTCTTCCTCGGAAAATGTAGTAGTCGGACAATCCACAATGATACCAACAGGGATATTCTTGTTAGGTCAGTTTTTAACATGTAATTAACTGACCTGGTTATAGCTCATTAAAAAAATTATACACCGAAGATCACAAAAACCATGTATAGCAGATGCTTTCTCAACATATAAAAACTGCAGAGTAAAGAAGAATGTTGCAGACTAGACTTGCCACGTTACTGAGAGCTGCATTTTGGATGTTCATAAGCCATAAGTCAATTTAACTAGATTCAGTAAAATTTTCTGAAATATCTTTTAAAACTGTATTTAAATGTTCAATATACCTATGTTATAATCCATAAAGTATCTGATTTCAAAAGAAACAAAAATTGTATTATTTTAATGCATTTTTCAGGTTAATATTTGCTACTTGTAAAACTGAAACTTTCAATTCAGTCTTTGAGGGTGGAGTCTCTTGAAGGTGGAGACTGCCCTATTTAGCTTCAGTTATTATAATTATATTTCCTTGTTTTACAACTAATAATTACAAATGCTCTGGCAATAAGAAATCAAGAAAAAAAAATGGCTGAAAAACATTGTTTACTGAAAACTCTACAACTTTTTTACCACTCAATAAAACTTGAATCTGTCTTATTTGAATTCAAAATTGAAAAATCAATAAAAACTAGGTAGTATTTATTATTGTATCTTAGATTAAAAGTTATGAAATTAGTATGAAACAAAAATGTCCACAAAATACAAATGCATGTCGCAGTATTTTAACAGGTTTTAAAACATCTCAATGCCAAAACATAACACTATTGCTAATATATATATATATATATACAAATATACATGCCAAGTTTTATCTTTGTGTGTTTACATATAACAGCCTCAGTGGTTGAGTTTGGAAAATTTCCTCTTGCCATTACTTATATTTCAACATCGAAATAAAAAGAAAGTTTTCTACTCATAATTCAACACTGAATCTTTCCATATATATAGAAAAATAGTTCATTATTTCAAAACGATAAATAACTACAAATGTAAATTGTAAAAAAAACTCTCCATGGTAGGTCCAGACATGCTGTGGGTTAGTAAAATTTTTGATTTACTCCATGGCCTCCCTTTCAAATAATGCACCCATCAGAGAAAACATATTTATTATTTTTTAAAAAATGAACTAATGCACAAAGTTAATAGATGTGTTATATTTCTTCTTTGAAATTTTTCTCTTCAATTAATGACATTTATGCTCTTTTTTTTTTTTTCATTTAGTCCAGTTCTGATGAATTCAGCAGACTAGAGTTTAGTGATAGTCAGCTATGGGCCAGCTTTACTGATGCTGAATTGATTTCATTGGAACAAACGAGGTAAGATCTTATAATTTAAGAGTTAAAAATAACTTAAGTAGACCATTAAATGCAGGGTGTTAATTTTGTCTTGAGATAGGAATTACAGAACAGCAATATAAGATTATCAGAAAAATAATTATACACGGAATTCAATTGCGATGTAGAAAATGTCAATAATGTGTCCATCTTAATTACGATCCTCAGTTTACATGAGTCAATGCCAATAGCCAGCGCATCAACATATACTTTTCTAGAAAACGGCAAAGTCCCACACAGTTTCAACAGCAGGGACAGGAACAGCGGAGATAATCGCCTACCAACGTTCTCCAGCGCGGCTGGCAGCAGAATGCAGGTGACTATCATTGGGGTGGCTGTTTCTCTGCTCGTCTTCATTGCCGCACTCCTGACCGCTGTTGCAGTTTTACGATGCAGACAAAAGAGAAAACGTCTCTTTCTCAATGACACACATGAGCCAGCTTCGGGCAATGAAACTTCAGACACAGTTTTCATAATACAACACATGGCAGATGACCATGCCACAGAGCCAGATAAAGAGAGCTCAACAGCACATGGACAAAAATCTAGCTCGTCCTCATCTTCATCTATTGCCTCTAAAAGAGGTCCAAAATACAACAGGCAACAATCATCAACATCGTCAAGCTCAAGGACAAGTTTTGACTGCGTGCGTGGTACAAAAGATGATGATTCTGAGATGTTGGTGTACTCATGGAAGTAGGTCCATAAGCCGACAGGTCATGCAAAAGACTGCAGTTGTTTCAAATATCATATTTTTCATATGACGCTCTTTGAAAAAAATAACAAGATTTTTTTTCAATGATTACAATTTAGGAAATAACTAATATTCCTTTTTTGGACTATGATTTGATTATATGTCAAGACTTTTATAAAAAAAGTGTATCAAGAGATGATTTTACTTTTAAAAAATGATCATATCTTAAAAATCATGAGCTACCATCTATAGATACAAATGTTTCTGTGATTTTTCATTCAAAAAAATCAACAGCAGATGTAAAAATAAAAAACAACTGTAACAAATTAACAAGGATGAACTTACGTGGCAAGATGGCCATAAACACTTCTCTAAGAGCCAAGAGTTCTTCCTCCTGACTCATCGAGTCTGAACCAAATTCATTTCTTTCAGGCCAAACTTCTCGTGCAGCTCGAAACAAGGCCACAGCCTCAGAGAGCTTCAGGTCTCTTAGAAGCTGCTGGACTCTCAACATGGTTTCAATCCTGTGATGGAAATTAAAAGATTTAAGCTCAACATTTCTTAATCTTAACTGTACCATACCTCATATACATGTATATAAGTTTAAAATAAAACCGATTCAACCAAATATAATTTCCAGCATTTAATGATGAAACGTTTTGTTGATAATCCTCTGTGTAAATATGCAAAACTATATTTTTAATATGTATAGGTCAGACATGGCTAATACACGGCGCACATACTAAACTTAGCATGGCAGGAAATTTTACTGGCATGCCAAAAAACATATAAAACATCAAAAAATTACTATTTAAAAACAGGTGCAAGCAAGCACAAGAAAAAAAATTAATTTAAATAGCTTTATTTTGGCTTATGTTAAAGTCCTATTAGCCATTCCTGGTTTAGTCATGTATTGTAAAATAATTAATGCTCCGTTTAATTTTTAGCATTAAAGTTATTGAGCATAAGTAATAAGACCACACTGCTTTCAATAAAAAAAAAAAATTCACTATTCTGAATGCAGAGATGTTTCTTGCATGATTTAAATGAACTACTGATGAAACAAGTAATTATAATAGATAACATGTATTTGTCCATGTTGACACTCAACTAAAAAAACAAGTTAATGCTAATGAAAAACAAAATTTTTTGATGTTTTCGTGGAAGCATTTTTTTTTGGGGTGTAACTGGTTAAGATATAGCTATACTTTATATTATTTATGCCTCAAAAGCTTTCTTAAGACAAATTAATCGATGTTATTCACTGTATTTGACATTTGCCAGCACGGAAGAAGACAATGTTTAATTTTGACTAGGCTTACCGATAATAAGAAATACATGCCACCAAAAAGAAATTATAATTATGAGTGTCTTTAAAAGAATTCAATAAAAAAAGTTCCATTGAGTTTTCTAAACAACTATTATTTTATGTTTACATTATATGTACATTGTTTTGAAAGTTCAGACTGTAAATTTCATCTTTTTTCATTTCTGCTGTTTATTACTCATATACACACATTATTATATGATTAAAAGTTGAATTTTTAAATGGTCGATTATATAATTAATAAAGATTATGGGTGAAGCACATAAATGGTTTTTGTTATAAGATTTGAAACTGAAAAGTTGAAATGAATACCGTTTGCCTCCTATTTGTATAACAGTTCTTTTTGAATACACTATCTTTAGTCAATATATCTTCATAAGTGCCATTAAATAAAACTTTAAATCTGCCACACTAATATTTCTTTTCTATATAAACATTAACATTCAATCATAGTGAAATTTTTTTTTGTTTTGTTTTTCAAATACAAATATGGAGGGTCAGCTAAAATAAGCTTAAAAAACTTTAAAATAAACTCCACATCTAATACATAAGATAAAAACTCCACTGTCTGCTCAGTCAAACGAGCATAATTCATTCCAGAGATGCTCATAATATATAGTGGAATGTCATTAAGAACACCAGTGTAATGAATTATTTCAGTCCCTTCCACTACATTTATATAACATCTGGTGACAAACCCTCTCAATGAATTTCTTACTTTCAGTATTGCAAAAAGAAGAAATTTATGCAGATATATTTTTCCCCTAATTTGAAATGTTTTTAAAATTTTGCTTCAGTTCTGCAAGATAAAAAATGATAATGAGCGGTGTAGGCTGAGGTGGTGAGATTTAGAGCAGTGTTATAGTCCATACGACAGGGTAAAAAATATAATCATTGTGTTGGACATCTTTTTGCTTTTAATTAACATAATCAATGCTGTGGGTTCGCTCATCGTAATCTTTTTCTTTATGTGTGGCTTTAACAAGAAACATATCCAATGACACATGCTTTTGCATTCTTTAAAAAATTGTATTTGACATAGCGAAGAGTGAGAGGGGCAAAGCATAGGTGAGAGGAACCTTCAGCTTAGTAAAGATTACATAAATATCAGCAGAAAAAGTAGTTAATAGATATTACTTTTACTGCAAAACCTCGCTTGTTAACCCATTTAAGAGTTTATTTTAAAAAGAAAATTTTGCTTCTCTAGCAAGGCATTGCTTGCATACCAAGGGAAATTTCAATCATTTCAATTTCAATTTCGCTTGATAAGCAAAACGCTCGTAAACTTTTTTAAGTATTTTGATTGGACACCTGAAGCAAGGCTAGAAAATTCAAGGGTTAATTAAAAGTGCTCCCCCCACCACCACTTTTTACCTCTGCTCATCGACATCAACCTCTGAGGCTGCATCAAATGGTGATAATCCTTCAGGAAGTTCTGGATGACCTTGGAGCAGAGACTGAATTTCACTAGATGCCTGGCTGTCCCATAACTCTGTAAGCTGTTCCTCTGTTGGCTCTTCTATAGGTGCAACTTGAATTTTATAAATTGCACATTTATATTTTATTTTGTAGGAAATTTTAAAAAAGGAAAAATATGAGAAATAAATAATTTTTAATTATAACTTTATTTCAAGATGAAGTTTATTGAGCTGATAATGCATGTATTTGTGAAGCTAGAAAAAAGTGGAGACAGTTGGTCATGCGGTGTAGATTTGCTTAACTGTCAACCTGTTTGAGCCCCGGAAATTGTGTTAGCAAGTAAATCTCACAGTATATCTCAGAAACAGAATAATTCTACAATGTATCTGATCCTAATACATGTAATTTCTTTAAAAAAAGCTTTATCTGGAAGATACTATTTGGACCTATTGGATTACAATATATTTTCTGTTTGCCAAGCGTAATTCTGTTTAATACAGAAAGAGAAAGTTTTGGCTAGTAACCCGGTGACTTTCACAAGACAATTTAAACAAATAGACTAATACTAGTTTTGATTGAAATGAAACTTGCATTGTAGCCACTACCTATAAAAATATTTTAAAAAAAGAAAGAAAAAAACCTACCAGCAGCTGGCCTGTTTCTTGCTCTTTTTTTCTGTTTGTGCTTTTTCTTCTGAACAACCAGTTTGCTGGATTTTGAAAATGTCTCCAACATTTTCAAAAAAATGTGTGCCGATTCAATAAGGTCTTGCAAATATGACCTGTTGGGGGAAAAAAATCATAGTCAATCATCAAGGTTTATCTTTAAATAACACTGACAAAAAAAAAAAAACAAAAAAAAAAAAAAGCCTAAAAATTATTTTATTTATTTTAAATAATTACAACAACAGATATAAAGAATTAGATGTAGTGGTGCAGCAAACCCAAAGGATACAAAAAAATAACACTTAGTAACAAAAATCAGCAAAGAGAACAAAAATCAGCAAAGAGAAATTAAGGAAAAATGTAAACAATCTTTAAGAAATTAAAAATGCTATTCACTTCCTTTAAAAAACAAAGATTACATTCAATATGGATATAAAATAAGCAAGTGAAATACTGTTTTCGAGACTGAATCTATTTAGGTATTTTACAAACAGAACAAAAAATTACCTGGAGCATTTAGATTCTTTAAAATTCTTGAGCATCAGCACAAAAATGTCACGATATTCAAACATGTAAAAAACATTGCCTAAGGAAGATCCAAATTATATTGTAGATGTATTAGTTTTTTGAATACCAAACTATAACAAGTACTAAGTGAAAAATAAAGCTTTTTTTTTTGCCGTAAACAAAAGTTTAAGGAAAAGAAGTACATCTTACTCTGGATAACTTTAGCACTCTGGCGTATTTGTTCGTCCGGTGATTTACTCATAAAATCCAAAGTGCGCAGGAGTTCCTGGTAAGCTTTCAAAGCCATGTGTGTCCTGTGAAGAAAAACATGTTACAATGCTGACCTACATATTACAAGACACTACACTATCTTTACATTTAATACCTTACACAGATGTAACTTAGCAAAGTCTAAGCTTAAAGTGGTTTAATCCATATCGTAATAACCAAGAATAAATAAGCTTAATTTGCTTGGCAAAAAATTACAGTACTCTCCGACAAAATCTAGGATATTTCTGCCATTTACTTAATACATAAAAAGGGCATGTGTATTGTGTTCCGATTCTGACCCAATAGCAGTTTAATAAGCCCTTAACAAATTAAACATGGCATTTTTAAGATACATTGTATGTAAGATAACCTGATGCAAGGATTTTTTGGTTTTAACATAAGTGTTTTATATAATGAGTCAAAAGACTGAAGGTTATAACATACCTTCTTCCCCACACCTTGGCTTCTTCTACATCTTTAATGAGCCTTATGTTCTCATGATAATTGGAGAGCTGAATGTAAATATAGTGGAAAGCTGACATGGACATTGTTTCACTGTGGAAGTAGCCCAAATTTGTTGATCACATTATTTAATAAATATATTACAATCCATCAAAAGCAAAAATATAGCGAGAAGGACCACAATCAAACCGAAAGTAAAACATAAAGTAATAAAACTTGGACCATCTATAAACAGGTAGTGAATATGCTTACATAGGAAAGATAATAATACACATAAAAGACAAGAAATGGATGCTATGATTAGCAACATTTTTTGAAATATTCATGTACCAGCTGTATGTTGGTCTAAACATGACAACAGAAATAAATATGAGTCGATGAGATTGGCTGGGCATTTTTAAAGGTGAACAGAAATGGTGGAACTAAAGCGGTTAATTAAACAAAGCCAAATAAGTGAAAACCAAAGGGAGGTTATAAAAATAGACTGATGAGGTTGAGAAAGAATTCAAAGCCCTCAGTGTGTAGAGAAAAGAGGAGAGTGGTTATAGATCCAGAAGATTGGAGAAAAGGTGATGCAGCAGACTCAAGCACAACAAAGGCTGTAAAGCCAAAGATGAAGAAAAGGAAAAAGTAAACATCATTTATGTACAAAAGTTTTCAAATGTTACTAGAATTAAAAATATTTACAGAAAACATTCTTAGATCTTGATACTTTTTTTTTTTTACAATTACTGATTTCTAATGTAAAATGCAGCCGTGCCTCCAAAATCAAACTCCCCCAAAACTTAAACATTTTGGAATCTCAGGATCTAAATCTATAATTTTAAAATTGTCTCAGAACTCAAAGGAATGCATTGTTCTGATTTCAAGGATTGGCAATAACAGTATTTGATAATAGTAAATATAGCTTTTAAAGCCCAGTCAATTATCATTTATAAAATATTTGTATTTCAGTAATTCTTCCTTCACAAATTTAAAAATTATTTTATGGTGAATTAAAATGGTATCCGATTTTAGCAAAGGAAAGGTAAATGTAACATTTTCCTTACCTGACAAGGTCGATTCTCTTACAATGAAGTCTGCAAAACTCCATAAAGTATCTCATGGCCCACAGATAGTAAGTTTCATCATTATCTTGAGCAGTTTTTCTCGTAAGGGCTTCCTAAATATTTTAAACAATGCAGATGAAGATCTGATATAATCCATTAATAAAAACAAAATATGGGGGGAGGGGGGGGGGAAGACTAAATCTATGAAATGTAAAAAAAAAACAGAATCGAAAGTAATTTTAAACATTATTCTTCAAAACAATTTTCTATTAAATTTTACGTTTATAATTTTGCAAAACTTTCATATTTAAGTATAGTTTATATTTTGCTGCTAATTATTGTAATATATAAAAAAAATATTTTCTCTTAAGTCATTAATACAAGTCTTAATTTCATCCTTTTTATAAGTTATTTGCCATGTTACAGTAAAAGCTATTTAATTCTTTCCTGTATATTTTCTAAAAATATTTTTTTTTTTAATATTTTAACGTAGAAATAAAATAATAATGCTCACTTTGACAGCTCTCATCAAAGGGTTGTATGAGTTAATTAGGAACTGAACACAAAACTCTTTCAGAATTAACCTCATACTTAGTGTAGATCTTCTGATACCTGCATCCCCTTTGATAGCCACTCTATTTTTAGCAACTTTTTTGGGAGCTTTTCCTTCATCATATGAGAATGACTTGGATTCACCCAAAGATTTATGATAAATGACATCATTTTCACTGATTGATTTCATGTTTTTAATAACGTAAGTTCCTCCAAATCTTGAATGTCTGAATTCAGAACAAACCTTTCATAAGTTTACTTAAACATATAAACATCTTTACTTCACATTATCAGAATCAACAGATCTAAAAATCTCACCCGGCCTAAATATCAATAAATAATGGAATTACATCGGTAAAAAATTATATAAAAATGTACTATACCTTCCACTAAACTTAAGAATGTTGGCTTTCTTTTGAGCTTTTTCTTTTTCTCTGGCTTGCTCTAATTCTCTAGAAAGATGTAAAATAGAAAAGAACAAAAATTTCCTAAATTCTAAACCAGGGAAACTCTTAGAGAACAATATAAATATTTACTAAAAGTACACTAATTATTGTGTGTTGCAAAAGAAAGGTAATATAATGCCATTTATTTAAATTAAATGGTTAATACCCACCTCTGGTCTTTTTCCTTTTCTGTCAGTGACCTCTGAACTCCAGCTGAAGCAAGGGCTTCCGCCTCCTAAAGAAGTGGGACAATAAAATAGTTACATTTTTCAAAAATGGTGTTTTTTTTTAAAATTGTAAACTACTGAATCAAAAAAAGATCATCAAAGGCACCTGTTCTTTGAACATGAGAGAAATGATTTCCAGGATATGCATACAGAGCATACTTCTCTCCCTTTCAGAACTAGCCACAAACAATAAGAGGTCCTCCACACCACTGGTATGAATAGTCCACAGGATGCGGTCATGAGTACTGGCATCATCTTCAGTACACTAAAATAAAGCAGTAAAGAATAAACTAAGCTACCAAGTCATTTTTTTTTCTAGTATTTTTGTCACTTTTCCATGGCAGATACCATTTGACTTTAAAAATGCAACAAGTATACATGTATTAGGAGATCTGCCTGGCCCGAAGACATCGAAGACAGTAGTTTTTTTTTTATTCAAATATTTTAACTTACCTTTTCTCTATTAGGGTCTGGGGGAATCATCAAAATATTTCGAATCAGCACAAACAATCTTTCAAGTTGAAGTTTATCTTCTTCTCTAAGTTCATCCCAGTTCTGAAAATAAATCATCCTAAAACCTAAATAGTTGCAGAAAGGTCAAGAAATTAAGCAGGAAACAAACTTGCAAAATAAAAAAAAAAATAATAATTTTTCATTGCATTGTAAGTTGTCTTAGAATTTACGAGAATTATTTTACAAACTGGACATTTATCAGTTCTGGTACTATTTCAGTAAAAAAAAAAATTTTCTTTTTAATAGTTTTAGCTTTCCATCAGCAGAATTTATAGCACTGGCCAGACATTTTTTTTGCCTCACCAGACATAATTTGTCAGTAATGACACCACTGAAAAATATCCTCGATAAAACTTAATTTCCTTGATAAAACTTGAGTTGATTTTAGCTTTAGCTGTCAATGTAGCATACTCCACTTTAGCTTTGCTAGGAAAATTTGTTTTGGTACACTTGGCCCCAATCATTAGTGTTATGAGTAGCACTCCTTTCTAATCTATTTAGTAGGTTTAGATCTCAGTCTGTTAAAATCTAAAAATGGGTAGAAACACCAGGAAGTCAGTCCATGTGAACAATAATGGTGTTGCATATGGTCAACAATGGAATAACTGTGGTAGAATGATGCCAATAGAGCTTTCTTTTACATATGGCCCTTGCATAGAAAACATAATTCTTTTTTTTAGTGACTATTTCATTCACTGTATTGCTTTTTCCTTGTGTGCAGCTGTAGCTTTGGCAATGATTTTAAGTTTAGAATGATTTTTACGACAATCCGTTTTCTTAATCACATTAAACTATAAGGGGTGTAAGCCAGTCTCAGTGATGATTACAGTAAATTCTAAAAATATCTGACCTATAGTAAATTTGGACAGTGTTGATTCCCTGAGATGCAGCTTATGAACAGATTTTCTATTTGAGTGTCAAGTGATAGTGGGCAATTCCCAAATTATAAATAGCAATTATGCTATTACACAGACAATGTGATTCAGAATAAACTAGACCCTTGCGCGATTTCTAACATTGGTTAGGTTAATAACTTTACAGTGATATTGTGATTACTAATCAGTTGCAATGTTTTACAGAACGCCATAAATGAATCATTTAACAAACTTGATTGCAAAAATAATAAGCAGAATATGGGTATAAAAATATGACTTTTATGAGCAGAAATGGACTAAATAACTAAATCTTGATAGACACTTTCAAAGTTGACCTAAAATCTCAAACTGGCCCTAAAATAATCTCCACTTACCAATTTAAGAATATCCATTATTTTTTCTGCTAATACGCTAAAAAATTCCTCATCGACAAAAGCCTGAAAAAATTGGCATAGTTTATATAAATGAAAAAAATATATATAAATATACTTAAATTTGTTTAAATATAAGCGAAAAGATGATGATTTTAAAAAAAAAGGAAGCATACCTCCTTATAATCTTGAAGATAGCCCTCAACTTCAATACAATAATGTCGTAAAGTTTTCTCATCAGGGATTTGATTATTCCAGCAAGTGATAACAGGTTGTGTTAAATTTACAAGTAATCTGAAAATTTACAAAATAAAAAAAAAAAGCTAATCAATGATTATTTAAAAAAAAAAACATTAAACTTAATAACAAAATAATTTTTAAGATAATTTTAAAATACTGTACTAAAAAAATACTTACTTAACAACAGTTTCAAAAAGTGGCTTATCTTTATGATAAAATTTGAGCAAAGGAGTAAGATCATTTTGAAGTATCTGTGTGTGTCCAAGCTGTCTTCTAATTTCACATATATCATTGTCACGACGAAGGAATCGAATCAGATCTTTGACAGTCTCTATAAGGGGAATAATAATGATTAAAATACATAATTGTTTTGGAGTATAAAGGCTAAATTAGAGGAAGAGAGATGTTCATATACAAGTGGTAACAAACCTGTCATTCAAAGTGGACTCTTAAACAGAAGGTAAAACAGACGAAATATATTTCTTATTGATGATGATAATAATATAGATAATTTTTTTATTCATCTAGCAAAAAGTATTGAGGCAATTTTATTTTTAAAGTCCCTGAAAGAATGAGATGTATCCCTTAGATGTACTTTCTTCATCCCCACTTTAGTTGATGCTGCAATGGCTATGGGAACTAGAACTCACTGGGAGTCAAAACACGTAACCCACAGCATGCATGTCATGCTGCAGAATTAAGATCTGGCTTGATACCAAACGCTACCCAAAAGAAATAGGAAAACCCATTTTTAACTACACTAGTAATTCAACAAAATGTAAGCAGAGATGATGTCTAATGGGTCAGACCCCCTTAAAAGAGGTCCAGGGACAAAAGAAAAGAGCTTAAAATTATTACAATGGATTGAATGCATATATATATATATATATTAGTTGGAGTAAAGTAAAGCGAGTCAATGTGTCTGGGTATTATTCTAGCCATACATCAATAAAAATTTACTCAATATGCGGAGGCTACACTTTATCTGACCACTAGCTATAAGTTAAGGGCTGCTGTCTAAAGAAAGAATTTTTACTGATTATTTTTTAAAGAGAAAAAAAACAACTTACCAATACAATCTGGTTCTTTTATGTATTCTTTCCCCTCCAAATAACCAAGTGCACTACAAGTTGCCTGAAGCTCAACATCCATTTTTAAACTGTTAGAGTTAGGGACAGAGAATCAAAGACCAATTGAATGCTTTTAAGAATGGTAAGTGTAAAGTCATAAATTGAAGAATGGAAACAAAAGAAAATAAACATAATCACAAAAAGTTTAATTGATTACACATTTACATTAATAATAAGACTAATGATTTATGACAATTTATGTGCTTTTTAGATTCAAACTGGCTAATGTACATAGTATATCAAATATATATATAATACATTTATTAGGGTAAGGCTTTATAATACAACATCCAGCATTTGATTACCGATGAAATTACATAATCATGATAGTGATGGATGTTGTATTATAAAGCTTTACCCTAAATTTATTATATATATTTGGTATACTGTCTATATACATTAGCCAGTTTGAATCTAAAAAGCACATAAAAATGCAATTTAAAATGGTACTTTTTTTAGTAACTTATCAATAATTTTAAATTATTATAAAAAATTCTAAAAGGTACCTATATACGGTTTTAGCTTAGTCAATTAGCATATTATTAATTTATAAACTACTTATGACAATTAGCATACAATAATAGAGAATATTAATAATAATATTTAAAATTATTTACTACAAATAAATAGGTTATTCATCGCCATCGGATACTAAAATGAAAGAAGCACCAACGTTTAACATACATTAAATTTTATGAGCTAATTGTTTTTAAAAATATTATGTTGATGGATCTTTTGCATTTATATTCGTACATTCCTTACTGAATAATTTTCTTATACATACATACTTGTATTATTATTACTGGCAATAACTTTATTGTTATTGTATGACACTACAGATTGTTATGTTTGGCGCAAATATAGAAAAGGTCATGGCCAAATATCTGCTTCCGGTTCAATATACTTGTCTATGTATGATTAATATTTAATTCTGTTACTGGTATAAAGTTTCGCATGTTATGTTTGATGCTCATGAATCGACATGTCAGTAACAGAATTTAAAAAATGTATTGTCATATTTTGAACTAGTATTTCTTTCCTGAGTACAGGTAAACCAAGCAAGTTTCTGTTCTAGGCTGCCTCAAAATTATCTTGGTCTCTGACAATCTCCACCAACCACTGCCTCCAACTGAGGCAACACTAAGTCATTTTACTTAAATGCTCGTTACTATACCATTGCGCACCTTTAGTAAACGTAATAAATAAGTTCATAATTGTGATAGTGAGAAACTATTGTAGTCAAGGCCAATTTTACATTTTTATTAGGGAGGCCGAGGGAAAAGGTACATTTAGGGGGCCCTAGAGATAAAGGTACATTTGGGGGCCCTTGGCAAAGGGGCCTTGGGAAAGGTACATTCGGCGGACCTGTATAAAAATGTAAAAGCTAAGGCTTGCAGATCTTGGGTCCCTAATTAATTTTTGACAAACCAGCCCCTTAGCGTAAAAATTATACAGCAGGGGCCAGGCATTCTACAGCAGGGGCCAGGCAATAGTGGGGGGTGTAATACATTAAATAAGCAGAGGGGGGCCAGACAAAACGCAGGGGGGCCTGCCCCCACCCGCACGCTACGGGCCTGGTTCAGACTGCTCTCTCTCTCTCTCTCTCTCTCTCTCTCTCTCTCTCTCTCTCTCTCTCTCTCTCTCTCTCTCTCTCTCTCTCTCCATTGATGGACCTGCCGGTTAACGGTGTATGCCTGCAAGTGCGTCAAACCGTCCCTTATGATTTTATTTAGGACAAGACGACGCCTGTATGAGTGAGTGGCACGATTGTTTGGAAGATATTTTATTTAAATAACTTTGTAGAATAAACTTTTATATTTTTATTGGTTTAAGAGGGAAAAAAGTTTAGACTGGGGGCCCTAGGCTGCCTAGAGTTCATATCTTTAGTAAAAGTTCTGTTTGTTATGACATAGTCGTTGTTGTATTGTGTATTGTTGTATTGTGTATTGTTGTATTCTGCATTGGTATTTTGTATTGTTCTACTAATATACATTATCTACACTATGTGCACCATATTTGATTTCGTAAAAAATCAAATGAACAAATTATTATATTCAAAAATCGTATACAAGATCTTCATTTCTGGGGTGTTACCTGGCTGTCCTGTTTTCTTCTTGGCTGACCTGTTTTCTAACTGCCTTGTTCCCTTGCTGCCTTGTTTCTTGAGTGCCCTGTTTCCCGACTGCCAGGCCCGTAGCCAGGTGAAAGTAAGCAGGGGGGCACCAATACCTAGCAAGGGGTACCTTCTCATTTTAGTTACTTTTTCTTTATTTTTTCCTCTTTTTCTTCTTTTTAAGGGGGGGCACGCCCCCCAGTGCCCCACCTTGGCTACGGGGCTGCTGACTGCCCTGTTTCCTGACTGCCCTGTATTTTGAGTGCCCTTCTCTCCACCACTAATTTAAGTCAAACCGCCGTGGTAGTGGTTGACTTTTACAGAACTGATGGCCAACCACCGTAGTCCCCCACACCTAGTGCTGTTTTTTTAGGTCTTTGACTTCATGTATATATATATATATATATATATATATATATATATATATATATATATACAAGGCCGTAACCAGAATTTTTTTTTTGGGGGGGGGGGGGGGGCTGTGCGGAGAGTTTTATATAAGAAAAAATTGGACCGCAATGATAAAGAAGTATATTTTATAATAAAATTTAATTTTTAGAATTAATTGGGGGGGGGGGCTGTAGCCCCACTAGCACCCACCTGGCTACGGCCTTATATATATCTGAAAGGCCCTTATTAAAACTGCCTGCCGGGATCCCCCCCCCCCGGCATCAGATGTATTAGAAATCACTACTGGCAGTGAGGAGGAAAGGGGGGGGGGAGCTAGGCGGTCGCCTAATGTTCCCTATCAATGAGAACCGCTCTTCCAGAAATTGACAGGAGACCCCCTCGATATGGTCGTTTTTGGTGCCAGATGTCGCCATCATTTACTGCCCTAGGCTTCGCATTTTTTTTTTTTCAAAAACATCTTGGGTTCTAACCAGTGGCGTAGCCAGCTTAACTCGCGCCCGGGGCACAATACCTTTTTAGCGCCCCTTCCCCATTCGAAAACCATATAATATTATATGTGATATATAACATTTGGCGCCCCTTTGCGCACGATGTCCCCCTTGCCCCCGCCCCCCTCCCACCACTACGACACTGCTTCTAACCGTTATTGTTAAATTTTAATATCAGCTCAAAGTCGCTCCATCCACTAACTACTTTACAGAATAGGTCAAGGCGCCCGTGCTCCATCGCAGATTTTAAATTAATGTATCGACTAAAAGTCGCTCCATCGCATTGTGAAGTTAACTTATCGTATTTAAACTTAATGCAGTTTGTTGAATCAGTGTAATTATTTCCTAAGGAGAATTGTATGTTAAATCGTGAATGTTTTGTTCAAGACATACCGACCGCTCCGAGAAAGAGAGAGAGAGAGAGAGAGAGAGAGAGAGAGCGAGAGCGAGAGAGAGAGAGAGTCCTGGGTTCAATTCCCTCTGTGAGAACCAGTGGCGCAGCACCCCCCCCCCCCAGGCCAAATCATCAATACATAATTTACGTTATAAAGTTACAAATAAGACTGTCAAACTGTCAAACTGTCTTTCTTCAATATGTGAGCCGCCCCCCCCCCCCCAGCATTTTTTGCTGGTTGCGCCACTGGTGAGAACCATGCTAATTTTTCCAGGTGAAATTTGTTTTCAAGTCGTCCCTCAAGTCCACCTGACTTTAAGTTGGGGAAGTAAAGGCGGCTGGGCGTTGTGCTAACCACACAATCCCTTCATAAGCCGAGGTTATGGGAACACGTCATCTGCCCCGATGGCCTGCTAGGGCTAAGGGAACTTTACTTTGTATAAATATATTATTGTTCTAAAATATTAAATGTCACATGTACACATGTAAAGTGGGACGGATGGCCGAACGGTGTAGATACTCGACTGTCAACCTGAGTGTCCTGGGTTCGATCCTCGGTGAGGCCCATGGAATTTTTCCAGGTGAAATTTGGTTATCCCTGCATATGCCGAGGTTATAGAAACAGATGAATTTTACACTTTATCTGCCCCGATGGCCCGATAAGGCTAGGGGAACTTTCTACACATGTAAAGGGAACTGTTTGTTTTAGAACGGTAATTTTCTTTTCTCTTTTTTTCCACTGGTAGACAGACAAGCAGATAAAGAGACAGACAGAAGATATATTGAAAGATAGATAAATAGTAAAACAGACAAGCTTTTTTATTTATTATAATACATCTAAAAAAATCAAAATTTAACACGATCTAAATAAGCATCAATGTACTTTCTGTCACCCACATAAATCTGAACAAAAACTTCAGTCAATATTTTCAAACGAATTGATGTTTTTAATCCCCCCCCCCAAATCAAGAGTACATAACCGTGAAATTACTGAGAGTCACTCTCCCAATTTTTCTGTATTCGAATGTCACTTGCCTCCCTTCGACCACAGAATTATGTCTAATCACGAATGGGTAAATCCTGAACAGCTGTCGACACTGAATGTAATCCACTTTATAAAATGGAATGAAATGTCTAGTTAGGTGATCAAAGTCCCTGCTCACGCACACTTCCGGTGAGTACACAGTCCTGCAAATCTCCTCCATTTTTCTGGGCACCGGGGCCATCAGGCCCTCGAAAGGCCGGTGGTCGAGCGGGAAGATGTCGTCCTTCCTGAAAACGATCCTGTTCTTCTTGAACGGGGTCATGGCCCAGATGTAGTCGGAGTCCTCGTTGAAGAAAAAAATGTCGATGAAGGGAAACCTGATGAAGTTTTCGTTCTTCCACAGCGGAGAGTGGTTCCAGAAAAATTTGAACATCATGTTGTTATCCGCGTGAACGTCGAAGCCTGGAACGCAGTGAAGAATCTGAAAATAAAAAAATGTAAATTACTAAACAGAACACGTATTTTTTAAACTATAAATTGTGTCAAATCTTGAACGAAACAATATATTCAGAGCTACTTTAACCAGCGTGGACCAGAGGTGTGCGGATCTTGAAATTTAGCGTCCGCGTCCGTCCATGGATTTCTATCAATGATCCGCGTCCGCGTCCGCAGAATCTTACAACATTGGTTTGCAGTCAGTCCGCGCGTCCGCATTGCTGAAATTTAGCTGTTTAAATGACTTGAAAGTTTTTTATGGTAACGCTAAAGAAGATCAGCGTCAGTCCGCGAGTCCGCAACTTAACCATACGAAGCGTCCGCTGTCAGTCCGCGGATTCGGAAAAGTCTGCGGATCTGCGTCCGCAAGCGGACGCGTCCGCTGTCCGCTCATCTCTGGCGTGGACCTAAATGATTGGACATACCCCTCACGACAACTGACTGTCTATAAGTATCGTTAGGAGTGTCTAGAATAAATTGATTTTTTCAATGATTCGTATGCAAATAATTGCCTCGGTTCACGTGTTAGTTCGATTTTTTTTCAGAAGGATTAGCGACGAATAGCGATCAATTTAATAATACACAAATAACACAGGAAAGGCATATTACAGAGAAGTGACAATCAAATATGAAATTTAGCTTGCCTGTTTTACTTTCCGCCAATCAGAGCCATTTATGCAAATGTCCATATCGTCATCCCACGGGATGAAACCATGGTGACGGTATGCTCCCAGCATGCTTCCTTCCGCCAGGAAATACGATATATTAAACGCAGCCATGGCCATATGAAACACTTTAAATGTGAGCAACATCTGATGCTGCCAGACTCCTGTCATGGAGTTTCTGAACTTGGAAAAACTGTAGATGTTTAAACAAAACATTGTATACAATCCTCATAAATAACCTTATAAAAATAGGGTTTCCTCCGACAACATAGATTTAAATCTTTTTATTCCAGGGCCTATTGGCAAGTTCTCAGAATGCCCTTTCTTGTGGTTGTCAAAATCAAAGTCCCAACTGGTGGCCCCTTTGGGGGGCCCAAGACAGCCGCCAAGTTTGCCTATCCATAATAACGGCTCTCCTCGCCAGATGGCTCTGCGACATCAATATGAAAAAAATATTAGAAGGGGAAAAAAACACCACCAGGGATTCCCAGAGACTCCACCAGGGGTTCCCATAGACACCACCGGGGGTTTCCAGAGACACCACCAGGGGTTCCCATAGACACCACCAGGGGTTCCATAGACACCACCAGGAGTTCCCATAGACACCACCAGGGGTTCCCATAGAGACACCACCAGGGGTTCCCATAGACACCACCAGGGGTTCCCATAGAGACACCACCAGGGGTTCCCACAGACACCACCAGGGGTTCCCATAGAGACACCACCAGGGTTTCCCATAGAGACACCACCAGGGGTTCCCGTAGAAACACCACCAGGGGTTCCCACAGACACCACCTGGGGTTCCCACAGACACCACCAGGGGTTCCCACAGACACCACCAGGGGTTCCCATAGAGACACCACCAGGGGTTCCCACAGCCACCACCAGGGGTTCCCATAGAGACACTACCAGGGGTTCCCACAGACACCACCAGGGGTTCCCACAGACACCACCAGGGGTTCCCATAGAGACACCACCAGGGGTTCCCACAGACACCACCAGGGGTTCCCACAGACACCACCAGGGGTTCCCACAGACACCACCAGGGGTTCCCATAGAGACACCACCAGGGGTTCCCACAGACACCACCAGGGGTTCCCACAGACACCACCAGGGGTTCCCATAGAGACACCACCAGGGGTTCCCATAGAGACACCACCAGGGGTTCCCATAGATACACCACCAGGGGTTCCCACAGACACCACTAGGGGTTCCCAAAGACACCACCAGGGGTTCCCATATAGACACCACCAGGGGTTCCCACAGACACCACCAGGGGTTCCCTCAGACACCACCAGGGGTTCCCATAGAGACACCACCAGGGGTTCCCATAGAGACACCACCAGGGGTTCCCACAGACACCACCATGGGTTCCCACAGACCCCACCAGGGGTTCCCATAGAGACACCACCAGGGGTTCCCATAGAGACACCACCAGGGGTTCCCACAGACACCACCAGGGGTTCCCATAGAGACATCGCCAGGGGTTCCCACAGAGTCATTTCAAGAAAATGAATGTTTTTTTAGTGATCCTAAAAAAAAACAACCTTCACCTGGAGTTCATGAGGTTCAGGTCGTTTCTGGATGTGCCGTAGATGTCCTTGTGTGTTTGCAGGTTCTGGAAGTAGGCCTCATCGTAGACTGGTGCCTTAAAACTTTCTGCGATCATTTCATTCAGCGGTAGTCTGTTCAGTGTGCCCTACTCGTTGGATTAAAAAAAAGATCAAAATATTTCATCGGTTCATCATAACAACTCGCATAACTTAATTAATCCAAGCCAGAAAAAAAATGTTAAGTAAAAACAACTTACAAAACTTAATCGTAGCACGTAGCCCCCCCCCCCCACCAAGCCATGATTTCTGGGACCCCTTACAAACTATACCGACGGAGCCTAGCTATTAGAACATCTAAGTTGAAAACAAACATAAAAAAAAAATTACTTTTTTTTTTTTAAAATGCAAATGTAATTATGTGTTTAAAAAAGGTCTTTTTTTTATGTTTGAGATCTACACATTTCATGATATTTTGAAAGAATCCACCCCCACCCCCACCCCCTTTTCCCTCTTTTAGCACAAAAAAAGTTTAAATTGCACATTTGGTGAGTTATATATATATACATGGCGTTGGTTGATATTTTGAATTATCTTTGTTTTTTTTTTTTTGGTTTTTGGTATCGACGTAAATATTCACCAAATGTTGACATATCAGATCATCTTTGTTTTTAGATGGGAAAATATGTATATTATATTGACTGAACTCTGTGGAGATAAAGACTCATCATTGTAGAGGGTTCACCAAATGTTGACATATCAGATCATCTTTGTTTTCAGATGGGAAAATATTTATATTATATTGACTGAACTCTGTGGAGATAAAGACTCATCATTGTAGAGGGTTCACCAAATGTTGACATATCAGATCATCTTTGTTTTCAGATAGGAACATATTTATATTATATTGTCTGAACTCTGTGGAGACTCATCATTGTAGGGGCGCGACTATGTCAAATTCAACACTCACACAAATCTAGACAAGTAATAGTTGGGTTCTTTGAAAAAAAATGATGACAATCGCGTCCAGTTGAAATTTCAATCCACACTGACGACATAAACAGACGAACTACTTAAATGTTCACCATCGGCCCGGTTTAGATGGCCAATTATGCCATTGGCCGCCTACCGGCTTACTGGCCGTAACATATTCATTAGGGTTTCTCATTTCCTGGCGCTATTCTTATCCCAGCGGGAAAGGAACCCTAGCCTGCAATCACTATTGCGTACGCTTATGCTCACACGCTGAGGCGGATTTAACGGCGAACGCTCTAGGCTCGCGCATGGGAAGGGGTAGGAGCAGGGGCGCAACCAGTATGTTGAAGTTGGTAGGGTCCAAAATATTAGGGTAAGATGAAAATTGGCATGTCTTCCCCCAAATTTTGGTAGGGTCGAAAACCATTGGCTTGATTTTTGGTAGGGTCCGGACCCGCACGACCCGTGCATCGGTTGCGCCCATGGGTAGGGGGTTTGGTGTCTGACTTGTGATAGGCTCCCCAGGTAGCCCAAATTTATATACAAAATGTTTAAACTTTTCGACGTTTCTTTTTTTTATTATTATTATTATTTTAAGCGTCCAATATTTTTCATGACCTCCCCCCCCCTTCCCCCACATTGGTACGCCTCTGAACACACCTTCACTCACACATCATGTGATTATATTACACTCACCTGAATTGAGTCACACTGGACTGGGGTTATCTCCACGGGGTGAGCCGGATCTATCCAGTACAGACGCAGGATCTGGTACGTGCTGAGCGGCCTCCAAGCTCCAGGCAGGACCAAGTAGCCCAGCCCGTTCCTCAGGGGTCTCACAAGGGCGACCACAGTGGTCAACAACGCCAGGGCTAGGACAGCGCGACCCACTTGACGCAGCGCATGATGCACCTGTCGTCTTGAAAATCCAATGAAGTATTTCCTCATTCTGTCAGATATACACAAAAGTAAACAAAAGGAAATGGTGCCTCCATTAAATGCGTCTAGTGTGAACGTTCGACTGAAGCTAGAGAAACAGAATACAAATAACTTCGTTGTTTTTTTTTAACAAAGCAAACATTGTGTTTTGTATGCAACCGAACGATGAACTAGTGTTTTATATACAAGCAAATATATCAAATAAACCAAACGGTTTTTCTAGGACTCAACCAAACGGTTTGTTTCTAGGACTCAACCAAACGGTGTCTGAAGTTACGTAAATAGATGTATCAGAGCTAAACAGTAACTACGAACGAGGCGTTCCGTAAATGTCGCACTGAACCTTAGCGTATTAGGCTCAGTGAATTGTCGCAACAGTGTTGCTAGAAGTTTTTAACGAAAAACCGCATAAACTCTATTGAGAAATCAACAGAAAACTCGCCAGCTGAGTAAACGTGAAGAGAAATGTAAAATTTACCCCATTGTGTAAAATTGTCTGCGTCAATTTACGGTAATTACGTGTGTAAACCTTTTAAGGTCTAAAATAACCCGCCGACCCGCCAGATATTTAAACTCCTGTTTTTTTTTGTGTGTAAAAAACATGGTCCTAACTGGCTGGAAACCGCCAATCTGGCAACGGCGTGGTGACAAGTTCTGTGCTGTGATGTATAGGTTAGTGTCATGGTATTCAGTAAAGAAAAGATGTAGCTAGGTTGTTACTTCTCATCTTGTCAACTTACTGTGATTTCATGTTATGTGTGTTGTTACTGTTTCAAGTGTCGCAGCTTTTACATTAAGTTTAAACAGAGGCGGAATTTTGTCTGCGGTGGCCCCGGGCGCATAATAAATTATTGCACCCTCCTAGAAAAAGAAACATAATAGAAAGAGTTTTAAAAAAATAGCATTGAGTTGAAGTCCCCCTTTCTCACGCCGGCGCCATGGTCACGCCTTCGTTGCGACCGCCTTTAAATCCACCTCTGAGTTTAGTCATTCAGGATGACCCTACAGTACGAAATGTGTGCTTGGGCGCGCGTAGAAAATGTGGAAGACAAATAGGGCCTACGCTCAAACGATAACAAACACTCGCTTGTCTTATCCTTTCAATCGGTCTGAAAACTTTGCGGATTAAATTATTGTTTATTTTTATTTATTTATGTTATTTGTTGTGATGTCAAAACATAACAGAAAAACGAATAACGTTAATGAAGTAAACTAAGCAAAAGTGTTAGGTGCTGACCTTGTTGCGATAGTTATGTAGCTCAATGGCTCCGTGGTGGCTCTGTGTTGTGAAAGATCTGTGACTAAATGGCTCTGCGATGGCTACGTGTTGTAAAATAAGTGTAGCTTTGTCTCTGTGATGTGTATGTGTTGTGTTAGTTCTGTAGCTTTGTCTCTGTGATGTGTATGTGTTGTGTTAGTTCTGTAGCTTTGTCTCTGTGATGGGTATGTGTTGTGTTAGTTCTGTAGCTTTGTCTCTGTGATGTGTATGTGTTGTGTTAGTTCTGTAGCTTTGTCTCTGTGATGTGTATGTGTTGTGTTAGTTCTGTAGCTTTGTCTCTGTGATGTGTATGTGTTTTGTTAGTTCTGTAGCTTAATGGCTCTGTGATGGGTATGTGTTTTGTTAGTTCTGTAGCTTAATGGCTCTGTGATGGGTATGTGTTGTGTTAGTCAAATCATCAAATATTCGTGTTTACATTCAATAAATTGTAATTTTTTAAACCAATTAATTCGATCAAATCTGAATGAGGCGGCCCGCTCATAATAGTAGACCCCCCCCCAAGGGCCAAAACAATAGCACATCATTGCTCTAAGGTATAATAGCTATAACATACGTTAATGAATTCCTTTCTTGGTTTTCAGAATTCGTCTATTCGTACATACATGGCATCAGTTTGCAAATGGGTTGAATCTTGTAAATCAGATAGTTTTTCCCACAACAAATCAAGCTATACAGTACATTTACACCACCACCCTGCATTCAACAAAATGTTTTGTTACTTTCTGTAATGACATTCACGTAGTCATCTGAAAGAAACAAATGTGATTGATAAATGACCTAGCTTCAAGTGTTGTATTGTTGTTTTTTTTTTAGATATCACTTAAATGTAGTGAAGATAAAGACAATCAAAGCGATTCATTTGGTTTTTTTTTAATACAAGTGTTGCCATAATTAGTTTGACACACAGATTAGATACTATAATCTGTGGGTTGACATAATTAATTATCGGATAGTATTGTAGTTTCGCGTTTCAATTTAAAAAAGCGAATCAAAATTTATGCAATGTACTTTGAAGATATAGTGCTACAAACTATAACCTGCAAATGATCTCCACCCGAACATTTTGTGGGGATAAATACTAGCATGGACGTATTCATGGGGGGGGGGGGGCAAGGGGGGGCATTTCCCCCCCCCTACATTTTGAAAAAATGTCATATAAGAGTGGGGCATTTGCTCCCCTCCCCTTACATTTAAAAAAAATGTCATAAAGTTGTTATTTGCCCCCCACCCCTGGAAAAATTCCTAGCGACGCCCATGAATACTAGTGTTTACATAAAGAAGGATCTAGCGGAAAGAGCTCATGGCTTCTCAAGTTTTAGAAAAGAAGAAATGAATTCTGAAGTCATTTGTTTTGTCTGGCATATAAAATTTACCAACAAAAGCAAACGAAATTCTTGTAACAATAAAAGGTATATTATATAAGAAAATATAAACCGAAAGATTTTTTAGTCTTTTGTTATCACAACTTGTGAACCACTTATTAGTTTATACTAACTATACAAACAAAAAATGATAAATAATTTTGATACTAAAAAGTATAAATTAACAAGATATGATAAAAAGCTTTAAAAAAATAGACTTTTATAACAATGGCTTGGATCATACAAAAATCGACTTTTATAACAATGGCTTGGATCATACAAAAAATCGACTTTTATTACAATGATTTAGTTCATACAAACATTTATTAAAATTGTATTGAGCCTGGGCACCAGAAATTAATGAAATAACTAATCGATATTTGCACTCACGCTTTTTTTTTTTGAAAGCTTTTAATTAGTCTCACTTTCTGTGGGTTCTTGGGTTAGTCCTTAAATCTTGCAACTCTATTCTGGCCGTTTTCTAATTTAGTGAGAAGGCCCAAAGTTAGCACATGTGTAGATTTTACCTAACAATACGAATATATATATATATACACACATATATATATATATATATATATATATATATATATATATATACAATTTTAGAACCACTGATAATTTGGAAATTCCATGGGCCACATTTATATATTTTGTTAAATCAAAAGTTCAGGCTTAGATCCGTGTTTGGTTTGGTAGAGAAAGGTTAAAAGTACAAGGCTTATTCTACAGACGCTCTAGTGACCCAAGTGTGGGGCAAGTATACATATAATACAGGTCCAAGGGACTTTAGCCTTTTGTTTCATGTGTCTCTTAATCCAAAACAGGACTACATGTTGATACAAGTCAGTGACCGTAGCCAAAGGTAACGGTAAATTTAGCTTTAGGTAACAAAGGGTATTCGGCTGCACCAATCCCTAGGCTGGATAAGAGTCCTAATTATGAGTTAGGTGGGGGAAGGGGTATAAGGGCCAATCAGAAGAGTATGGGCCTTAGCATTATGGAACGGCTTAATTCAGATATATATATATATATATATATATATATATATATATATATTTATATATATATATATATATATATATATATATATATATAACAAGCATGTAAGTCAGTTTTAGACGGACCGAATGCAGACAGACTAGAGATTGGACAGGACAGACCAACAGACGTTCAAGTATATCAAGCCTTCGGGACAAGAAGTAACAGAAAAGTGTATTTTGTTGAACTATATCTACCTCAATCTTGCCGGAAGGCAGTATTTTGTTGAAGTATATCTATCTCAATCTTGCCGGATGGCAGTATTTTGTTGAAGTATATCTACCTCAATCTTGCGGGATGGCAGTATACTTTAAGAGAAGATATACTTATAGGCATGTCGTGTAAGAGATTAAAGAGGAATATCTTAATCTACTAGATGTACCCTGCAAAACCTTTGCATAGAGTTATATTCCCTTAGGTTTGATCAGTAGGCTAGGTTACTTTTGGTTTCGGACAGATCCGATTTTTTCATGATTTTTATTACTATTGTTTACGTTTGACGATTTTTAAACGGGAATACTGTTGTATTAATTCTTTACTTTCGATTTAACGCAGAACCCACACCGCTATTATTTATATAGATTGATATTGTGTACGAAGTTACAGAGTGTATTTTGACCAAGTATTTCTACCTCAATCCTTCGGGACTGCTGAATACGTTGATGTATTATTCAGGGCATTTGGATTTGAATATTACAGCACACGATTCTATTTCATGTTTGTTTGTTTTTTTAATCGTTGAACTTCATGTAATAAATATCATTTGAATCGTGGAACTTTGCTTCATTAATGGTGTTTTGTCTGTGAGTGATGTGCAACTAAATTGAACTGGAGTAAGACAGACAGCAAGGGAAATAACACCAGTAGAGAATACAATCCATTCATTATAAATGCCCGTTCTTCTATACGTTGTAATCTCTTCATAGGTGGGTTGTGAAAAAAACTAACATGGCCCCCAAACCATATAGAAAGTAACTGCCTAGGGCCCTCGAAAATATAACTACCGTTCTAAAACGTTCCCTTAAGCCCCTTAGGGATCATAGGGGCAGACGAAGTGTAGAATTCATCTGTTTCAATAACCTCGACATATGAAGGGATTGTGTGGTTAGCATAACACCCAGCCGAGTTCACTCCCCCCGTTTAAAAAGCCGGGTGGACTCGGGGAACTTTCACCAGGACCTGAAAAAATACAAAGGTTCTCACTGAGGTTCGAACACGGGACCTCGAAAGTCGAGGGCTTTACATCGCACGACCACCCACTCCTACTAGCTGCCGAACTGCACAAACAAATAAGTAACAAAAAAAATCCAAAAATCATTGGAACGATTTTTTTAATTGAAAAAAAAAATCAAAAAAAAAAAAAAATTTGAATTAAAGAAAAACTACTTTGGTTATTATAGTTAAAGAATTAGAATTAGAGCCCTAACCCTAACCCATTCTCTTTATGGCATCAAATTTAATTAAAGTTTTTTTTTTTTTAATTTTATAACTTACCCCATCAGAGAACAGCGCGTAACAGCATGCTAAATGTCTCCTCCCATCACACGCACAGTTTAACACTGAAAAAAAAAAAAGAACCTGCGGAGATATAGACTGTTCTATAAACAAAAAAAAATTAGACCTGTGTTTATTTACACCTGAAATACGATACGATATTCAGAAACAGAAATATGAGACTTGATTGTGTGTGTGTGTGTGTGGATAGGGGGAGGGGGGGGGGGTTGAAGGATGGGCAACCATTCATAATTTTTTTTGTTTCTCTCCCCTGAAATAAATCTTCTTTCACGTATTATTGACACGCCCCCTTTATATCTATGTCCGTTAAAGTGCAAACTGTTACAAAGTAACCTGGCGTTAAAAGTTTTAAAAACAATCGATTCAGGAGTTGCGTGAGGGGTGTTAGACAGTTAGAGAATGTAAATGGACTGAAAACTATAACCCAGTAAAAAAAATAATAATAATAATTGGGGGAACGAGAAGCACTGCACTATTGTAGCACATTCCAACAAGAATCGGAACAAAATAAAAAACACTCAAGGGTTGCTCAAAATAGGAACATTTTATTTTTTCAATAGACAGAATAATGTCCAACATTTTTTTAAAAATATAATATATAAACAGTTCAGTCAGATAGTGTAAGATCAACATTTTTTTTAATGAAAATTTAAAAAAGCATGGAATTTCAGTAATAATATACAAATAAATTAATATAGGCCTATTCGGAATGTCAATTTAAGTAATAATATACATATACATAAATATATTCGGAATGTCAATTTCAGTAATAATATACAAATAAATTAATATATTCGGAAAGTCAATGTAAGCAATAACATACAAATAAATAAATATACTCGGAATGTCACCATTTAGCAACACATTACATTCACAAATACTATCAATTTACACATTCATCTATTTGAACATTGTATACAAAACACAGCAAAACCTGATGACGTCATATAATTATTTTTGTAAAACAGATCTTAAAAGTGTAAGGAGCAGTGCCGTACCGAGCTTAACTCGCGCCAGGGGCACAATACCTTTTTGGCACCCCCCCCCCGCATTCGAAAACCATGTAATATTATATGTAAAATATGTCATTTGGCGCCCCTTTGTGAGTAGCGCCCGGGGCATAAAGCCCCCCCCCCCACCCCTCGCTACGCCTCTGGTAAGGAGATTGCTTTACACGTTTACCCAAAGCTACAATCATGATCTCAGAGATGTAAAGATTGCACCAATTGCTTTTGAAATAGATATGTATCTAATCAATACGAGGCGGATGGAGAAAAAATACAAATGCGACTTACGTCTGTCTATTCGAAAACAGCACACAGTGAATACAAATGACAGATAAGTTATTTGCACGAGAAATAGACTCCATAATTTTTGGTCCGCTGTGGAAAAAAACAACAACAACAAAAGCTACTCATTATTTGAGTGGTCCGTGGGAATGAAACTTAAGGAATTCAGAGACCCTTGAGTCCCAAAAGGTTGCCGACCGCTTATTTAAAAAAAAACCATTGAGTTCAATGTTGTAAAGTGTTAACAAATTTAAAATTAAATCATACATTGAAAAAAAAAGGGGGCTGTATTTTATGTAGTAAAATACAAAACATATTTTTATTAGCATGTTGCCTCCCGTACATCGAAAATATTGATTTGGTCACTTTCAACCAGCTTTCAGCACCAGGAACTGGACAAATGTCTTTGGCTCTCGACCGACCGTCCTAGTGACTCACACCCTCTCCCCCTCCCGCGTACAGAGTCAGGTTTTTTTAATTATTTTTTCTGCACCTCACCATACATACACAACTTCACAACACATACACACCTTCACAACACATACACACCTTCACAACACATACTAAAACTCATAACACATACACAACTTCACAACGCATACACACCTTCACAGCACATATACACCTTCACAGCACATACTAAAACTCACAACACATACGCACCTTCACAACACATACACACCTTCACTTCACAATACATACACACCTTCACAACATTAACACCAGGACGAGCATATCATATAAACAGTTTAACGAGCTTCCTAAATTCACCAACACACACACACACACACACACACTGTCAGAACTATGCGTCACTAACACAACCAAATATACACACGTACACTCACACTCACACACACACACACACACACACACACTCACACTGTTTACAAGCTGATAGCACCCATCAATATGAATGCCAATGATCTGTCTTCAAAAAGAGAAAAAGAAAAGCTGCTAAGTACTTCAAAGAGGCAGAAAGGTCATGCCCATGGAAGACTCGCTCAAAACCGTGTCCACTAGCTATCACGTTTAACTTATGACCCTCACTCCCTACAAGCTAGACATTGAAGCTGAACATTAAAAACTCCACACTAGACGAGCTCACTATTGCAATCAGCATTTTAATATATGTGTATATATAATGATTGGTCTATGGGCGGAAAGATACTAACCCTGACGAAGTTTTCAAATGTGTCTCTTTTTGTGTGGTGACAGGTGCCGTGTGTCTGTACTGTGTGGTGACAGGTGCCGTGTGTCTGTGTGGTGACAGGTGCCGGAGCAATTAGTGACCTGTGTCAGGCTTCATTACAAATGCAAGATCAATGTACTAGAATTCGACAATTTGCAATTTAAAAAAAAAAACGATAGAATAAAACTTATGACACATTATTTGTTGACTCAAAAAAAAACAACAACACGCGTGCCTATGAGCCTATTAAAAATAATGCATTTAAAAGATCAAATTAAATTAATAACCTGTCATAGTATGTAATTTGTAAACGTAATAAAAATATTTTAATTAAGTTTGAGCAAGGAATTCAATAAATTAAATGTACATTTAGGGTATATGGGAAATCGTCTTGATATCCCAAATTACAAAAGTTATTTTTAGATTTAAAAAATTCTTCTTCTCGCGAATTGAGTTCTCAAATTTCAGAATAACTTGTGTAAGGCTAGTAAATATATGCAGAGTTGTTTTTTTTTTTAAAACTTATTTACAAATATAAAGTTGTCTTCTCATGAAAGCGCTGCTTACATTGTGTTCTGTGTGGTAATTGTGTACTGTTTACTTACAAATGTGTACATGGGTTTCCTCATGAACAAACAATCATAATTCTACACACACAAAAAAATATAATATATTATTATGCAATAGGCCCGCAAATAATATGATTACTATTACTTTGTAATGGACAATAATGGAAGAAAAAAAAAGCCAATTCGAAAAGAACAATTGGTTAAAAAATAAATATTCAAAGATGGATGGTTTGTTAAAGATCACCACTTGTGAACAACATCATTCTCTCTTCTATGATGTGACAAGTCTTTGTAAGGATGAGGTTAAATCTTTTACATCCTGTAAACCACTAATGGGACGGTTTTTTTTTTTGCAATGCCCATCTTTCATCCCCCACCATAGCTGATATGCAATGGCCATGGAGGCACCACGGGAGGTATAGTGGGGGGGGGACTGTAACCATGACCTGAGCGCTTTAACGCAAGACCATCCGTTCCTCTCTTTTTGTGATAGAGCTTTTGTATATCTTTTCATATTGTTGAAGACCTTTTTTTTTATTACAAACCCCAAACCCTTCTTTAGAAGATCTCTGGAGATTCATATTAACTGACTGGTCAGGATAGTCCGGCAAGCAGCGGGGTACCACGGGAGAAGGCAGGGAAATGCCCCATTGCCTCGTGTTTTTGAGATCTACAAATCTCTCTTTGACTATGGGCATTTGTTACTCTCTCTTAAAAACCTTCTGCGTTGAATATTTCTTTTTGCCAAATGTTTTTAGAAGAATATATATATATATATATATATATATATATATATATATATATATATATATATATATATATATATACAAATGAATGTCTGTGAACTGTTGTGTATAGCAGCAACACATTGATGGCCAACCTTTGACCTATGCGCTAAATATGACGCAGCCGATTTCTAAATTTAGCGTACTGGAGACTTGGATAATTCGATGTTTGAAAAACAAAATGGCTCACTAAATAGTACACTGTGGTGGATTAGCTTCCATGGACCAGTCAGGTGGTCATTAGATGAAAAATAAAGGTTGACCACCACAGGACAGTGCCGTTCTAACTTTTTTTTGGGGGGGGGGGGCTAGGCAAAGGCTCATTTGGGAAATCTAGGCAAAAAAACAAACGGGGGCAAAGTAATTTTAGGACCTTTGTTAAAAAACGCTGCTCAGTTCACGGCTTTCAGATATTGGGGTCCCTTTAAACACTGGCGCCCTTCCTACAGCCCTCCCACTTCCCCAAATGTTTAATCATTTTTTTTTCAAAGGCGGCGCAAACTCAAATGTCCAGACAGGCAGCGACCTCTTCCTTTTGGCTCGCAAAATTAAGGCCCCCCCCGCCCGACATGGGGCCACCATTATCCGCCTAGTGAGCCTTCCCATAATAACGCCTCTGCCACCGGTACAACACAGCACGCCTCAGTGCAGCACTGTGAAATTCCCGAGCAGCTTCTTCCCGATTTTCCTGTACTCGATCGTCGCATTCTTTCCCTCGACGACGACATCCTTGCGCTCCACAAACGGATAGATCTTGGCGAATACCTGGCACGGGATGTACTGGTACTCGTAGAAGGGAATCATGGGCCTGTCTTTCAGGTGGTCAAAGTCCCTGCTGACGCAAGTGGTGGGGTTGTACATGGTCCTGCTGAAGTGCTCCACCCTCCTGGGCACGGGGGCCACTATGTCCTCGAAGGGCCGGTGGGTCAGGGGGAAGATGTCCTCCTTCTTGAAGACGAGCCTGTGTTTTTTAATCCGGGACAAGGCCCAGATGTACTCGGTGTTCTCCGTGAAGAAAAATATGTCGATGTAGGGCGTCCTGAGGAAGTTGTCCCCCTTGAGGAGGTCGTTCTTCTTCCAGAAGAATTTGTACATCATGTAGCTCCGAGTGTCCACGTCGAAGTCAGGGATGCAGTGGAGAACCTGTAAAGTACAGTTTTTAAAAACATATATATATATATATATATATATATATATATATATATATATATATATATATATATAGGCCACAAAACGCCACAGATAATTCAGAGGTTTAAAATAGCGCACATGATATGGATCAATTGCAGCGAATGCATTTATATGCTAATACCGCAGTGAATGGTGCCATAAAGCGAAAGCTCCAATTGAAAATATTATAGAAATTAGCCTCCGCTATATGACAATTTAAAAATATAAGACCGCGGTTAAAATCAATACCTGCTTGTGCGCATGTCTAGTGGAATGTCTCTACATTAATGGTCTGAGGTAGAATTTCAAGTTCAGACAGGCTAAAGATTTTTTATTTCTTTTTAACAAAATTATCGATCCCGCATTATCGTAATGGTGTGCTATAATATCAATATGGGTAAAAAGTGACTAACATTAACGATCGTTTATTAAAGGAGCCGTCCATAAAGTACGTCACTCTCCTAAAGGGAGGGGGGGGGTAAGAAAGTGTGACAGTTTGTGACAGGGTGGAAGGGAGGTGTCAGGCCAAGTGTGACGTCACATATTCAAGATAGCACAAGAGCTGCTCACATAATCTGTCAATCTAGTCCTTTTTTTTAGTCGCATTGTTTTGTTTCCATTTTTATTATTTAATCACTGGTTGAGGTCAAGTTTCGCTAATCTACTTCTCATCCTGTGTCAATAGAATGCATAATCGGAAGATTATCTCAAAGTTGACCTCACCCATTGTAAATGAAAAGGTAGCAGATAAATGATGTTTATTATATAATTGTCAAGTCTAATTTTTGCAATTTTTTTTTTGCAAGTTCATTTTATTGGGATTACTGTTTTAAAGAATAACTGTGAAAACTGTTGACAATTGGTTATTCTACTAGTAAAGTCATATAATAATCTGATAGTTCTTTTAATATTTATATTTTATGGCAGTTTAATAGTGAAGTGCGTTTTAAGTTTTTGATTACATTTTTTCGAAAGTCTGACTTACTTTAGGGAAGGAGGGGGGGAGGGGTCCGGAGATTTGTGACACTTTGTGACAGGGAGAAGAGGGGGGGGGTCAAAAATAGCGTGACGTTCTTTATGGACGGCCCCAGAGGTATCATTTGAATTCAGTTTATTTCTTGAAAAGATCTAGCAGTTATAAGCGTTCCATGTTTCTATAGCTCCGTTTTTATTCAATCTTACCGCTTTATCGAACGTATCTTACTTTTCCGTTATTTTACCTACTGCGTGATGTCATGAATACGATTACATATGAATACAATCCTAGTTAACTAGCCGGTCAGGAAAATTACAAACACATATTAAGAAAACGTAGATCACTCCAGGCCCGTAGCGTGCGGGGTCCTCGGGGCCGGCCCCCCTTCCCTGCGTTTTGTCTGCCCCCCCTCTACTTGCTTGCTCTACTTAGTAACATTTATTTCCTGCCCCCCACCCCCTTCCTATTGGCCTGGCCCCTGCTGTAGAATGCCTGTCCCCTGCTGTAGAATTTTCACGCTACGGGGCTGGATCACTCCTATAAAAATGGATATGTCATGTAGAATGTAATTTTTATCATTGTAAAATACATTATTGCGGAGATCATTTAACACAGGATTCAATGGGAGGTTGTTTTTTTTTTAATTTCTGGAACCAATTACTGCCCTTGACTGTAGATGACATACATGCTAGTTGTCCTCAGGCCCGTAGCCAGGTCAAAGTCAGCAGGGGGGCACCAATACCCAGCAAGGGGGACATCTTTATTTTTTCTTTCTTTTTTCCTCTTTTCTTCTTTTTCAGCGGGGGGGGGGGGCACTCCACACCTAGCGGGGAGGGGGCACGGCCCTACCAGTGCCCCCCCTTGGCTACGGGGCTGGTTGTCCTATTGAAAAATATGAATATGTGTATCTGTGTTCGTCGAAGGGAAGTAGGCGATGTCTTTCATTGGAGGGTGTGGGATTTACAATTACCTCCCTTTGCGAGTCAACTTGAAGCTTTGCAAAGATGTCATGGACTCATCATTGACATCAGCTTTGGGGGGGGGGGGGGAGGTTAGTTTGGTAGCCAAAGGGAAGTAAGCGATATCGTCATTCAAGGATACGAATTAACTATTCTCTCCCCTCTGTTAAACACGCTGAGCTCTATATTTAGTCTCGACTTTAGAGTACTCTAGAGCTCAGTGGTTAAACAACAAAAAAAAACTTAAATAAAAAATAAACTGTTTAGTTTACCAATTCATACATTAAGACATAGAGCTGAGTACAATATGTTATGCCGCGCATAGCCCGCGCAGCGACCGTTTACTACATTTAAATGTCCTCTGATTAAGGAATGCGGTATGGAGAAGTGCGCAAGTCTTTTAAATTTGCATAACATTGTAAAAAAAAAAAATAAATAATCGCGTCTTTAAACAATCTGATGCAAACAAATAATTAACCTTTTTTTTAAAAATTCCAGGTCATGTTGATAAGAAACATATGATAGGCGGAAGTTCTCGATTTGTGAAAGGTCGGTTTCTGATGTTATGTCGGTCACCGAAACCTGTTATACTCGCGTTATCAGTAATATGTATATACTAGCTGTACCCTGTAAAAACCTTTGCGTAAAGTTATATCCCCTTAGGCTTGATCGGTAGGCTAGGTTTTCTTTTTGGTTTCGGGCAGATCCGATTTTTGTCATGATTGTATTTTAAACTGGAATACTGTTGTATTAATTCTTTACTTTCGATTTAACGCAGAACACAAAACGCTTTTATATATCTTATAGACAATTAATAGATTTCAGCTTTTCTTGAACAAACACGAACAAGTTGCGAATCGCAACCCACTATGTATAATGTTGTTTTTTTTTTTTTTTTTTGAAAAAGCTGTGTTATGTATCTATTTATTTATTTATTGTTTTAGATAAAAATCGGTTGGGGTTAAACTCGGCGTTACGTCATTTTTGAGGTGGAAAGGATGATGTATGACTAGATATGACAATTGAAAGAGGTGAGGGGGGGGGAGAGATCGAGGGAAAAATCGTTACGTAATAAGTGGACGCCCCCTAAGCCTATTTGTCAAACATTTTTTTCTTGTTGCAAATTCGCTTCATTGGTATCTTAAGTAGGTAAATTAATATTCTGTTTCTCACTGAAACGGATTACATACAATGAATCGCACTCTTTATCTTAGCTGTTTATGGTTTGATAAATTGACTAGTTCATTTATATGCAGTTCATTATCCATTTTTATTTATCCCCTTTTATATATATATATATATATATATATATATATATATATATATATATATATATATATATATATATATATATATATATATATATATATATATTCAAAAGTACCGGACCAATGGCGTGGACCCAATCGAGGGTCATCTAAATGTTATTTCTACGAGACCGCTATTTTTAATATGTGGGCTTTTCCTAGCAAAGCAGATGTATTCAGGACACAAGACAACCCCCCTCTCTCCCCGACCTGAATCCTCTTCTGTATACTTGGGTTGTTTTTCTCTGTATTTGGTGGAAGTATCTCTGTCCGAAAAAAACAAAAACAACTATAGGTCTATCAATTAGCCTGGCAGGTTTTTTTCCATACATATATACAGCGGCGTAGCGTGGGTATCGGCCGCCCAGGGCGGAAGACGATTTTGCCGCCCTCTCATTTAGGTATTTCAATTTAATATATACATTTTTGCCGCCCCCCCCTAAAAAGTAATAAAAAGTGCCGCCCGGTGCGGGCCGCACCCACCGCCCCCCCCCCTAGGTACGCCACTGCATATATATATATATATACATTTTATTATTTTTATTTAATTTATTATTATAAAAGTCACCTGCTTAGCTCGCAGCCAATCAGAACCGTTCATACAGAGGTCCATGTCGTCATCCCAAGGAATGAATCCGTGGTGGCGATAGGCTCCCAGCATTGTTCCTTCACACAGGAAGTATGTCAAGTTGAAGGTCGTCATGGCCAAATGGAAGATCTTGTATGTCATGCGCAGCTGTCGCTGCATCCGTCCGGCCATGGGTGGCTTGAAAGAGGCATACCTGAGGGGACATTAGATTTATAGGTCCTACTAATCTTAAATGAAGAGCCTTTTAGCAGACATAGGCAAAGTAGGCGACAAGGGGTAGTGGGGTGGGGGAAAGGGAGCACACGTTTTAAGCCGCGGGCCACGTAGATTCTTAATTTGACACGGGGTCAGACCAAGGAAAGATGGAAGGGGTGTTTACATAGGGGTCAGACCAAGGAAAGATGGTGTGGGATGTTAACATAGGGGTCAGACCAAGGAAAGATGGTGTGGGGTGTTAACATAGGGGTCAGACCAAGGAAAGTTGGGTGTTCACATTAAATTAATACAAATGAACTGTAAACCTCATTGATGTGAACGAGCCATAAGGAGCAGATTGCGCGCAGGATCAGACGGCCTTACGGGCCATACTTTGCTCGCGGGCCTTATTTTGGGCCATGTCTAAACTAGCCCCTCCCTCCTCCCATTCACTGCCGAAGCGCCACACGCCCGAAACTAACAGCGCAACTTCTCCACTAACTGTCTATTCATGTGTCTGCATACACACTTTAGGTTTATTCCTAATTTACAAGGCTTTCTATCTTTTCACCTTAAAAATTATTTTATTTTCATATAAGATATAGAAAAAAAGTAAAATTTCAGACTAAATATTAAAAAAAAAAAACTTCAATGAAAAGAAGGAAATATTGGATGTGGTAGAGAGATACGTAGAGCCAAGGTCAAAAGTTTAGATCACTAAAATTTAAAGTCTTACGAAGACACACAGTTAACTAACTGTTGGCTAACCAGGGGTTTTTTTGCTCAATAAGAGGTGGTGGGTCTCTAAATTTTGCTCTGAAGTTTTTAACTTTTTACCAAATGAAGAAAACTATTTGGTAGCGGTTATTCCACTCCGCGCGCTTCTGCGAATTTTGCTTGTACGCATTTTTGATGCATAGATATGCAACATAATTGTTATTTTCAAAATAAGCCTAATTTAAGTTAGTCTACAATTCTACTTGTTTGGTTGCAATTATGCAATTGAGCAACTTACATTAGCAACAACAAAATATACCAGAATAGATAAATTTTATTAATTATAACAGGTTAAGTATTTTTTATTTACCACTTACAAATCTTAGCAACAATATGATATACCAAAAAATTATTTGATGGAATAATAAGAAAATAAAAACAGACTAGTAGGAGCAAATACACAACACAAGTCCTAATGAAAAGCTACTAATTTAAACTTTTTGTAAAGTGTATTCCGTGCAGTACACAAGACTAGCAATTTAAAATTTGTTATTCTCTATAAACTTTGTTGACAGTTTATAAAAAGTATGGCATTAATTTTGCGATTAGAATATAAACCTCATTGGTCACCCAATTACAGTTATTACATACACGGTAAACATCTACAAAATATATTTACACATTTAATGGCATATATAAATTTAGAAACATTTCCAAATTGCAGCCTGGCCTGCAGATATTAGAGTGTACTGTCTTTGTTTCTTACTTTACCAGCATCAGTAGACGCATGCCACGCCATTTGCTTATCCAGGATTTTACATATTCTATAGGATTCCAACTAGGGCAGTGGGGGACCTACAATTGAAATGAACATAAGAGATGCCATATGACTGACACTCAATGCTGTTCTCAGAGGGGTCATCAAATTTCACCATTTTACTAAACCCCTCTCACTCAACTTCAGTGCTTATTGACGCTACGAGTGCACAGCACCCATCACCTGAGCCAGCAGAGGGCCAGGTTTATGCTGTCCCTAGGAGTCCTTATAATCTCTATATTGTTGTTTCAGTTGTGCCAGAATAAGGTACCAAAAATGTCTTGTAGATATCATTAAGTTCTGCTTCCCATTATTCTGGAAGGATGTCAGATGGCCAGGTATTACTAGTCGAGCACATTGGTAGTAATGTGCACAAACCTTTCCCCCTGGTGGTAAGGCAGTCTACAAGATGAGTAGAATCACCAACGACTGGTAATACTGCATTTATTTCTATTTCCTTATCTGATTTTGAAACAATTTGAGAAATTGGAGACATTATTATGAGGTGCCCAAACTCTGCAAGATTCACAAGCTAATTTGTAGTGTGCTCCATCATTTACTTTCTGCTTATAAAAACTTCAATTTGTCTCAAAATCAAACAGGTTGGCCTTGTTTAATGTTCCACGTCCAGTCAAGCTTGTAGACTCTCAGACAAATCATACTTAATTCCTGCATGGAATCACTACATAAGAGCCACAAGGTTTAACAAAAAACTAGATGAAGATAATTGTTACCTTTCCATTACCCTTATATTGTGCTCTCTCGTTACTGTCCAAATTTTGAGCAACTGAGGCTTTTGAAAAGTGATTATACCAGAGCTGCATAAGAATCTCCATACAGCTTTCACTGTATTGGAAACTAGATGCAACCCAGCGAACATCCAGTACCACTCCCTATTTTCAACAACTGAACCCCTACCTCCATGGCGCATTCTTCCAATGCACGCCTATTTTTGGCGGAAAGCACTATATATTGTAAAGTAAAGATTTTGCATAAAAATTTTAAAATGATTAAGTTCTGTACAGGCCTTGTAACACAGTCATCAACTGAAAGCTCCAATCTGTGATGAAGACAATGCCAACTGATAATGTTGGATATTTGGCTTTCAGTCTGCATACACTCCAGCCTTCCTACCCAACATCATAAGAAGCGCCATCTGTAGCTAGACCCAGCCATCTCCCCTACAGCACTTCATCAGTAAACCCATGCCCCAATAAACATGCCAATAGGCTATCACAGATCCACTTCAGCATCTAAACAATCCAGATTCCGGAACAAGTCACAAAAAAACAGTTGTGGGTTCAATTCCTGGTTGGACTGTACATCCTGTCGCGCTATCAGGCATGACTTTTGACTCAAGCTTCAGCACATCTCAGCAATGAGAATAAGAAAATGGTTGGCCAGCTTGTGCTGCGACGCAATTTTCTTTTCATTTGATCAGCTATTGATCTGTAAGAATGTTTGGTAGCCTGGTGTTACTATAGCAGCATTCACCAACTTTTTACCCCATTTGCTACTTGGAGATCTAATGAATCTGGAATTTATCAAGAAAACGGACGATTGTTCTTTGCTAAAAGAAAATAAAGCAGTTCAGAACAAGCAGAAATTTGTACTCTCTAATTTTTCTCTTGCGACTCTCAGCACAGCCGCCTTCGTTTGCTCAGTGTGACGAGGAATTCTTCACTAAATGTTATGCTCAATTGATTTGTGACTGGCGGAGTCTTTGATGATCATATTCCTTTCACCGGCTATTTGCTCTCTTTTCTCTTCGTTTTGTCCATATGGCTGGATTTTAAAACCTCCATCCACTCACTTTGCAGATAACTGAGTCCTCATTCCCGGGAATAAGAGCAGTTAGGACCCGGTGCCAACACTTGAATGATATTTTATTTGATTTAAATACGCTTAAATAGCCTCAGAAGTGTATGTCAGTGCTAAATGTGTTTCACTGTTCGTTATTCCAGCAAGACGGGTACTTCTTTATAGTTCAAATAATAGTCTCTTCGCTAAGTATTTTAATATATTAGATATTTAATAATAATATTACAATTTTACACCTGTTATAATATTTTAATTATTAATACGCTTAAACTATGAGACAGTATTTAGGATTATTTATTATAATTATTATTATTTAATTATTGCTTAAATTATTTGTATATAAATAATGATTGTAATTAGAAAATATAAATTAATAGTTATTTATTAATGTTGCTATATTATATGATAATATTTACCTTTATACTTATTTTTCTTAGTTTTCTAAGGTTTTATGTTTACAGAAAATGCGTATAAATAATAAATTATTTAATTAATATTATTTAAGTAAATTGGGCAACATTTCATTTGCTGCACTTTATCAGTTGAAGTTAGCTGAGTCACTATGTTTAGGTCAGTTATCGGATATTGTGGCGTTTGATTTATCTTTTGGCCAAGGAGTCATTGCACTCAGTGCTTATCGGAAGCTTCAATACGTCCCTGAAGATCGTTGATAAGAGATTACCAATAAGTCATAGCGTGATTGTTAGTATTATTCGAAGTTCACGGCGGTCATTGTGAATTCGATAAGATGTCAAGCCTCACTCTTTCCCTAAATGTCAAAGCTTAACACCATTATTTTTTAACATACTAATTTGTAAAAATTCAGATTTAATTATATTATTTAATTAAGATTTTAATTATTTAGTCGATGCTTCCATGGTCATTATGGTTAGATGCGATGGGCTATAATTAATTGGTTCTTTTCACCCGATCCGGATATAAAAATAACATTGGATCCAACATAAAAACACCGGATCAGCCTAACTTTAACCCAAACCTGAAAAACTAACATGAAGCCTAACCTAAAGCACAAATATGATCCGGATTGTCATTAAGTGTCGATCCAGTCCCTAGAACGAAAAGTAGTACCGTAGGCATTTATGTCCATAGAGTGTACTCACCAGAAAATGTAAAGAACACTTTACTCAGCGCGCTTCGTTTGAAAGTATGAATTGTGATGAGTTTAATGAGCGATTTCTTTCATGATGCCACTCCCAGTGAAGTCTCAAACCGTCGGCGTTATTGGTGAAAGCTGGCCCGTGAGTGAAAAATGTTGATTATTAGGTGCTCACCAGTCAAATATCTCAAAATGTAGATTTTCAATTCGCAGTGGTTTCTTTGTAGAAAATTTCTCAGGAACCGTTTGGTAAAGTCGTAAATATACCTTTATATTATGTTTTATATTCCAAAAGAATTCTGAGGAAATTTAGGGAATTTGTGTTTTCTCGAGGATGAAAAAAACCATGAAAAACCTCAAACCGACGAATTCTAAAAATATAAGTATTTGAGTCAAAGTCAGTATCATTGACTCATTAATAACTCAATAACATGTGATACATTGACTATTCAATCTATTGTTTAGAGCCTTGAATGAACAATGCTTTCATTGTGATGATGTTTTAATTCTCTTGTTGCTAGAATAACTGGATGTTTTAATTGATGTTCATATAGTTTTAATGTTTTATAAAAAAGACATTTAACAATTGAGTGCTGGATCATAACTTCCCAACATAGGATCGTTTATTTTGAGGTGCCAGTTTGCCTTTCGAGTCTTGAATCGCAGATCGAAAAGCTCTATCGCAAAAAAACCCTTGTAGCCTTACACACTGCAGTGTATAAGATTTTTTAAAGAAGAAAATGTGAAAGCTAAAAAAGGCAAGAAGAACATGATTGGTAAAGTACTGAAAAGAAGTTTAATTCATCCACATTTGATTTTATTTTATTTTATTATTTAATGGTAGTGATGTGTTTGGTCACTTTATTCCATCTAACCGCCAATGATTTCAAAAACTCCATGCACCGATGTCCGAAGAACCGGCCCAGACCAAGGAAAACCACCAGCCCGTAATGGTTCAAAACCTGCTGATGTCCACATAACATAGAGCGGCAGGAAGCCATAAACGTTGATCGCATCTGACGCCATTGAGTTAGCTGCGCCGGTGTGATAAAACACCGCCCAAACCAACGGGAAAACCCGCCAATCTTGCAACACTTCGCATCGCAAAGATCTACTCTGGTGAAACATTAGTAAACGTACTCTTCGTGTATCAATGCTAAGTATTCTGTAGACACGCTAATTAGACTCACTTTTCAAGTATCATGGCCGTTCTGTGATGCCCAACACTGCTGGGGTGCAGCAGATTATCGAAATACGCGTCATGCCAGGGGCGACTGTGAACTTCAGCTTGCTTCTTCCGTCATTGAAATTGTGATTTGGCTGTTGAATCGACAAAGAAAAATAGACATGTGGATCAAAACAGATATTCACGACCACACCATCACTCGAAAACGCTATGACGCTCACTTTTTACAGAGGCATCAAACACCAGGCATTCACAGATGGGCAACGCCTCCATACAAGATACGGCTCGTTCGGCAACAATACATGTAAACTTTGACATACTTTGGTGACGAAGCTGACATTCCAAACAGACAGACGGCAGACACAGACATTCATACAGACAGACAACGACATTCATACAGACAGACACCAGACACTGACATTCATACAGACAGACACCGGACACTGACATTCATACACATATACAGCAAACACAGACATTCATACAGACAGATACCAGACACTGACATTCAAACAGACAGACGGCAGACACAGACATTCATACAGACTGCTAACAGTGACATTCATACACATAGACAGCAGACACGGATATTCATACAGACCGACACCAGACACTGACATTCATACAAACTGCTAACAGTGGCATTCATACAGACAGATGCAACACAGATATTCATACAGACTGCTAACAGTGACATTCATACAGACAGATACCAGACACTGAAATCCATACAGACAGATGGCAGACACAGACATTCATACAGACTGCTAACAGTGACATACATACACATAGACAGCAGACACGGATATTCATACAGACAGACACCAGACACTGACATCCATACAGACAGACACCAGACACTGACATCCATACAGACAGATACCAGACACTGACATTCATACAGACAGATGGCAGACACAGACATTCATACAGACAGATACCAGACACTGAAATCCATACAGACAGATGGCAGACACAGACATTCATACAGACTGCTAACAGTGACATACATACACATAGACAGCAGACACGGATATTCATACAGACAGACACCAGACACTGACATCCATACAGACAGACACCAGACACTGACATCCATACAGACAGATGGCAGACACTGACATTCATACAGACTGCTAACAGTGGCATTCATACATACATATACCAGACACTGACATCCATACAGACAAACGGCAGACCACAGCCTTACTCACTGCTAAGCATTGAAAACAAGAACACTGACCTGTATATAAAAGAGACATTTGGCAAAAAATACAGTTAACGAACTATCACTGACCTGTATAGAATCGCATGTGATCGCCTCTCCTTGCTCCACCGGGTAGACAATCTCCTCCATGTAAAACATGTGAATGATCTGTCCTGAGCTTAGCTGCATCCACGAGGCCGGGATGAAGAAATAGCCAACCAGGTTTCTAGCCGGGGTGATAAACGCCAGGGACATTATGAAGAGGCACACGATGACCAACAGCCTCAGGAAACCGACCAGCCGTCTTCTGAGTCTGGCCTTGAGGAAGACACCCCGATACAGTCGTCTGAGCAGCTGTCTTAAACCTGTTAGTCTGATCATTGTCTGCTTTCTGCGAAGGATTTAAAAAAAAATAGAGTTCTTGATTACATAATATGTGAATACATAGTTTGTGAATACATAGTTTGCGAATACATAATATGTGAATACATAGTTTGAGAATACATAATATGTGAATGCATAGTTTGTGAATACATAGTTTGTGAATACATAGTTTGTGAATACATAATTTGTGATCACATAATTTGTGCATACTAATATTTTACTTAGAAGAAGCTGGTGGGGATGACGGACCAGCGTGGTATGGTATCTTCACATTTCTAATATATTGACCTTAAGTGACCCTGTGAACTCAACCATATCCACAAGACCACAACCAGATTTATTTGTCAAACAAAGGGGGGCAACGACCTGTCGTAGCAGCTGTAAACTCGTGTTGTTTGGGCGGCTTCCTTCTTCATATGTGTCACACGCTGTTGCCAGAAAATTTCGGACCAAAGTAGCGCAAAACCGAAAAATGGATAATACAAAATAGAGCACAAGTTTTTTTTTTTGGGGGGGGGGGGGGGGGGCTCTTTAGCTTTGGTGAACAAGCTATAATTTTGCGCTACTTAGAAACTTTTTTTCCGCAGCGCACGGTTTTCAGTAAGTATCGGTTTTTCGAAAAGTAGCACAATCTGGCAACACCGTGTGTGTGTGTGTGGGTGTGGGTGTGTGTCGAGAGACAGACGAGGGTGACCATAGATATATAGACTAGATCGCTTATGCTTATTTAACAGAGACCGAAAAAGTGTTTTATGTGCGGACCCTAACTTCAAAAAGAGAAGAGTAAATTTCTTAATTTTTTTGCTATTTGTTTATGCAATCTATGCGTACTTCCGTACTACGTCATCATAGTTGCAAAGAATTTGTAAAAATAAATAGGTTATACTCTCTTTGTATTCGGGGACCGACCATAAACACGTTTACATAGCCCGTAAGCGATCTAGTCTTATATATCTATGAGGGTGTCTAGCCTTTTATTTTTTTAATAAACACCCCTTGCCGCTCTGGGTTAGAGGATATCTTGTATCTACACATTGAGATTGTAAACGGAAGTTGAAGAGCAGCTAATATATATATATATATATATATATATATATATATATATATATATATATATATATATATATATATATATGTATATGTTAGGGATAGTAAAACATACGAGTGAGAGCATTTTTTTGTTTAAATATAATTGTCCGAGATAGTAAACAATGTTTTATTGCAGTTAGATGTGTATTGTGGGACGTGAGGTTTGAAATCACGTTCGGTATTAGCAGTGTCACTTGTAAAATTTATTGCATTCTTGAAGGGCTTAGCAAATGAGATAAAAAGTTCGTTCAGAATTTTTATGTTTAATGACATAGTGTTGACAAGAATTAGTTGAAATTCTCAGCTTAATCAGACTTATAAATCAATCGAGTCAAATCGCGTTAGCTGAAGCCGTGGGTCCAATGTTCCCTCTAAGCTGAGCGCGTAAGCGATCTTTCACATCATTGAGGCGTCGCTCCTGCATACTACATACGGTCACTCTATCTGACGGGCGATCACTTAAATCGCTCTGATCAATATGGCTGCAACTAAAACCATGGCTTAGAGACAAAACTTCTTGACTACATCTTTATACCACACCTTTTAAAGAGGGTATATGCTTGGGTTTCATGACTTTTTTAGACTGCTAACTTACCTAATAATGTTTTCACAGGTTTCCCCTCACACATCGTCTGGGTTTTTCAACATATACTCATATGTCTTCGCACTCTCACTGCTACTTGCTGAGGGCGCACTCATAAGGGTTTATCATCACGGTTGAGAACTCAAGGGATACTAGTGGACACTAAATAGCCTCAAGTATTTTTTTTAGTATCTGTTCGAGAATAACGAAAAAAGCGTACTTGTAATGTTTTCATTTTTTAGTCAAATACAGACCACACGCAACCGTTATGTCAGGACCTCAGTTTTACTCAGACGGTGGTACGTGTATGCCCCGGAATCACCTTCAAGTGCGGAAGTTAAGAGATGAAGTGGGTTACCATCAATAGACATTCATTTAAAAGGTACGTTTAGGAGATCTATTCAAGGGAAACCTTATCGCACTCTTTACAGGGGTACAAGTTTTACAGGAAAAGGCCGATAACCGATGCTTCGAAGGCGAACAACGTAATTTTTTCTCATCACGGACCCGGTCTGCATTTTGATAATGTCCTTTCGGTCCCACTGAAAAAGGGGGGCATTTATTATTTCTATACCGATTGAAAGTCACACACAATCACGAGATAAATAAATACAGATAAAATAATTGAGATGTTTCTAGGGCGGCCCATTAAATATTATTATTTCCACATGGACCGGTACCGGCCTACTGCTTAGGGGTTGGATTTCACCACTGGTGAGCCGTTCGCAGGTGATTTAACGGGAAAAGAACCGTAGTTACTGGTCCAGGTCATTAAAGCTTGTTGTAGAAAGATCTGGGTGTCCATCTAAATTAATTATAAATTACTATTTGTAGTACCAGCAATCAGTCATGTTAATTGTTCATAGTACCAGCGTCGGTGTGTTTGGTGGTGTAGTACCAGCGTCAGTGTGTTGTTGTTGTCATACTTTCCCAGCGTCACGGTGATCGTTTGGTGATCCATGGTGTAATGCCAGTCGTTAGTGTGTTCATTGTTGTGGATACTAAGCGCCTAAGCGTGTCTTTATTCAATTCGTAGTATCGGCAATCAGTGTGTTTGTTGATCAGTTAAGGCTACGTTGGATGTGTTCTGAATGGGTATAAATAATCGTCGGCAAAATCCATGACTCACTCCATCTCCCTGAACTAACAGGCCAACATTAATATACTAGCAGCTAGCGTCATAACGGACCCTATAGCTGTAGCAATTCAAAAAGAATTATTGCATTCATTCACACATACATGCACATAACAAAGGGCCGATCAAGACTACTTTTAGTACCGGGGGCAAAACTTTTCATTGGTGAAAATTGGTCTTAAATTACAAAAATATTTCCAGATAATTTAATGATGTATTACCTAAACACTTGCGCCCCCTAGAATTCGCCTTTAAGTAACACTTACTAATGTACTCGTTCTTCTTAGTACGTTGTTGGCTGTCGAATATCCTGGATCGGTCTTGGTTCCAGTCATTTGTATAACTTTGACTGCTTCACCTTCATTTGATGTAGCTTGGTAGGAAGGTCCGAGGGTCAGGCATTGAAAAAGGTAACACCCCGTTTCCCTGCCCAAAAGCACTGATAGGTGGTTAAATTGCCTTTCCTGGCTGGCATGGTATTACCTTTAGCTTGACTGACCAACGGCCAGTTTAGGTTATGATGGCCGTGGCTCGATATCTCACTATATATGCCAATGGCTTCAGGTCACAGAAATACAACATGGTCTAACTGTACAGCATGCGTGTGGCATATACTCATAAAAGTTTAGCTGTTCTATATGAATGTCACATAGATAAAATATAGTTTAACTGTAGTATAGGTTTAACTATGCTTAACTGTAGTATAGGTTTAACTAGGTTTAACTATGTTTAACTGTAGTATATGTTTAACTATGTTTAACTGTAGTATAGGTTTAACTATGTTTAGCTGTTGCAAAGTTTTAACTATGTTTAACTGTAGTATAAGTTTAACTATGTTTAACTGTAGTATAGGTTTAACAATGTTTAACTGTAGCAAAGGTTCAACTATGTTTATCTGTAGTGTATGTTTAACAATGTTTCACGTATTAGAAACATCCCATAGTTTAAAACAGTACTACGGTTATCGATCACACCATATTTAACCGTGTTTGCCATCAAATAGTTAATGTATATTTGTCCTGTCATATTGAATTAACACAACCGATGTTGAAAACAATAATCAACGATAAAAAAAAAACCTCATTTTGTTTTCTCCAGCGGGTTTTTGTTTGTAGCTCTATTGATGCATAATAACCAAGTTTGGCCTACAATGGTTTGGCAATTTGTTTGTCACAGCATATTGAATTAACCACAATATTGATGCATAATAACCAAGTTTGGCCACCAATTGGTGCTAAATTTGTTTAAATCTGGCATATTGGATTATACACAAATATTTGATGCTTATAATAACAGAAGTTTGGCCCTACAGCAGTTTGTAAATTTGTTTGTCTCAACATATTGAATTAATTTAAATATTCTACAGTTTTATCGACTATTGTGTTTGTCATAATCTACGAGGGCTCTCCAAAAAAAACATTGTAATAAAACATTGCATCAAGTCCGGATATTTTTTTTGATGAGACTTAAAGATTTTCTGTCAAAATTTTACGGCATTGAAAAAAACAGCTGTGGAATTTTTACTAGCACGTGTTTGTTTTGAAAGATATTCAAATCAGTGTTATAAAGTGGTGGGAGTTAGGGGGTCAGGATGCGAGATGGTTGTAGCCATGTTTGTTAGGTGATAAAACCGAGCCGATTAGAAAAAAAATTACGCAATAACGCTGACATTTATCTGCATAATAACGGTATCAATTGCCAGCACAATGCAGTTGGCGACCCCGCCTTCTGTACAGTGGTGTAACCAGAACAGGCTGGTTTTAAAGGTGAACTATGTATCATCTCACCATCATTTTGTCTGTCTATCTATTCTTGTCTGTATGTGTATCATCTCACCCCATCTGTTTGTCTGTCTATCTGTCTCACCATCTGTATGTGTATCTATCTCACCATCTGTTTGTCTGTCTATCTGTCTCACCATCTGTATGTGTATCTATCTCACCATCAGTATGTCTGTCTATCTGTCTCACCATCTGTATGTGTATCTATCTCACCATCAGTATGTCTGTCTATCTGTCTCCCATGCAATAATGTGTATCTACCATCTGTATGTGTATCTATCTCACCATCAGTATGTCTGTCTATCTGTCTCACCATCTGTATGTGTATCTATCTCACCATCAGTATGTCTGTCTATCTGTCTCACCATCTGTATGCATTTTTATATCAATCGTAGAGCTGCTGCTCATATGTGTAGGCAATGTTACCTGAGCCCCCCTCTCCTCCTCCCCTCCGCCCCCAATAATAAGGCCCCCCTGGATAGAAATCAGAGGTGCTGGGTTTTAATAATTTGGTCAGTTGGGACATTGTCAGAGTGGGGAAAGGAGGAGGGGTCGTCGAGGGAGGGGGGGGCGGCAGTGTTAAAAAAGATTATTAATGGTCCCGAATTGAAAAAGCAACGGTCTCTCAACAACAGTTTTTAGGTGGGGGGAGATGTGGTCTCCCCCGGGCCCCATCTTGCCGGGAGCCCCCCCCCCCCAAAAAAAAAATTCTTTTTACATTAAATATTAAGTGCATTATCTCATGTCATGGTGTCGAATGTTAAAATGCAGGGGTCCAAAGAGGCCAAGCACCCCCGGGGCCCCCCAAATCCCTAAGGTTCGGCACTGGGTCATATTTAGACACAAGCTCTGTGCGGCATAGGCCATACATTACCCCCCCCCCCCAGTTTGTTGATAAAAACATTTTTAAATCATAGAGCTTACTTCCCCTTGTTAACTTGGCCCATGCTCTTCGGTTTATTTACACCCCGCCCCCCCCCCACTACCTAAACTATTTTTTTTTTTAAATCTACACTTGTGTTAAATAATTTCAGTCAGATTTAGTGCATTGTAAATAGAAAAAAAACAACTATTTGTAGCTGCTTCTCTTGATATGCTCTTATTCAAAAGCTTTGCGAAGGTTCACTTTGCTTGGAACTTCAAATTTAGTTCCCCCTTCCCCCCCCCCCCCCCCTTAGCTTACAGTAAACATTATTTTCGTATTTAGTTTGATTTAAATTAAGATCACTCGGCTCAGTTAAACCCAACATGCTTATAAATAAATAACAGTAACCTATGTGTGTGTGAAGTCCCTGTAAGGATGAAATGAAATCTTTTAAGATACTATAAACCACTAATGGGACGGTTTTTACGATGCCCATCTTTCATCCCCACCACCATACACGATAGTGTCATGCCCATGGAGGCACCACGGGAGATATATCGGGAACTTGAACCGAGACCTGAAAAATTTTCCATGGTTATCATCAGTAACCTATGTGTAAAGTCCCTGTAAGGATGAGATGAAATCCCTTAGATCCTATAAACCACTAATGGGACGGTTTTATGGTGCCCTTCTTTCATCCCCACCATAGCCGATAGTGCAATGGCCATGGAGGCACCACGGGAGATATATCGGGAACTTGAGCCAAGACCTGAAAAATTTCCTTGGTCCTCACCGGAGATCGAACCAGGTACCTTCAGGTCAACAGTCGAGCGCGTTACCGCACGACCATCCGTCCCCATCAGTAACCTATAGCGCGAGCCGGTTTTTGCGTCTTTGTGCCCACATTGTGTTATATCAAAACACCAACAATGAACAAAAGTTTGGTGTTACATCAAAACACCAACAATGAACAAAAGTTTTGTGTTACATCAAAACACCAACAATGAACAAAAGTTTTGTGTTATATTTGCGCCAAGGCTAAATAACGGACACACATTTTTATGAAGTTTAATGTTGTTTTAATTCATTATTTAAAAAAAAAAAATCAAAATCATTACAGTAACATTGTTTCAAGTGTAGGCTGATAAACTGACATTTGACCTCAATTTTTGACATGACTCGTGATGACTGTTTTTTCAATTCCTGGAGCTAGACAAACTGCAATGGCCATAGAGCACGTGTGCAGCCAGCGGAATAGCGAGCTTAACTAGCGCCCGGGGCGCAATACATTTTAAGCGCCTCCCCCCATTCGAAAAGCCATATAGTATTATATGTAAATTATACCATTTGGCGCCTCTTTGTGAGTAGCGCCCGGGGCATGATGCCCCCCTAACTACGCCACTGTGTGTAGCCAGTGCCGTAGCGAGCTTAACTCGCGCCCGGGGCACAATACCTTTTAATAATACCTTTTTAGCGCCCATAATGTTATATGTAAAATATACCATATGGCGCCTCTTTGTGAGTACTTACCAATGCGCCTAATCCGAACGTTGCTCAAAAAACCAACACTTGCTGTTATATCTATATTATTGTGTATAGCGCTTAGCATTGTTGTGGATGCAGAAGTTTTGTTGTTTGTTTTGTTGATTACCTTATCCCCTTCCCCACCCCTCCACACACACTTACCAGATGTTACACACGGGGTTCAAATATAACGTTGCTCACTCACGTTACGTCAGGACCAGTCCATTAAAAATAGCGTGTCGTGTTAAGGTTATTTAAAGAAACAAAAAAATCGGAAGAGCCGATTTTTAAATTTCTTTTTTTAAGTCTGTGAGATTAAGAATTGTTATGTTATTTTTTTTGTAATGAGAGAAAAAGAAAGGGTGGGTGTGTTGGGGGGGGGGGGGTAAATGTTATTACTTAATGACTATAGGTGACCCGGTGACCGATCAGTGTGACGTATGCCATCTGTTTGAGACACACACGGATTTCAATGTTTAATGTCCCCCTAGTTGTGCCTAACTGGCTATAGCACTATTAAGCTATAATTGCGATGTAGAAAATGGCGACTACATTACCTTCCCATAGACGGTCATATGATAGAGGAATTAACATGTCATCCTTGCAGGGATTCGTATGATAGAGGAATCAACATGTCATCATTGCAGGGACTTATAGGATAGAGGAATAAACATGTCATCCTTGCAGGGACTCGTAGGATAGAGGAATCAACATGTCATCCTTGCAGGGACTCGTAGGATGGAGGAATAAACATGGCATCCTTGCATCGACTCGTAGGATGGAGGAATAAACATGGCATCCTTGCATCGACTCGTAGGATGGAGGAATAAACATGGCATCCTTGCATCGACTCGTAGGATGGAGGAATAAACATGGCATCCTTGCATCGACTCGTAGGATGGAGGAATAAACATGGCATCCTTGCATCGACTCTCGTAGGATGGAGGAATAAACATGGCATCCTTGCATCGACTCGTAGGATGGAGGAATAAACATGGCATCCTTGCATCGACTCGTAGGATGGAGGAATAAACATGGCATCCTTGCATCGACTCGTAGGATGGAGGAATAAACATGGCACCCTTGCATCGACTCGTAGGATGGAGGAATAAACATGGCACCCTTGCATCGACTCGTAGGATGGAGGAATAAACATGGCATCGTTGCATCGACTCGTAGGATGGAGGAATAAACATGGCACCCTTGCATCGACTCGTAGGATGGAGGAATAAACATGGCATCCTTGCATCGACTCGTAGGATGGAGAGAATAAACATGGCATCCTTGCATCGACTCGTAGGATGGAGGAATAAACATGGCATCCTTGCATCGACTCGTAGGATGGAGGAATAAACATGGCATCCTTGCATCGACTCGTAGGATGGAGGAATAAACATGGCATCCTTGCATCGACTCGTAGGATGGAGGAATAAACATGGCATCCTTGCATCGACTCGTAGGATGGAGGAATAAACATGGCATCGTTGCATCGACTCGTAGGATGGAGGAATAAACATGGCACCCTTGCATCGACTCGTAGGATGGAGGAATAAACATGGCACCCTTGCATCGACTCGTAGGATGGAGGAATAAACATGGCATCGTTGCATCGACTCGTAGGATGGAGGAATAAACATGGCACCCTTGCATCGACTCGTAGGATGGAGGAAAATAAACATGGCACTCCTTGCATCGACTCTGTAGGATGGAGGAATAAACATGGCATCCTTGCATCGACTCGTAGGATGGAGGAATAAACATGGCATCGTTGCATCGACTCGTAGGATGGAGGAATAAACATGGCATCCTTGCATCGACTCGTAGGATGGAGGAACAAACATGGCATCCTTGCATCGACTCCGTAGGATGGAGGAATAAACATGGCACCCTTGCATCGACTCGTAGGATGGAGGAATAAACATGGCATCCTTGCATCGACTCGTAGGATGGAGGAATAAACATGGCATCCTTGCATCGACTCGTAGGATGGAGGAATAAACATGGCATCCTTGCATCGACTCGTAGGATGGAGGAATAAACATGGCATCCTTGCATCGACTCGTAGGATGGAGGAATAAACATGGCATCGTTGCATCGACTCGTAGAATGGAGGAATAAACATGGCATCCTTGCATCGACTCGTAGGATGGAGGAATAAACATGGCATCCTTGCATCGACTCGTAGGATGGAGGAATAAACATGGCATCCTTGCATCGACTCGTAGGATCAGAGGGGGGGGGTAGCCTTGTAACTATTGGAGGGGTGAGGGGGGGAATAAAGTAAAGTTTCCTTATGCCCCAACGGGCTCATCGGGGCAGGTGAAATGAAGAATTCATCTGTTTCAGGAACCTCGGGCATATAAAACGCTAGGAACCCAGGACAGTCAAGCGCTCTACACCACTCGACCACCCGTCACCTGGGAACGGAGAGGGGGAGAAGTTTTGCTGAGAATGCACATTTATGAAAGATTTAATTATCACACCAAATTAACAGAAACTGCTCACACGTGTGGTTCCCCCATCGCATGCCCCATAAGACAAGAAACATATATACCCAGCCAGTGCCGAATCTAGGGATTTGGGAGCCCCGGGGGACTTGGCCTCTTTGTTTGGGGGCCCCTGCTTTTTTTTTTTTGACATTCGACACCATGACATGAGATAATGTACTTAATAATTAATGTAAAAAAAAATTTGGGACCCCCACCTCAAGCTGGGGGCCCGGTTGGAACTTTCGAATTTGAACCCCCCCCTTTCCCCCCACCCTAGGTACGTCTCCAACCCAGCTAAACATTCTTTTCGTTTTTTTTTAAACCAACTAATTAAACCAAGTGCTTGTATTGATCATTCTTTGATGTTATGTTTATTTATTAGTTTTATTATGTTATCGTTAAATGTTTCAGACACCAGACATCGCAGCAGTTCCCTAACTCTTACGTGGCTCAACGGGAGGCAATGATATATATATATATATATATATATATATATATATATATATATATATATATATGACTGGACCTGTGTGGAATAAACTTTTAAGTTTTGATATGAATTCGAACTGAACTGGGGTATTCAGGTGGGGGTGGGGAGAAGGTGGGGGGAGGGGTGAGGCAACTAGAGCTGGGCTAAATCCCGAGTGTGTGCGCGTTCAGCGCGCCATCTGTTGCCAATGAATGGGGCTCGTCCCCGACACCTGGAGCGGCTCTCAATCTACAACCATTTCTAAAGTAATTTGTTTGTTTGTTTGTTTGTTTGTTTGTTTGTTTGTTTGTTTGTTGTTGTTGTTGTATATAAAGACACAATCATGAAACGTATGTAATATTGGTGGTTCATTTAAAAATGGTTTCCCTAACCCACATAAGCCCATATATCCATACACATGTTTCCCTAACCCACATAAGCCCATATATACATACACATGTTTCCCTAACCCACATAAGTTCACATATACACACACATGTTTCCCTAACCCGCATAAGCCCACATATACATACACATGTTTCCCTAACCCACATAAGCCCATATATACATACACATGTTTCCCTAACCCACATAAGCCCATATATACATACACATGTTTCCCTAACCCGCATAAGCCCATATATACATACACATGTTTCCCTAACCCACATATGCATACACATGTTTCCCTAACCCACATAAGCCCACATATACATACACAAGTTTCCATAACCCACATAAGCCCATACATACATACACATGTTTCCCTAACCCACATATACATACACATGTTTCCCTAACCCACATAAACATACACAGTTATATGTATAAAATACACACATACGGCACACATACACACATATTTTAACTGTGACATATTCTGGTAAGTATTGAAATCATATTTGTCTATGTGCAGTGGCGTCACTTGGTGGTTCGTTGTCACCCGGTGTGGTCCACACCTCTCGTGGTGACGCCATACTGGATACTATCATACTGGTAAACGTCTACTACATAACATGACACACACACACACACACATACACAAAACGACAACCTGACATAAGAAACTCGCTAATTTTTCAAAAAAAAGAAATTTTTTTTGGCACTACTTTGGTCCAAAAAAAATTCTGGCAACACTGCCAGAGTCTACCTGTACAGTACGTTGACATTCGGTAAGGTACCTTTTTTTTTTTGGCATACATGTATTTAAAAAAAAAATAAAGAGTTGGTCTTGAAAACTGGTAAAGTCAGTCGAGGTTAGATATAGGTCAGCTTCGTTGTCTGTGAGATGACGGAGTAGTTAAGGCTTCTATTATCGATCGTTTCTGCTGTAAGCTTGATTAGCTATTTAGATTGCAGAGATTGAAAGTACGCATGCGCGCACTTCAAGTTGCAGTTTAAAAAAAAAAGTCTTATCTTCTCGAGTTTTACCTTGATATGTCTACATACATACATAATATTACACACACACACACACACACACACACACATATATATATATATATATATATATATATATATATATATATATATATATATTCTGCAGTACAAAAAAATAACCGGTCGTTAACATTGTCATATGAGAAAAAAAATGACTAGCTTATTTGGTCCTGTGTGTGCTTATCTGTGTTTATGTGTGTTCATGTGTGTGGTTTTATGTGTGTCGAATGTGTTTATTTGTGTTTGTGTGTTTCTACGTCTGTGTGTTTATGTTTGTTTATGTGTGTGTTTATGTGTGTTTTGTGTATTTATGTGTTTATATGTGTTTTGTGTGTTTATGTGTGTTTGTGTGTATTTTGTGTGTTTTTATGTGTTTTGTGTGTTTTTGTGTGTTTATGTGTGTTATGTGTGTTTATGTGTGTTTATGTGTGTTTATGTGTATAGAGGTCTAGTTTGGATAGCCATCAATAACAATGAACCACAACGATTGTCACTAGATTAAACTGAGCGTCTACCACACGTCTGACTTGGAGTGAGTGTAGAGTGTAGACTCATGCAGTCTTTTTTTTTTCTTCTGCAGACACGCCTACATTTTTTGTTTCACCCTGTCTGAATATGGAATGTAAGAACCGCATATAGTGTAGGGGAATGTAAGAACCGCATATAGTGTAGGGGAATGTAAGAACCGCATATAGTGTAGGGAATGTAAGAACCGCATATAGTGTAGGGTCGGACTCCGAAAGTGTTATGTGAGGTGGGGTGGGTGAAGGATAAAAACTTCTGAGCGTGTGTAATATTAACATCCCTTAACAACACACACTGCTGGAGCTGTTCACACACACGCACGCACACACAAAACAAATATGGTTGTTTTATGTATGCAGTAATTCGAAACTAAAATGCACAGCTGGTATGCAAGCCTGTGATCGGAATGGTGCATAATGATAAAATAATTAAAATGTAAATGGCCGAATGTTTTTCTAAAAACACAATAGCCGTTTTGGTAATACTTTATTCTGCTTTTCTTATAATATTACAATATTCGGCTTGTCGTATAATACTGTATCATTTTTTTGTCTTTTAATACGTGGCGTCACAATGGTTGGGTGTCACCCGGCGCGGAATATTTAGGGTGTCACCCCATCAAGACTTCCACCATGAGCTATGGTACATATTTCGAATTTTCCTGCACAAGACCTGAGAGAATTTACTTTAAAATACTTAAGAGATAAAAACGATAGTATTACTGTCTGTATTTCAGAAAGATGTATATTGCTTTCATTACACTGAGTTTATAAACTAGGTCTCCAATTTTTTCATGAAACCACGTGACTACATGCGTCATTTTTTTTCAGACCGTTTGCAAAAAAAAAAAAAAATCTAGATCGATCTGAGCAGCTTTGAATTTTATTCATTTACCTAAGTTCTAGACGATATCTGCGTGGTGTGCACCCTGTGCTACTGCTCTGCGTGTGCTACTGCTCTGCATGGTGGCACCCTGTGTTATTACTCATTTTTTTCTTTTATTAACTATGATCGGTTATAAAATCGACTATATGGAGTTTTTTTTCCAGTTATGAAATTTAGAACTGCTCATTTTGGTGTCACCCCCCAGCTATGTTGGTGTCACCCGGTGCGGCCCGCACCCCCCCCCACCACCACCACCAGTGGCGCCACTGGATCTACATTATTTATTTATTTTAATTTTTTTTTTGCTTACGGCTATTACAAAAAACTGTAAACACACAAACGAACGTTCCGATTAAATTGCGGTCTTTCTAGCACATACTCGGGCCTACAGGCTTAACGATTTCAGTACACATGCTTTATTACAGTGTGTATTGGTAACTTCATATACAGTTTTGTGTACATAGCCTGCACACACACACACACACACACGGGGCTTTGCTGGGGGAGGAGGGGAGGGATTGAGCTATTTTTTAACATTATACCAACTGTAATTTTAAAAAATCACTAATCTTTGTGTAATGTGCTTTATACTTCGCAGCAGACGACGGTCGTGTCTTACATTTTTTTAGTCAACCACAACAGTACGACCTATCTATGGCGTAAAAACAACTGGTACCGCCAGTGAGGGGGTGGGTGGGTCTGCAAACTGGTCACCTGTCAGAATTCCATGTCTTTAAGGTGCCCCCCCCCCGGGGTCCGTTACGGCAATCTGGTGTGTATGATGCCCGAGTAGTTGGTGGGTCGGTGTTATCAGAAGAGGCCCCCCTCCCCACTGTGAGGAGAAGGTCAGTGTCCCCCCTCGCCTCCCCCCCCCCCCCACGATTAGTTGGTGGCATCTCTGATGTTCACTGCCAATATTGTGTACACATGACGACTAAGTAAAGTGGTCGAGTGGTGTAGAGTGCTCGACTGTCGACCGGCGGGTCCGGGTTCGAATCTCAGTAAGAACCTTGGAACTTTTTCAGGTCCTGGTGAAAGTCCCCCCAAATCTCTTTATAATATTGCCGAGGTTATAGAGACAGATGAATTCTACACTTTATCTGCCCAAATGAGCCCCTTTGGGGCTTAAGGGAACTTTGCTTTTATTACTCAGTAACCTCTTTTCTGTATTCCTAGCCCAACCATTAGACACCTATATTCCTTACCTAATCACTAGACCACTGTATTCCACGCACTGAAATAAATTATTATCATATGTACCTGTACTCACCTTAAGTCTAGGTAACAAGTAATCCAATTAGTAATGATAACCTCCTTTGACTTTTATTAACTTCCGGTCCATTTAGGTCCTGCACTGTTAGACCAAAAAAAAAAAATGAAAATTTCATAAATGTATGTATGTAGTGATATGTAGAGAGACAAAGAGAAAGAATACTGTATAAATAGATAGACAGACAGACAGACAGACAGACAGATAGACAGATAGATAGATAGATAGATAGATAGATAGATAGATAGATAGATAGATAGATAGATAGATAGATAGATAGATAGATAGATAGATAGATAGATAGATAGATAGATAGATAGATAGAAGGATAGATAGATAGATAGATAGATAGATAGATAGATAGATAGATAGATAGATAGATACAGACTCCACAAAACAAATCAGAGCCACTATGAACTAAATGTTCAAGTTTTCTGTTATTCGCCCACCTCTGTGTTCCCCCACCTCTGTGTTCCCCCACCTCTATGTTCCCCCACCTCTATGTTCCCCCACCTCTATGTTCCCCACCCACCCCCTCCTCACCCACTCACCCACCCACCCCGACCCCCTCTACTTCAATCCCCCCAAGTGTCTGACACGAATGCCTGACATTGTTAGAAAGTGTGCAAGTGTGTGGAGGAAGTGAAGAGGTAAAGTTATGTATGTCAGTTTCTTTTTTTTTTTATTTTTACCGGGTGAATCAGTGTAACGGGTAAGTAGTATATATCCAGCTTGATACCCAGCTAGATATACGGTGTCACCATTGTGTCGTGTGTGCACAAAGGGGTTCGGCTTCTGTACAACATTACATACCCTCCCCCTCCCCTGGTACCGTCACATGGCTGCTGTGTATTACATTACACTGATTACAGTAAGAGGGGAATAAGAGGGTGGGGAAATGGGGGGGTGGGGGGCTGAAATATCCCGGCTGAAATGTATAACGCGAGTAACATTTTATAACATTACGCTGATGAAAAATCAAAATATTGCTTTTTTTTATTAGAAGCTGCATTTTATTGACAGGTATTACGGTAGTATGGCGACTTTTCAGACTCCGACATTTCGGGCTCCGGCTTTTCGGACTCCGGCTTTTCGGGTCCCAAGTAAAATATATATTTTTTGTGTAATTTAATGAGTTTTGTTGGGCATTTTGTACGTGTTCTTTTAGTATTTAATTGGGGGATGGGAGGAGGGGTGCAATTTACGGTTAGCTACCGGGTACAGATAGACTTGGGGATAGTTCTGCGAGTAAGGATAGTTGTACAGTTAGGCCCTGATACTCGAGTAAGGATAGTTGTACAGTTAGGCCCTGATACTCGAGTAATGATAGTTGTACAGTTAGGCCCTGATACTCGAGTAAGGATAGTTGTACAGTTAGGCCCTGATACTCGAGTAATGATAGTTGTACAGTTAGGCCCTGATACT
>JAGDYQ010000134.1:1961758-2068091 GCA_021962125.1 Bulinus truncatus | reverse complement strand
GAGTATCAGGTGCTAACTGTACAACTATCATTACTCGAGTATCAGGGCCTAACTGTACAACTATCCTTACTCGCAGAACCCGCCCCAAGTCTATCTGTACCCGGTAGATAATCGTAAATTGCACCCCCCCTCCCATCCCCCAATTAAGTACTAAAAGAACACGTACAAAATGCCCAACAAAACTCATTAAATTACACAAAAAATATATATTTTACATGGGACCCGAAAAGCCGGAGTCCGAAAAGCCGGAGTCCGAAATGTCGGAGTCCGAAAAGTCGCCATACTACCGTAATACCTGTCAATAAAATGCAGCTTCTAACGAAAAAAAGGCAATATTTTGATTTTTCATCAGTGTAATGTTATAAAATGTACATGTACTCGCGTTATACATTTCAACCGGGATTTCAACCCCCCACATCCCTACCCTCTTATTCCCCTCTTACTGTAATCAGTGTAATGTAATACACAGCAGCCATGTGACGGTCGCAGGCGTACACAACCCCGCTACACGGGGGTCGGAGGGGGAGGGGGGAGAGTATGTAATGTTGTAAAGAAGCCGAACCCCTTTGTGCACACATGACACCATGGTGACACCGTATATCTAGCTGGGTATCTAGCTGGATATATATACTACTTACCCGTTACACTGATTCACCCGGTAAAAATATAAAAAAAAAAAAGAAACTGACATACATAACTTTACCTCTTCACTTCCTCCACACACTTGCACACTTTCTAACAATGTCAGGCATTCGTGTCAGACACTTGGGGGACTGAAGTAGAGGGGGTCGGGGTGTCGGGGTGGGTGGGTCGGGGTGGGTGGGGGTGGAGGTCATAGAGGTGGGGGAACACAGAGGTGGGGGAACATAGAGGTGGGGGAACACAGAGGTGGGGGAACACAGAGGTGGGGGAACACAGAGGTGGGCGAATAACAGAAAACTTGAACATTTAGTTCATAACGGCTCTGATTTGTTTGGTGGAGTCTGTATCTATCTATCTATCTATCTATCTATCTATCTATCTATCTATCTATCTATCTATCTATCTATCTATCTATCTATCTATCTATCTATCTATCTATCTATCTATCTATCTATCTATCTATCTATCTATCTATCTATCTATCTATCTATCTATCTATCTATCTATCTATCTATCTATCTATCTATCTATCTATCTATCTATCTATCTATCTATCTATCTATCTATCTATCTATCTATCTAATCTATCTATCTATCTATCTATCTATATATCTGTCTGTCTGTCTATCTATTTATACAGTATTCTTTCTCTTTGTCTCTCTACATCTCACTACATACATACATTTATGAAATTTTCCTTTTTTTTTTTTGGTCTAACAGTGCATGACCTAAATGGACCGGAAGTTAATAAAAGCCAAAGTGAATAGGAAAGGAGGTTATCATTACTAATTGGATTACTTGTTACCTAGACTTAAGGTGAGTACAGGTACATATGATAATAATTTATTTCAGTGCGTGGAATATAGTTGTCTAATGGTTGGGCTAGGAATACAGTGGTGTAGTGATTGGGCTAGGAATACAGAAAAGAGGTTACTGAGTAATAAAAGCAAAGTTCCCTTAAGCCCCAAAGGGCTCATTTGAGCAGATAAAGTGTAGAATTCATCTGTCTCTATAACCTCGGCATATAAAGGGATTGTGTGGTTAGCACAACGTTCAGCCGCCTTTACACCCCACCCAACTTAAAGTCAGGTACCCATTTAAAGCTGGGTGGACTTGGGGGACCTGAAAAAGTTCCAAGGTTCTCACTGAGATTCGAACCCGGGACCCGCCGGTCGACAGTCGAGCGCTCTACACCACTCGACCACCCGTCCCCTTTAGTTAGTCATGTGAACACAATAATTGGCAGTAAACATCAGAGGTGGCACCAACTAATCGTGGGGGGGGGGGCACTGACCTTCTAGTCACAGTGGGGGACCCCTTATGATAACACCGACCCACCAACTACTCGGGCATCATACACACCAGATTGCCGTAACGGACGGGGTGGTGGTGGTGGGTGGGGGGGCACCCTTAAAAGACATGGAATTCTGACAGGTGACCAGTTTGCAGACCCCACCCCCCCTCCTCCTCACTGGCGGTACCAGTTGTTTTTACGTCATAGATAGGTCGTACTGTTATGGCTGACTTAAATAAAGTAAGACAGGACCGTCGACTGCGAAGTGTAAAGCGCATCACACAAAGATGAGTGATTTTTTTTTTTAATTATAGTAGGTATAATGTTTTTAAAATAGCTCAATCCCTCCCCTCCCTCCTCCCCCAGCAAAGCCCCGTGTGTGTGTGTGTGTGTGTGTGTGTGTGCAGGCTATGTATACAAACTGTATATGAAGTTACCAATATACACTGTATTAAAGCCTGTGTACTGAAGTCGTTAAGCCTGTAGGCTCGAGAGTATGTGCTTGAAAGACCGCAATTTAATCGCAACGTTCGTTTGTGTTTACAGTTTTTTTGTAATAGCCGTAAGCAAAAAAAAATTAAAATAAATAAATAATGTAGATCCAGTGGCGCCACTGGTGGTGTTGGTGGGGAGAGGGGTGCGGGCCGCACCGGGTGACACCAACATAGCGGGGGGTGACACCAAAATGAACAGTTCTAAATTTCATAGCTGGAAAAAAAACTCGATATAGTCGATTTTATAACCGATCATAGTTAATAACAGAAAAATGAGTAGTAACACAGGGTGCCACCATGCAGAGCAGTAGCACACGCAGAGCAGTAGCACAGGGTGCACACCACGCAGATATCGTCTGGAACTTAGGTAAATGAATAAAATTCAAAGCTGCTCGGATCGATCTCGAGTGTTTTTTTTTTTTGCAAACGTTCTAAAAAAAAAATGACGCATGTAGTCACGTGGTTTCATGAAAAAATTGGAGACGTAGTTTATAAACTCAGTTTAATGAAAGTAATATACATCTTTCTGAAATACAGTCAGTAATACTATCGTTTTTATCTCTTAAGTATTTTAAAGTAACTTCTCTCAGGTCTTGTGCAGGAAAATTCGAAATATGTACCATAGATCATGGTGGAAGTCTTGATGGGGTGACACCCTGAATTTTCCGCACCGGGTGACAACCAACCATTGTGACGCCACGAATTAAAAGACAAAAAAATTACAGTATTATACGACAAGCCGAATATTGTAATATTATAAGAAAAGCAGAATAAAGTATTACCAAAACGACTATTGTGTTTTTAGAAAAACATTCGGCGATTTACATTTTAATTATTTTATCATTATGCACCATTCCGATCACAGGCTTGCTTACCAGCTGTGCATTTTAGTTTCGAATTACTGCATACATAAAACAACCATATTTGTTTTGTGTGTGCGTGCGTGTGTGTGAACAGCTCCAGCAGTGTGTGTTGTTAAGGGATGTTCATATTACACACGCTCAAAAGTTTTTATCCTTCACACACCTCACATAAGACTTTCGGAGTCCGATCCTACACTATATGCGGTTCTTACATTCCATATTCAGACAGGATGAAACAAAAAATGTAGGCGTGTCTGCAGAAGAAAAAAAAAGACTGCATGAGTCTACGCTCTACACCCACTCCAAGTCAGACGTGTGGTCAAAAACACTCAGACATTCTAAACTAGTGACAATCGTTGTGGTTCACTGTTATTGTTGGCTATCCAAACTAGACCTCTACACACTTAAACCCAGATAAACAATCGTACAAACAAACGTAAACACACAAAACACACATAAAAATACAAAACACACATAAACACACACATAAACACACAAACACACATAAACACACATAAACACACACAAACACACATAACACAGATACACACACAAAAACACACAAAACACATATAAACACATAAATACACAAGACACACATAAACACACACATAAACAAACATTAACACACAGCCATAAACACACACAAACACACATAAACACATTTAACAAGCATAAAATCACACACATGAACACACATAAACACAGATGAGCACACACAGGACCAAATAAGCTAGTAATTTTTTTTCTTTTATGACAATGTTAACGACCGGTTATTTTGTTTGTTTTGTACTGCAGAATATTGTATGTATATATACATATATATATGTGTGTGTGTGTGTATGCGTGTGTATAATATTATGTATGTATGTAGACATATCAAGGTAAAACTGAGAAGATAAGACTGTTTTTTTTTAAACTTCAACTTGAAGTGCGCGCATGCGTACTTTCAATCTCTGCAATCTAAATAGCTAATCAAGCTTACAGCAGAATCGATCGATAATAGAAGCCTTAACTACTCCGTCATCTCGCAGACAACGAGGCTGACCTATATCTAACTAACCTCGACTGACTCTACCAGTTTTCAAGACCAACTCTTTATTTTTTTTTAATACATGTATGCCAAAAAAAAAAAAACGGCACCTTACCGAATGTCAACGTACTGTACAGGTAGACTATGGCAGTGTTGCCAGAATTTTTTTTGGACCAAAGTAGTGCCAAAAAAAAATTTTTTTTTTTTGAAAAATTAGCGAGTTTCTTATGTCAGGTTGTCGTTGTGTGTGTGTGTGTGTGTATGTGTGTGTGTGTGTGTGTCATGTTATGTTGTAGACGTTTACTCCATATAGACAGTGGCGTCACCGAGGGGGTGGGGGCCGCACCGGGTGACACCAACCATAGTGACGCCACTGCACATAGACAAATATGCTTCCAATACATACCAGAATATGTCACAGTTAACATATGTGTGTATGTGTACCGTATGTGTGTATTTTATACATATGACTGTGTATTTGTATGTGAGTTAGGGAAACATGTGTGTGTATGTATGTGTGGGCTTATGTGGGTTAGGGAAACATGTGTGTGTATGTGGACTTATGTGGGTTAGGGAAACATGTGTATGTATATGTGGGCTTATGTGGGTTAGGGAAACATGTGTGTGTATATGTGGGCTTATGTGGGTTAGGGAAACATGTGTGTGTATGTGTGGGCTTATGTGGGCTAGGGAAACATGTGTGTATATGTGGACTTATGTGGGTTAGGGAAACATGTGTATGTATATGTGAACGTATGTGGGTTAGTGAGACATGTGTATATATATATGTGGGCTTATGTGGGTTAGGGAAACATGTGTATGTATATGTGGGCTTATGTGGGTTATGGAAACATGTGTATGTATATGTGAACGTATGTGGGTTATGGAAACCATTTTTAAATGAACCACCAATATTACATACGTTTCATGATTGTTTCTTTATATACAACAACAACAACAACAACAAACAAATTACTTTAGAAGTGGTTGTAGATTGAGAGCCGCTTCAGGTGTTGGGAACGAGCCCATTCATTTGCAACAGATGGCGCGCTGAACGCGCACACACTCTTCATTTAGCCACTGATTTAGCTCAGCTCTAGTTGCTCCCCCCCCTTTCTCCCCACCCACCTGAATACCCCCAGTCCAGTTCAAATTCATATCAAAACTTAAAAGTTTATTCCACACAGGTCCAGTGTAAGAGTTAGGGACTGCTGCGATGTCTGGTGTCCGAAATATTTAACGATAACATAATAAAACTAATAAATAAACATAACATCAAAGAATGATCAATACAAGGACTTGATTTAATTAGTTGGTTTTAACAAAAAAAAAACAAAAAAACGAAAGGAATGTTTAGCTGGGCATGGAGACGTACCTAGGGTGGGGGGGAAGGGGGGGTTCAAATTCGAAAGTTCCCCCCGGGCCCCCAGCTTGAGGTGGGGGTCCCAAAATGTTTTTTACATTAATTATTAAGTACATTATCTCATGTCATGGTGTCGAATGTAAAAAAAAAGCAGGGGCCCCCAAACAAAGAGGCCAAGTCCCCCGGGGCCCCCAAATCCCTAGATTCGGCACTGGCTGGGTATATATGTTTCTTGTCTTATGGGGCATGCGATGGGGGAACCACACGTGTGAGCAGTTTCTGTTACTTTGGTGTTATAATTAAATCTTTCAAGACGCGCTTTGCTTCTCAGTTCATGAAAACAGTTTTATGACCATTGGTGAAGAACAGTAACTCTCATGCTAAGCCGCTCTAACGGATGGGGGGAAAGTAGGCAATCACTACCCTCCCTTTCCCCAGTGCCCAATCGGGCACCTTCATAAATGTACATTCTCATCAAAACTTTCCCCCTCCCCCTTTCCCTTCCCAGGTGACGGGTGGTCGAGTGGTGTAGAGCGCTCGACTTTCTTGGGTTCCTAGCGTTTTATATGCCCGAGGTTCCTGAAACAGATGAATTCTTCATTTCACCTGCCCCGATGAGCCCGTCGGGGCATAAGGAAACTTTACTTTATTCCCCTCCCACCCCTTCAATAGTTACTTAGGACCCAACAAGGCTACACCCCCTCTGATCCTACGAGTCCCTGCAAGGATGCCATGTTTATTCCTCTATCATATGACCGTCTATGGGAAGGTAATGTAGTCGCCATTTTCTACATCGCAATTATAGCTTAATAGTGCTATAGCCAGTTAGGCACAACTAGGGGGGACATTAAACATTGAAATCCGTGTGTGTCTCAAACAGATGACATACGTCACACTGATCGGTCACCGGGTGACCTACAGTCATTTAGTAATAACATTTACACCCCCCACCCACCCACCCTTTCTTTTTCTCTCATTAAAAAAAAATAACATAACAATTCTTAATCTCACAGACTTAAAAAAAGAAATTAAAAAATCGGCTCTTCCGATTTTTGTTTCTTTAAATAACCTTAACACACGACACGCTCTTTTTAATGGACTGGTCCTGACGTAATGTGAGTGAGCAACGTTAAATTTGAACCCCCCGTGTGTAACATCTGGTAAGTGTGTGTGGAGGGGAGGTGAATGGGGAAGGGGGGGGGAGGGGATAAGGTAATCAACAAAACAAACAACAAAACATCTGCATCCACAACAATGCTAAGCGCTATACACAATAATATATATATATAACAGCAAGTGTTTTTTGAACAACGTTCGGATTAGGCGCATTGGTAAGTACTCACAAAGAGGCGCCATATGGTATATTTTACATATAACATTATATGGCTTTTCGAATGGGGGGGCGCTAAAAAGGTGTTATTAAAAGGTATTGTGCCCCGGGCGCGAGTTAAGCTCGTTACGGCACTGGCTACACATAGTGGCGTAGTTAGGGGACATCATGCCCCGGGCGCTACTCACAAAGAGGCGCCAAATGGTATAATTTACATATAATACTATATGGCTTTTCGAAGGGGGGCGCTTAAAAGGTATTGCGCCCCGGGCGCTAGTTAAGCTCGCTACGCCACTGGCTGCACACGTGCTCTATGGCCATTTCAGTTTGTCTAGCTCCAGGAATTGACATAACAGTCATCACGAGTCATGTCAAAAATTGAGGTCAAATGTCAGTTTATCAGCATACACTTGAAACAATGTTACTGTAATGTTTTTTTTTTAAATAATGAATTAAAGCAACATTAAACTTCATAAAAATGTGTGTCCGTTATTTAGCCTTGGGGCAACCATAACACAAAACTTTTGTTCATTGTTGGTGTTTTGATATAACACAATGTGGGCACAAAACACAAACAGGCTCGCGCTATAGGTTACTGGTGATGACCATGGAAAATTTTTCAGGTCTTGGCTCAAGTTCCCAATATATCTCCCGTGGTGCCTCCATGGCCATGACACTATCGTGTATGGTGGGGGATGAAAGAAGGGCACCATAAAAAAAAAACCGTCCCATTAGTGGTTTTATAGTATCTAAAAGATTTCATTTCATCCTTACAGGGACTTCACACACACACACACATAGGTGACTGTTACTTATAGCATGTTGGGTTTAACTGAGCCCGAGTGATCCCTAATTTTAAATTAATTAAATACGAAAATAATGTTTACTGTATGCTAAGGGGGGGGGGGGAGATGGGGGAACTAAATTTGGAGTTCCAAGCAAAGTGAACCCGCGCAAAGCTTTGAATAAGAGCATATCAAGAGAACCAGCTACAAATAGTTTTTTTGCTCTATTTACAATGCACTAAATCTGACTGAAATTATTTAACACAAGTGTAGATTTAAAAAAAAAAAATAGTTTAGGGATTGGGGATTGGGGGGGGGGCGGGGTGTAAATAAACCGAAGAGCATGAGGTAATGATAAGTTAACAAGGGGAAGTAAGCTCTATGATTTAAAAATGTTTTGTCAACAAACTGGGGGAAAAAAAAAATTTATGGCCTATGCCGCACAGAGGTTGTGTCGAAATATGACCCAGTGCCGAACCTTAGGGATTTGGAGGCCCTGTGTCGGGGGGGGGGGGACGGACGGCTTGGCCTCTTTGGGGGGGGGGTCCCTGCATTTTGACATTCGACACCATTACATGAGATAATGCACTTAATATTTAATGTAAAAAGAATCCCATATTATCCCCCCCCCCGTTCCCCCTAAAAACTGTTGTTGAGAGACCGTTGCTTTTTCAATTCGGGATCATTAATAATCAACACTACCGGCCCCACCCCCTCGACGACCCCCCCCCCCTCCTATACCTCCCTTTGACAATGTGCAACTGACCAAATTATTAAAAACCCAGCACCTCTGATTTCTATCCAGGGGGCCTTATTATTGGGGGGGGCGGAGGGAAGGAGGGGGCGGGGGCTCAGGTAACATTGCCTACACATATGAGCAGCAGCTCTACGATTGATATAAAATACATACAGATGGTGAGGTAGATAGACAGACATACATATGGTGAGATAGATACACATACAGATGGTGAAACAGATAGACAGACATACAGATGGTGAGATAGATACATAGGCGTACCTTTAAACCAGCCTGTCTGGTTACACTGTACAGGAGGCGAAGGTTTGCCATCTGCATTAGCTATTAGCCATAATTGACAATGTTATTATGCAGATAAATGTCACAGCGTATTGCATTTTTTTTCTAATCGCTCGGTTTTATCACCTACAAATTGGCTACAACCATCTCATCCTGACAAAACCCCCTTCTCCCCCACTTTATAACAATTGATTTAATTATTCTTCAAACAAACACGTGTTATACAATTTGTACAGTTGTTTTTTTTTTCAATGCCGTAAAATTTTGACAGAAAATCTTTAAGTCTCATCAAAAAAATATCCGGACTTGATACAATGTTTTATTACAATGTTTTTTTTTGAGAGCCCCGCAGATTATGCGGACAAACACACAAGTTAGTCGATAAATCATTGTAGAATATTTGTGGTTAATTCAATATGCCAGGACAAACAAATTTACAACCATTGTAGGCCAAACTTGGTTATTATGCATCAATAGAGCTACAAACAAAAACCCGCTGGAGAAAACAAAAAGGTTTTTTTTTATCGTTGATTATTGTTTTCAACATCGGTTGTGTTAATTCAATATGACAGGACAAATATACATTAACTATTTTATGACAGGCGTGGTTAAATATGGTGTGATCGATAACCGTAGTACTGTTAAACTATGGGATGTTTCTAATACGTGAAACATTGTTAAACATACACTACAGATAAACATAGTTGAACCTTTGCTACAGTTAAACATTGTTAAACCTTTGCTACAGTTAAACATTGTTAAACCTATACTACAGTTAAACATAGTTAAACCTATACTACAGTTAAACATAGTTAAAACCTTTGCAAAGTTAAACATAGTTAAACCTTTGCAACAGCTAAACATGGTTAAACCTATACTACAGTTAAACATAGTTAAACCTGTACTGCAGTTAAACATAGTTAAACCTGTACTACAGTTAAACTATATTTAACTATGTGGCATTCATATAGAACAGCTAAACTTTGACGAGTATATGCCACACGCATGCTGTATAGTTAGACCATGTTGTATTTCTGTGACCTGAAGCCAATGGCATAAATAGGTCAGAGGTCAGCCACGGCCATCATGACCTCAAACTGGCCGTGGGTCAGCTCGGGGCGGCACATTCCGCTAGCCAGGGGCGGCAATTTAACCACTTAACAAGCACTTTTTGACAGGGAAATGGGGTGTTACCTTTTTCAAAGCCTGACCCTGACCCTCCCACTTGGCGTCATTAACACATATGAAGTGCAGTCAAAGTTTAGTGTCAAATTAATTCAAACCAAACACTGATCTAGATATTCGACAGCCACGCCGCTAACAACGTACTTAAAGAACGAGTACATTAGTAAATATTACTTATATGCGGATTTAGGGGGGGGGGGGGGAAGCGCAAGGTTAGGTATCATTAAATTATCGAAATATTTTTTGTTCTAAGACCAATTTTCAACAATGAAAAAGTTTTGCCCCCCCCCGGTCAAAGTTGTCTTGATCGGCCCCTGCTTGTATGTGTGCGTGTGTGTGTGTGAATGTGCACACTTTTTTGAATTGCTACAAGTTAGGATCCGTTATGACGCAGCTGTTAGTATCTTGGGCCTGTTGTCTAGGGGAGATAAGTGAGTCATGATTTGTGCTGTCGATATTTATACCCATAGAACACACTCAACGTAGACTCAATCATCAACAAACACACTGACGCTGGTACTACAACAACAAACACACTGACGCTGGTACTACAACAACAAACACACTGACGCTGGTACTACAACAACAAACACACTGACGCTGGTACTACAGTAACAAACACACTGACGCTGGTACTACAACAGTAATTTTAATTAATTCAGGATGGACATCAATCTTCTACAAGCTAAATGACCTGGACCAGTATTACGGTTCTTTTCCCGTTAAATCACTGCTAACGGTCTATCGCAGTGTTACCCAACCCCTCGGGCCGCGGTCCGGTACCGGTCCATGGAAATAATATTACTGGGCCGCCAAAGAAACATTCCAATTATTTCATTTGTATTTATTTACCTCGTAATTGTTCGACTTTCGATGGAGGAGAAATAATAAATGCCCCCCCCCCTCTTTTCCAGTGGACCGCGTTGACATTATCAAACGCTGACCGGTCCGTGGCGAGAAAAATTATGCTGTTCGCCTTCTTAAACATCGGTTTCGGCCTTTCCCCCCCCCCCCAAACTTGTACCCCAAAGAGTGCGAAAGTATGCCCGAGGGCACCCCTCAAACGTACCTTTTTTTAAAATAAATGTGCTTATTATGCGTGCCCCTTGCATTCCTTTTCCCGCACACCCCTGAAGGAGTTGAGGTACGCGTACCACCGGTTGAGAAACCGAAAGTCCTGACAAACGGTTCCTACGGTCCTTTGCCTTAAAAAAAAACAACATTACGTCGCTTTTTCGTTATTCTCGAACAGATACTAAAAAAAATACTTGAGGTTATTTAGTGTCCACTAGATCCTCGGTTCTTAACCGGTGATATGTGTACCCCAAGGAGTGCGCCCCCGAAAGGTAGTGCAGGGGGGGGGGGTACGCGGCGACATATAGTTTACGTTTAAAAACAACCCAGAATTACGTGTGAGGGGAAACCTGTGGAAATACTTTGGCGTCATTTGGGGGTTACAATCGCGAAAAAAAAAAAAAGGATGAGACCCAGTGGCGTACCTAGGGGAGGGGGAGGTGGCGGTGGGTGCGGTCCGCACCGGGCGGCACTTTTTTTTACTTTTTGGGGGGGGCGGCAAAAATGTATGGATTTAATTGGAATACCTAAATGAGAGGGCGGCAAAATCGTCTTCCGCCCTGGGCGGCCGATGAGACCCCCCACGGCATAAGCTAACGCTATTTGACTCGATTACTTTTTTTTTTATGGTCTGATTAAGCTGAGAATTTCAACTAATTCTTGTCAGGTACCGCTACCACTATGTCATAAAACATAAAAAATTCTGAACGAACTTTTAATCTCATTTACTAAGCCCTTCAAGAATGCAATAAATTTTACAAGTGACACTGCTAATACCGAGCGGGATTTCAAACCTCACGTTCCCACAATACACATCTAACTGCAATAAAACATTGTTTACTATCTCGGACATTATATTTAAACAAAAAATGCTCTCACTCGTATGTTTACTATCCCTAGCCTATATATATATATATATATATATATATATATATATATATATATATATATATATATATATATATATATATATATATTTAAGCTGCTCTTCAACTTCCGTTTACAATCTCAATGTGTAGATACAAGATACCCTCTAACCCAGCGGGGCAAGGGGTGTTTATTAAAAAATAAAAGGCTAGTCACCCTCGTCTATCTCTCGACACACACCCACCACCCCACCCCCCACACACACACGGTGTTGCCAGATTTTGCTACATTTCGAAAAATCGATACTTACTAAAACCGTGCGCTGCGGAAAAAAAGTTTCTAAGTAGCGCAAAATTATAGTTTGTCAACAAAGCTAAAGAGCCCCCTCCCCCCCCCCCCAAAAAAAACGTGTGCGCTATTTTGTATTATCCATTTTTCGGTTTTGCGCCACTTTGGTCCGAAATTTTCTGGCAACAGCGCGTGACACACACGAAGAAGGAAGCCGCCCAAACAACACGAGCTTTAAAGCTGCAGACGCCAGGTCGTTGCCCCCCTTTGTTTGACAAATAAATCTGGTTGTGGTCTTGTGGATATGGTTGAGTTCACAGGGTCACTTAAGCCGACTTAAGGCATGGATATCTAGATACCAGGATAGACAACCAAACAAAATTTCATTCTAGCCGTGTACGGCTTAGGCTGACGAAAGGATTTTTTTCTTCTTTGTGTTTGTGGATTGTTTAATTAATTTTTTTTTCTGAATATAATGTCTTCAAAAATATCCTACACACAGAGAATTGAATGTAGTTTAATAAAAAGTAACTTTTATTGAAATGAATCATAATGAATTTTTTTCTTCTTTGTGTTTGTGAATTGTTGAATTAATTTATTTTTGTTTATTTTTTTTCATCTAAACTTTTTAAAAATAATAAAATACTTGCATAATAATATCACTTTGAATCATATATTGTTAAAAAGCCCTTTCAATTTACTACATTTTCATATATATATACTATAATAAACGCTAATTTTCTAAAATAAAAGCTTTTAGAAATATTAGTCGATAAAAATTTTAAAGACATTGACGAATTAAGATTGAAAAAGCTGGATGTTTTTTTTAACAATGTCAACAGAGGAGGGCTATTGAAGCAATCTGAGTACACCTTCTCTACTCGCCTACTAAATTGGAAAGTATTCAATTCATTGAAAAGATCAGCAAGTAGTCTGAAACTATTTCTAGGACAAACAAATAAAAATAAATTGTTTAAATTGTTGATAGAGTAACAATTGATGAGTCATTGCTGATTGAAGAAATTATTTTTTTATTTCAATCAAAATTTAAAAGAACTTATTTATGTTAAATTTTTTAATTGTTCGCCTAAAAATTATGTTAAGCAATTGAATGAAACCGTCTATGAAAAAACCAATGAAAACAAAAAAATAATTAAATTGACAAAATAAAGATTTTAAATTAAAAAATTTGTTATTAAAAATTTCTCAAACTTGCGTTTGTGCTTATTTTCACAAAAACATACCAAATATACAAAAACTGCTATTAAACATGAAGACTAACTCTAAACACTTGATTGTGTGTCAGCCTAAAACGTACTTTGTCCCCGTTTTGTCTGTCTGTCTGTCTGTCATCACCCTAGATCTCAACAACCATAAGTCCTAGACCCATGATGTATATATCATTTTGTAGGTCTTGGCCTGCCAAGAAATGACTTTTTTCCATTTCGCGATCTGACCTCTGAGGGCCGTAAAAGGGGGCTTAGTACCGTTTTTTGCTATATGTTTACATTAATAAAGAGCGCCGTATATCTCACCAACCATGTTCCAGACCCATGATGTATATATCATTTGTAGGTCTTGGCCTGCCAAGGGTACATCAAATATTCATTTTCGATAGGGAACTTCTGAGGCTGGCCCAGGCCTCAAGTGGCTTGTTATATACACACCTTGTACGTTCAATAACCCATTCATTTGGTGCGAAATTGCAGCACGTAGTTTCACCAAGATTTATTAAGAAACTCATCAAATGAAATAGTAAGCTTGTGTTCTGAGTTTAATTGAAAGTATCAGAGCTATGCAACAATTGACGGAGTTTTCGGACGATTAAATGACTATAATTTCGAATGTTTTCAATTATGAGTCCTATTTCAGTAACCACAAACCACTTGTAGTTAGATTTAAGAGAAAATAATTTTTGTTCAAATATAAAGAAACGTCTTTATAATATTTTTTTACAGATATATGCATTACACAATTGAATTTATAAACATTTCCAAAATTTACAAATATTTACTGACAGCTAACATACGTACTGATGCATAACAAGAAAATGCGCTAACACGTCCTGTGTCCAGAATGGAACAGGCTTAATTGCTTGTTTTAAAAATTGGTTGTCCTTCCTGATGCTATATCTAGATTCCCATGCTTACGGTCAATATATTAGAAATGTGAATGTACCATACCACGCTGGTCCGTCATCCCCACCAGCTTCTTCTAAGTAAAATATTAGTATGCAATGCCCTATTCCCCCGCCCCCCCACTAACCGCCTCCGAGCCCCCCCCCCATTAGCACACTATATAGAGTTGAGAGATTAAAAAGAAAACCACACTTTAAAAGAAAAAAAAAGCCAACATTAAGATAGTATTCTTGAGAAGGTCGAATCCATGTTCTATTATGTAGATGTAACATTATATATTGCACAACCCCTCTTTTTTTTTTGGGGGGGGGGTTACAGATACATCTCATCCCTAAAGGGGCGTCAAAAGGTGCAGTCGCCCAATCGGGGCGATCGCCTATTACCTGCGGTGTGAAGTTTTGTCTGTTTTTTTTTTTGGGGTGTCCCACCTCAATATTCAGAAGAAGAAAAATAAATTCATTAGTGCTCATCAGTTTTGTATTCACAAATTATGTATTCACATATTATGTAATCACAAACTATGTATTCACAAATTATGTATTCACAAATTATGTATTCACAAATTATGTATTCACATATTATGTAATCACAAACTATGTATTGACAAATTATGTATTCACAAATTATGTATTCACATATTATGTAATCACAAACTATGTATTCACAAATTATGTATTCACAAATTATGTATTCAATATTATGTAATCACAAACTATGTATTCACAAATTATGTATTCACAAATTATGTATTCACAAATTATGTATTCACAAATTATGTATTCACAAACTATGTATTCACAAATTATGTATTCACATATTATGTAATCACAAACTATGTATTCACAAATTATGTATTCACAAATTATGTATTCACAAATTATGTATTCACATATTATGTAATCACAAACTATGTATTCACAAATTATGTATTCACAAATTATGTATTCACATATTATGTAATCACAAACTATGTATTCACAAATTATGTATTCACAAATTATGTATTCAATATTATGTAATCACAAACTATGTATTCACAAATTATGTATTCACAAATTATGTATTCACAAATTATGTATTCACAAATTATGTATTCACAAACTATGTATTCACAAATTATGTATTCACATATTATGTAATCAAGAACTCTGTATTCACATATTATGTAATCAAGAACTCTGTATTCACATATTATGTATTCAAGAACTCTGTATTCACATATTATGTAATCAAGAACTCTGTATTCATATATTATGTAATCAAGAACTCTGTATTCACATACTATGTAATCAAGAACTCTGTATTCACATATTATGTAATCAAGAACTCTGTTTTATTTTAATCCTTCGCTGAAAACAGACAATGTTCAGACTAACAGGTTTAAGACAGCTGCTCAGACGACTGTATCGGGGTGTCTTTCTCAAGGCCAGGTTCAGAAGACGGCTGGTCAGTTTCCTGCGGCTGTTGGTCATCGTGTGCCTCTTCCTAATGTCCCTGGCGTTTATCACCCCGGCTAGAAACCTGGTTGGCTATTTCTTCATCCCGGCCTCGTGGATGCAGCTAAGCTCAGGACAGATCATTCACATGTTTTACATGGAGGAGATAGTCTACCCGGTGGAGCAAGGAGAGGCGATTACATGCGATTCTATACAGGTCAGTGATATTTCGTTAACTGTATTGTTGCCAAATGTCTCTTTTATATACAGGTCAGTGTTCTTGTTTTCAAAGCTTAGCAGTGAGTTAGGCTGTGTATGCCGTTTGTCTGTATGGATGTCAGTGTCTGGTATATGTATGTATGAATGTCACTGTTAGCAGTCTGTATGAATGTCAGTGTCTGCCGTCTGTCTGTATGAATGTCAATGTCTGGTGTCTGTCTGTATGAATATTCGTGTCTGCTGTCTATGTGTATGAATGTCACTGTTAGCAGTCTGTATGAATGTCAGTGTCTGCCGTCTGTCTGTATGAATGTCAATGTTTGATGTCTATGTGTATGAATGTCTGTGTGCGTTTCTGAGTGGATGTATGTGTGTGTCTGTGTGAATATCTGTGCCTTTTATCACTATGTTCTATTTTCTTTTCCATCTTGACCAACAGGCCAAACTTCAATCAGTCGATTGGAACAAAGTTGTGTCAAGTCTGGACAGTCTGCCTGCATACGATGACGCGTATTTCTCTACAATCTCTGCTCACCCTGAAGTATATGGAGCGTCACCAGAAGACGTGGCCATGATACTTGAAAAGTGAGCCTAATTAGTAGGGAGCGACCGATAATCGGATCGGTATCGGACCGATATTGGCACTATCGGTTAATATCGGATCGGCTGATTGTTGTAGGGAACGACCGATAGTCAAACCGATATTGGTACTATGATGCTAATCGATCGGACCGGCCGTTTTTGTGGCTGTCGATTTATGATGTTTTTTTTTTCACAACAGAGCTGCAGAAAAAAAGAAATCACCAGTAAATAACCCAATTCTATAACCAGATCAGACAAGATTTTTAAAAAAAGGAAAAAAAATCCCGTACACAGAAATTGTCACGTCCACATCAGAGATATGACTTGAAACAATAGGATTGGCGTTTCTTAATTCTAATGTATGACCTTGAATGATACAATTAGTGAACATCTGTGTGTATTTTTTTTTTGGGATGGGAAGTTAAGGGGGGGTAAACAAGATACGCGTATAAGAATAGTTAAAAAAATATGAGAACATGGGTAATGCATGTCATACAGCACGAGCAAAACACGTGTTTTGGTATTGTTGTTGCTTAAGGGGCTATCCATTAATTACGTCAACAAAATAGCGGGGGACTTTAAAAGTTAGAAAATTTTTTTGACAATTGTTGGACGGAACGCGGGAAGGGGGAGTTAAGAAAAGTTGACGTCAACAATTGTTGGGCTTTTTTTTTTTATAATATAATTTACTTATAAAATAGGAAAATTAAGCAGCGTTGTAATGTTCTGTGTTACACACTCGCTTAACATTCAGTATTTTAATTAAACTAACTATATTCCTACTAATTTTGCTACATAAACATTTTTTGGAAGCCACACCTTTGAGGGGGAGTGGGGGTAATCAAATGTTGACTTAATTTTATAGGGGGGTCTCTGGAAGTTTGACAAGTTGTTGACAAGGGAAAGGGGGGGGGGAGGTAAAAATCGCCAAAAATTTGTTGACATAAATAATGGACAGCCCCTAAAAAGAAAATATCGGTATCGGTATCGGTAAAAATGCTGGGGGAAAAAATCGGTATCGGACTATCGGTAAAAAGGCATATCGGTCGCTCCCTACTAATTAGCGTGTCTACAGAATACTTAGCATTGATACACGAAGAGTACGTTTACTAATGTTTCACCAGAGTAGATGTTTGCGGTGTGCAGTGTTGCAAAATTGGCGGGTTTCCCCTTGGTCTGGGCTTTGTTCTTCGGACATCGGCAGGAGTTTTAAATCATTGGCGGGTTAGCGGGTTTGAAGCGTGATCAAAGTTTTATATCACTTACCACAAATAATAAAATAAATAAAAACCGAAATATGGGATTTAATGTTGAAATCCTCTTTTCACTTTTACTTAACTGGCATGTTATCGGCGGGTTTCTTTTTGGCTTTCTGCTGTTTTCCTTTTAAAAAATCAAGCAATACTGCATGGTGTGTTAGCCAACAGTTAGTTAGTTAACTGTGTCTTCTTAAGACTTTAAATTGTAGTGACCTTTTGACCTTGGCTCCACGTATCTCTCTGTCACATCCAATATTTCTTTCTTTTCATTGAAGTTTTTTTTTAATATTTAGATTGGAATATATTAAAATTTTACTTTTTCTATATCTTATATATAAATAAAATAATTTTTTAAAGTGAAAAGGTGAAAAGGTGGAAAGCCTTGTAACAGAATGGCAATGAAGGAGACATTTCGTGGAGAAGGTTAGTTCAAAGACGGGCGCTATAGGAGTGAAATGCGGAGGAGGAGGGGGGGAGGGGCTAGATTATAGACATGGCCAAAATAAGGCCCGCGGGCAAAGTATGGTTCGTAAGGCCGTCTGATCCTTATGGCTCGTTCACATCATTGAGGTTTACATTTCATTTGTATTCATTTCATCTGAACACCCCACACCATCTTTCCTTGGTCTGACCCCTATGTGAACACACCACACCATCTTTCCTTGGTCTGACCCCTAGGTAGACACCCCACATCGTCTTTCCTTGGTCTGACCCCTATGTAAACACCCCATACCATCTTTCCTTGGTCTGACCCCTATGTAAACACCCCACAGACCATCTTTCCTTGGTCTGACCCCTATGTAAACACCCCAGACAATCTTTCCTTGGTCTGACCCCGTGTCAAATTAAGAACCTACGTGGCCCGCGGTTTGAAACGTGTGCTCCCTTTCCCCCACCCCACTACCCGTGGTCGCCTATTGTACCTATGTCTGCTAAAAGGCTCTGCATTTAAGATTAGTAGGACCTATATATATATATATATCTAATGTCCCCTCAGGTATGCCTCTTTCAAGCCACCCATGGCCGGACGGATGCAGCGACAGCTGCGCATGACATACAAGATCTTCCATTTGGCCATGACGACCTTCAACTTGACATACTTCCTGTGTGAAGGAACAATGCTGGGAGCCTATCGCCACCACGGATTCATTCCTTGGGATGACGACATGGACCTCTGTATGAACGGTTCTGATTGGCTGCGAGCTAAACAGGTGACTTTTTATAATAAATTAAATAAAAATAATAAAATGTATGGACAAAAAAACTGCCAGGCTAATTGAAAGACCTATAGTTGTTTTTGTTTTTTCGGACAGAGATACTTAAACCAAATTCAGAGAAAAACAACCCAAGTAATCAGAAGAGGATTCAGGTCGGGGGGAGGAGGAGGAGGAGGAAGGGTTGTCTTGTGTCCTGAATACATCTGCTTTGCTCGGAAAAAGCCCTCATATTAAAAATAGCGCTCTCGTAGAAATAACATTTAGATGACACTCGATGTTTCATTGGGTCCACACCATTGGTCCGTTACTTTTGAATATATATATATAAAAAGGGATAAATAAAAATGGATAATAAACTGCATAAAAATGAACTAGTCAATTTATCAAACCATAAACAGCTAAGATAAAGTGTGCGATTCATTGTATGTAATCCATTTCAGTGAGAAACAGAATATTAATTTACCTGCTTATTTAAGATACCAATGAAGCGAATTTGCAACAACAAAAAAAAATGTTTGTCAAATAGGCTTAGGGGGACGTCCACTTATTACGTAACGATTTTTTTTCCTCGATCTTCCCCCCCCCCTCACCTCCTCCAATCGTCATATCTAGTCATACTTCGTCCCTTTCCACCTCAAAAATGACGTAACGCCGAGTTTAACCCCGCCCGATTTTTATCTAAAACAATAAATAAATAAATAAATACATAACACAGCTTTTTCAAAAAAAAAAAAAAAACATTATACATAGTGGGTTGCGATTCGCAACTTCTTTGTGAGCTCAACTCTCTGATCTCTATGACTAATTAAATGATTTGGTGAACTAAGCAGTTAATTTTTGATGATTAACAGAGAGGAGACTATTGTTAATTCGTATCCTTGCATTACGATATCGCTTACTTCCCTTTGGCCAACAAACATAACTCCCAAAGCTGATGTTATAATTTATGATACATTGTGGGGGGGGGGGGGGGTCAATTAGTCCACGACCTCTTTTGTAAACCTTCAAGTTGATTCGCAAAGGGAGGCAATTATAAATCCCACACCCTCCAATAAAAGACATCGCCTACTTCCCCTTCGACGAACACAGATACACATATTCATATTTTCAACATGACAACTAGCATGTAAAGTCATGTACAGTCAAAGGGCAGCCAATGCTTCCAGAAATTAAAAAACAACAACAAAAAAAAAAAAACAACAAACTCCCATTGAATCCTGTGTTAAATGATCTCCGCAATATCGTATTTTACAATGATAAAAATTACAGTCTACATGACATATCCATTTTTATAGGAGTGATCCAGCCCCTTAGCGTGAAAATTCTACAACAGGGACCATGCTTTCTACAACAGGGGCCAGGCATTCTACAGCAGGGGCCAGGCATTCTACAGCAGGGGCCAGGCCAATAGCAAGGGGCGGTTGGGGCAGGAAATAAATGTTACTAAGTAGAGCAAACAAGAAGAGGGGGGCAGACAAAACGCAGGGAAGGGGGGGCAGCCCCTCAGGCCTCCCACCCCCGCACGCTACGGGCCTTGCGTGATCTACGTTTTCTTAATATGTGTTTGTAATTTTCCTGACCGGCTAGTTAACTAGGATTGTATAAATATGTAATCATAATCATGACATCACGCAGTAGGTAAAATAACGGAAAAGTAAGATAAGTTCGATAAAGCGGTAAGATTGAATAAAAACGGAGCTACAGAAACATGGAACTCTTTATAACTAATAGATCTTTTCATGAAATAGACTGAATTCAAATGATACCTTTGGGGCCGTCCATAAAGAACGTCACGTATTTTTGACCCCCCCCCCTTCCCCTCTATCAAAAAGTGTCACCTATCTCCGCTACCTTTTCATTTACAATGGGAAAGGTCAACTTTGAGATAATCTTCCGATTATGCATTCTGTGACACAGGATAAGAAATAGATTAACGAAATTTGACCTCAACCAGTGATTAAATAATAAAAATGGAAACAAAACAATGCGACTAAAAAAAAAGGACTAGACTGACAAATTATGTGAGAAGCTCTTGTGATATATAGAATATGTGACGTCACACTTGGCCTAACTTCCCCCCACCCGTCACAAACTGTCACACTTTCTAACCCCCCCCCCCCTTTAGGAGAGTGACGTACTTTATGGACCGCTCCTTTAATAAACGATCGCTAATGTTAGTCATTTTTTTACCCATATTGATTGTATAGAACACCATTACGATAATGTGGGATCGATAATTTTGTTAAAAAGAAATAAAAAATCTTTAGCCTGTCTGAAATTGAAATTCTACCTCAGACCATTAATGTAGAGACATTCTACTAGACATGCGCACAAGCAGATATTGATTTTAACGCGGTCTTATATTTTTTTCAATTGTCATATAGCGGAGGCTAATTTCTATAATATTTTCAATTGGAGCTTTCGCTTTATGGCCCCATTATATTAACATATAAATGCATTCGCTGCAATTGATCCATATCATGTGCGCTATTTTAAACCACTGAATTATCTGTGGCTTTTTGTGGCCTATATATATATATTTAAAAACTGTACTTTACAGGTTCTCCACTGCATCCCTGACTTCGACGTGGACACCCGGAGCTACATGATGTACAAATTCTTCTGGAAGAAGAACGACCTCCTCAAGGGGGACAACTTCCTCAGGACACCCTACATCGACATATTTTTCTTCACGGAGAACACCGAGTACATCTGGGCCTTGTCCCGGATTAAAAAACACAGGCTCGTCTTCAAGAAGGAGGACATCTTCCCCCTGACCCACCGGCCCTTCGAGGACATATTGGCCCCCGTGCCCAGGAGGGTGGAGCACTTCAGCAGGACCATGTACAACCCCACCACTTGCGTCAGCAGGGACTTCGACCACTTGAAAGACAGGCCCATGATTCCCTTCTACGAGTACCAGTACATCCCGTGCCAGGTATTCGCCAAGATCTACCCGTTTGTGGAGCGCAAGGATGTCGTCGTCGAGGGAAAGAATGCGACGATCGAGTACAGGAAAATCGGGAAGAAGCTGCTCGGGAATTTCACAGTGCTGCACTGAGGCGTGCTGTGTTATACCGGTGGCAGAGGCGTTATTATGGGAAGGCTCACTAGGCTGATAATGGTGGCCCCATGTCGGGGGGGCTTAATTTTGCGAGCCAAACGGAAGGGGTCGATGCCTGTTTGGACATTTGAGTTAGCGCCGCCTTTTGAAAAAAAAATGATTAAACATTTGGGGAAGTGGGAGGGCTGTAGGAAAGGCGCCAGTGTTTAAGGATTTTTAGGGACCCATTATCTGAAAACCGTGAACTGAGCAGCGTTTTTTTAAACAAAGGTCCTAAAATTACTTTGCCCCCATTGGTTTTTTTGCCTAGATTTTCCAAATGAGCCTTTGCCTACCCCCCCCCCCCCAAAAAAAAGTTAGAACGGCACTGTACTGTGGTGGTCAACCTTTATTTTTCATCCAATGACCACCTGACTGGTCCATGGAAGCTAATCCACCACAGTGTACTATTTAGTGAGCCATTTTTTTTTCAAACATCGAATTATCCAAGTCTTCAGTGCGCTAAATTTAGAAATCGGCTGCGTCATATTTAGCGCATAGGTCACAGGTTGGCCATCAATGTGTTGCTGCTATACACAACAGTTCACTGCCATTCATTTGTATATATATATATATATATATATATATATATATATATATATATATATATTTATTTATTCTTCTAAAAACTTTTGGTTTAGTTTGCTTAAATTTATAATTTTTCGAAATTCCACGGCCCCCCTCCGGACAGTCCACGGCCCCCTAGGGGGGCCGCGGCCCACCACTTTGGGAAGCACTGGTTTACAGGATGTAAAAGATTTAACCTCATCCTTACAGAGACTTGTCACATCATAGAATAGAGAATGCTGTTGTTGTTCATATGTGGTGATCTTTAACAAACCATCCATCTTTGAATATTTATTTTTTAACCAATTGTTCTTCTCGAATTGTCTTTTTTTTTCTACCATGTGTGTCCATTACAAAGTAATAGTTATCATATTATTTGCAGGCCAATTGCATAATAATATACTACTAGCTGTACCCTGCAAAACCTTTGCATAGAGTTATATCCCCTTATGCTTGATCGGTAGGCTAGGTTATTTTTTGGTTTCGGGCAGATCCGATTTTTTTCATGGTTGTATTTTAAACTGGAATACTGTTGTATTAATTCTTTACTTTCGATTTAACGCACACTGGAAATGAGTATTATTATATATGATATTTTATTTGTGTGTAGAATTATGATTGTTTGTTCATGAGGAAAACCCATGTACACATTTGTAAGTAAACAGTACACAATTACCACAGAGAACACAAGGTAAGCAGCGCTTTCATGAGAAGACTACTTTATATTTGTAAATAAGTTTTAAAAAAAAAACAACCCTGCATATATTTACTAGCCTTACACAAGTTATTCTGAAATTTGAGAACTCAGTTCGCGAGAACAAGAGTTTTTAAATCTAAAAATAACTTTTGTAATTTGGAATATCAAGACGATTTCCCATACCCTAAATTTAAATGTACATTTAATTTATTGAATTCTTTGCTCAAACTTAATAAAAATATTTTTATTACGTTTACAAATTACATACTATGACAGGTTATTAATTTAATTTGATCTTTTAAATGCATTATTTTTAATAGGCTCATAGATACGCGTGTTGTTTTTTTTTTTGAGTCAACAAATAATGTGTCATAAGTTTTATTCTATCCTTTTTTTTTTAAAATTGCAAATTGTCGAATTCTAGTACATTGATCTTGCATTTGTAATGAAGCCTGACACAGGTCGCTAATTGCTCCGGCACCTGTCACCACACAGACACACGGCACCTGTCACCACATAGTACAGACACACGGCAACTGTCACCACACAAAAGAGACACATTTGAAAACTCGTCAGGGTTAGTATCTTTCCGTCCATAGACCAATCATTATATATATATATATATATATATATATATATATATATATATTAAAATACTGATTGCAATAGTGAGCTCGTCTAGTGTGGAGTTTACAATGTTCAGCTTCAATGTCTAGCTTGTAGGGAATGAGGGTCATAAGTTAAACGTGATAGCTAGTGGACACGGTTTTGAGCGAGTCTTTCATGGTCATGACCTTTCTGCCTCTTTGACGTACTTAGCAGCTTTTCTTTTTCTCTTTTTGAAGACAGATCATTGGCATTCATATTGATGGGTGCGATCAGCTTGTAAACAGTGTGTGTGTGTGTGTGTGTGTGTGTGAGTGTGAATGTACGTGTGTATATTTGGTTGTGTTAGTGACGCATAATTCTGACTTAGTTGTGTGTGTGTGTGTGTGTGTGTTGGTGAATTCAGGAAGCTCGTTAAACTGTTTATATGATATGCTCGTCCTGGTGTTTATGTTGTGAAGGTGTGTATGTGGTGTGAAGTGAAGGTGTGTATGTGTTGTGAAGATGTGTATGTGTTGTGAAGGTGCGTATGTGTTGTGAGTTTTAGTATGTGCTGTGAAGGTGTATATGTGTTATGAAGGTGTGTATGCGTTGTGAAGGTGTGTATGCGTTGTGAAGTTGTGTATGTGTTATGAGTTTTAGTATGTGTTGTGAAGGTGTGTATGTGTTGTGAAGATGTGTATGTGTTGTGAAGGTGCGTATGTGTTGTGAGTTTTAGTATGTGCTGTGAAGGTGTATATGTGTTATGAAGGTGTGTATGCGTTGTGAAGGTGTGTATGCGTTGTGAAGTTGTGTATGTGTTATGAGTTTTAGTATGTGTTGTGAAGGTGTGTATGTGTTGTGAAGATGTGTATGTGTTGTGAAGGTGCGTATGTGTTGTGAGTTTTAGTATGTGCTGTGAAGGTGTATATGTGTTATGAAGGTGTGTATGCGTTGTGAAGGTGTGTATGCGTTGTGAAGTTGTGTATGTGTTATGAGTTTTAGTATGTGTTGTGAAGGTGTGTATGTGTTGTGAAGGTGTGTATGTGTTGTGAGGTTAAATATGTGTTGTGAAGGTGTGTATGTGTTGTGAAGTTGTGTATGTATGGTGAGGTGCAGAAAAAATAATAAAAAAACCTGACTCTGTACGCGGGAGGGGGAGAGGGTGTGAGTCACTAGGACGGTCGGTCGAGAGCCAAAGACATTTGTCCAGTTCTTGGTGCTGAAAGCTGGTTGAAAGTGACCAAATCAATATTTTCGATGTACGGGAGGCAACATGCTAATAAAAATATGTTTTATATTTTACTACATAAAATACAGCCACCTTTTTTTTTTCAATGTATGATTTAATTTTAAATTTGTTAACACTTTACAACATTGAACTCAATGGTTTTTTTTTTAAATAAGCGGTCGGCAACCTTTTGGGACTCAAGGGTCTCTGAATTCCTTAAGTTTCATTCCCACGGACCACTCAAATAATGAGTAGCTTTTGTTGTTGTTGTTTTTTTCCACAGCGGACCAAAAATTATGGAGTCAATTTCTCTTGCAAATAACTTATCTGTCATTTGTATTCACTGTGTGCTGTTTTCGAATAGACAGACGTAAGTCGCATTTGTGTTTTTTCTCCATCCGCCTCGTATTGATTAGATACATATCTATTTCAAAAGCAATTGGTGCAATCTTTACATCTGTGAGATCATGACTGTAGCTTTGGGTAAACGTGTAAAGCAATCTCCTTACCAGAGGCGTAGCGAGGGGTGGGCGGGGGGGGGCTTTATGCTACTCACAAAGGGGCGCCAAATGACATATTTTACATATAATATTACATGGTTTTCGAATGCGGGGGGGGGGGGTGCCAAAAAGGTATTGTGCCCCGGGCGCGAGTTAAGCTCGGTACGGCACTGCTCCTTACACTTTTCAGATCTGTTTTACAAAAATAATTATATGGCGTCATCAGGTTTTGCTGTGTATTGTATACAATGTTGAAATAGATGAATGTGTAAATTGATAGTATTTGTGAATGTAATGTGTTGCTAAATGGTGACATTCCGAGTATATTTATTTTTTTGTATGTTATTATTAACATTGACATTCCGAATATATTTATGTATTTGTATATTATTACTTAAATTGACATTCCGAATATATTAATTTATTTGTATATTATTACTGAAATTCCATGCTTTTTTAAATTTTCATAAAAAAAATGTTGATCTTACACTATCTGACTGAACTGTTTATATATTATATTTTTAAAAAAATGTTGGACATTATTTTGTCTATTGAAAAAATAAAATATTCCTATTTTGAGCAACACTTGAGTGTTTTTTTATTCGCAGTGGCTACGGTTCGGTCCGACTGAACGCGTATTTTTTTTACTTAGGGTACCAGCCTTACTTATTATTGCATAGCGGCCGAGTCGCTGCACTGAACTATATAACAACATAATTTTTTTTTTTTTTTCAGAATTTCAGAATTTTTTTTTTTCAGGATTAGGGTTAGGGATAGGGTTAGGGATAGGGTTAGAGATAGGGTTAGGGATAGGGTTAGGGATAGGGTTAGAGATAGGGTTAGGGTGTGGAGCAATATTATCTATGGCTGGTACCCTAAGTAAAAAAAAATACGGGTTCGGTCGGACCGAACTGTAGCCACTGCCTTTTTTATTTTGTTCTTTGTTGGAGTGTGCTACAATAGTGCAGTGCTTCTCGTTCCCCACCCCCCACCCCCACCCGCCCCTTTCCCCCAATTATTATTATTATTTTTTTTAAACTGGGTTATAGTTTTCAGTCCATTTACATTCTCTAACACCCCTCACGCAACTCCTGAATCGACTGTTTTCAAAACTTTTAACGCCAGGTTGCTTTGTAACAGTTCGCACTTTAACGGACATAGATATAAAGGGGGCGTGTCAATACGTGAAAGAAGATTTATTTCAGGGGAGAGAAACAAAAAAAAATTATGATATGGTTGCCCATCCTTCAACCCCCCCCCCCCATCCACACACACACACACAATCAAGTCTCATATTTCTGTTTCTGAATATCGTATCGTATTTCAGGTGTAAATAAAGATAGGTCTAATTTATGTTTGTTTATAGGACAGACTATATCTCCGCAGGTTTTTTTTTTTTTTAGTGTTAAACTGTGCGTGTGATGGGAGGAGACATTTAACATGCTGTTACGCGCTGTTCTCTGATGGGGTAAGTTATAAAATAAAAACTTTAACTAAATTTGATGCCATAAAGAGAATGCGTTTGGGTTAGGGCTCTAATTCTAATTCTTTAACGATAATAACCAAAGTAGTTTTTCTTTAATTCCAATTTTTTTTTAATTGCTTTTTTTTTTCGATGATTTTTGGATTTTTTTTTTGTTACTTATTTGTTTGTGCAGTTCGGTAGCTAGTAGGAGCGGGTGGTCGTGCGATGTAAAGCGCTCGACTTTCGAAGTCCCGTGTTCGAACCTCAGTGAGAACCTTTGTATTTTTTCAGGTCCTGGTAAAAGTTCCCCAAGTCCACCCGGCTTTTTAAACGGGGGAAGTGAACTCGGCTGGGTGTTATGCTAACCACACAATCCCTTCATATGTCGAGGTTATTGAAACAGATGAATTCTACACTTCATCTGCCCCGATGATCCCTTAGGGGCTTAAGGGAACATTTTAGAACGGTAGCTATATTTCGAGGGCCCTAGGCAGTTATTTTCCATATGGTTTGGGGGGCCATGTTAGTTTTTCACAACCCACCTGTGAATAGGTTACAACGTATAGAAGAACGGGCATTTATAATGAATGGTTTTTATTCTCTACTGGTGTTATTTCCCTTGTTGTCTGTCTTATTCCAGTTCAATTTAGTTGCACATCACTCACAGACAAAACACCATTAATGAAGCAAGTTCCACGATTCAAATGATATTTATTACATGAAGTTCAAACAAGCAAACATGAAATAAAATCGTGTGCAGTAATATTCAAATACCAATGCCCTGAATAATACATCAACGTATTCAGCAGTCCCGAAGGATTGAGGTAGAAATACTTGGTCAAAATACACTCTGTAACTTCGTACACAATATCAATCTATATAAATAATAACGGTGTAAGTTCTGCGTTAAATCGAAAGTACAGAATTAATACAACAGTATTCCCGTTTAAAATCGTCAAACGTAAACAATAGTAATAAAAATCATGAAAAAATCGGATCTGTCCGAAACCAAAAGTAACTTAGCCTACTGATCAAACCTAAGGGAATATAACTCTATGCAAAGGTTTTGCAGGGTATTCCTCTTTAATCTCTTACACAACAGGCCTATAAGTATATCTTCTCTTAAAGTATACTGCCATCCCGCAAGATTGAGATAGATATACTTCAACAAAATACTGCCATCCCGCAAGATTGAGGTAGATATACTTCAACAAAATACTGCCATCCCACGAGATTGAGGTAGATATACTTCAACAAAATACTGCCATCCCACGAGATTGAGGTAGATATACTTCAACAAAATACTGCCATCCGGCAAGATTGAGGTAGATATAGTTCAACAAAATACTGCTATCCGGCAAGATTGGGGTAGATATAGTTCAACAAAACACACTTTTCTGTTACTTCTTGTCCACTTATTGTTGCAACTACCTTTTCACTATAAGTATACTGCCGTCCCGAAGGATTGATATACTTGAACGTCTGTTGGTCTGTCCAATCTCTAGTCTGTCTGCATTCGGTCCGTCTAAAACTGACTTACATGCTTGTTATATATATCTGAATTAAGCCGTCCCATAATGTTAAGGCCCATACTCTTCTGATTGGCCCTTATACCCCTTCCCCCCACCTAACTCATAATTAGGACTCTTATCCAGCCTAGGGATTGGTGCAGCCTAATACCCATTCTAAGGTTAGCTTCCCTTTGTTACCTAAAGCTAAATTTACCGTTACCTTTGGCTACGGTCACTGACTTGTATCACAACATGATACAACGTGAGTGTGTAGTCCTGTTTTGGATTAAGAGACACATGAAACAAAAGGCTAACGTCTCTTGGACCTATATTATATATATATATATATATATATATATATATATATATATATATATATATATATATACTTGCCCCAAACCTGGGTCACTAGAACTTCTGTAGAATAAGCCTTGTACTTTTAACCTTTCTCTACCAAACCAAACACGGATCTAAGCCTGAACTTTTAATTTAACAAAATATATAAATGTGGCCCATGGAATTTCCAAATTATCAGTGGTTCTAAAATTGTATATATATATATATATATATATATATATATATATATATATATATATATATATATATTCGTAATGTTAGGTAGAATCTACACATGTGCTAACGTTGGGCCTTCTCACTAAATTAGAAAACGGCCAGAATAGAGTTGCAAGATTTAAGGACTAACCCAAGAACCCACAGAAAGTGAGGCTAATTAAAAGCTTTAAAAAAAAAGCGTGAGTGCCAATATCGATTAGTTATTTCATTAATTTCTGGTGCCCAGGCTCAATACAATTTTAATAAATGTTTGTATGGTCTAAATCATTGTAATAAAAGTCTACTTTTGTACGATCCAAGCCATTGTAATAAAAGTCTACTTTTGTATGATCCAAGCCATTGTAATAAAAGTCTATTTTTGTATGATCCAAGCTATTGTAATAAAAGTCTATTTTTGTATGATCCAAGCCATTGTAATAAAAGTCTATTTTTGTATGATCCAAGCTATTGTAATAAAAGTCTATTTTTTATGATCCAAGCCATTGTAATAAAAGTCTATTTTTGTATGATCCAAGCCATTGTAATAAAAGTCTATTTTTGTATGGTCTAAATCATTGTAATAAAAGTCTATTTTTTGTACGATCCAAGCCATTGTAATAAAAGTCTATTTTTTTTTATGATCCAAGCCTTGTGATAAAATTCTATTTTTTTGTATGACCCAAGCCATTGTTATAAAAGTCTATTTTTTAAAAGTTTTTTTTATCATATCTTGTTAATTTATACTTTTTAGTGTCAAAATTATTTATCATTTTTTTTGTTTTTATAGTTAGTACAAACTAATAAGTGGTTTACAAGTTGTGATAACAAAAGACTAAAAAAAATCTTTCGGTTTATATTTTCTTATATAGTATACTTTTATTGTTACAAGAATTTCGCTTGCTTTTGTTGGTAAATTTTATATGCCAGACAAAACAAATGACTTCAGAATTCATTTCTTTTTTTCTAAAACTTGAGAAGCCATGAGCTCTTTCCGCAAGATCCTTCTTTATATAGTATTTATCCCCACAAAATGCTCGGGTGGAGATCATTTGCAGATTATAGTTTGTAGCACTATATCTTCAAAGTACATTGCATAAATTTTAATTCGCTCTTTAAATTGAAACGCGAAACTACAATACTATCCGATAATTAATTATGTCAACCCACAGATTATAGTATCTAATCTGTGTGTCAAACTAATTATGGCAACACTTGTATTAAAAAAAACAAATGAATCGCTTTGATTGTCTTTATCTTCACTACATTTAAGTGATATCTAAAAAAAAAAAACCAAAAAAAAAAAAAAAAATACAACACTTGAAGCTAAGTCATTTATCAATCACATTTGTTTCTTTCAGATGACTACGTGAATGTCATTACAGAAAGTAACAAAACATTTTGTTGAATGCAGGGTGGTGGTGTAAATGTACTGTATATCTTGATTTGTTGTGGGAAAAACTATCTGATTTACAAGATTCAACCCATTAGCAAACTGATGCCATGTGTGTACGAATAGACGAATTCTGAAACCCAAGAAAGGAATTCATTAACGTATGTTATAGCTATTATACCTTAGAGCAATGATGTGCTATTGTTTTGGCCCTTGGGGGGGGGTCTACTATTATGAGCGGGCCGCCTCATTCAGATTTGATCGAATTAATTGGTTTAAAAAATTACACTTTATTGAATGTAAACACGAATATTTGATGATTTGACTAACACAACACATACCCATCACAGAGACATTAAGCTACAGAACTAACAAAACACATACCCATCACAGAGACAAAGCTACATTTATTTTACAACACGTAGCCATCGCAGAGCCATTAAGCCACAGATCTTTCACAACACAGAGCCACCACAGAGACATTGAGCTACATAACTATCGCAACAAGGTCATTACCTAACACTTTTGCTTAGTTTACTTCATTAACGTTATTCTTTTTTCTGTTATGTTTTGACATCACAACAAATAACATAAATAAATAAAAATAAACAATAATTTAATCCGCAAAGTTTTCAGACCGATTGAAAGGATAAGACAAGCGAGTGTTTGTTATCGTTTGAGCGTAGGCCCTATTTGTCTTCCACATTTTCTACGCGCGCCCAAGCACACATTTCGTACTGTAGGGTCATCCTGAATGACTAAACTCAGAGGTGGATTTAAAGGCGGTCGCAACGAAGGCGTTACCATGGCGCCGGCGTGAGGAGGGGGGACTTCAACTCAATGCTTTTTTAAAAAAAACTCTTTCTAATATGTTTCTTTTTCTAGGAGGGTGCAATAATTTATTCTGCGCCCGGGGCCTCGGCAGACAAAATTCCGCCTCTGTTTAAACTTAATGTAAAAGCTGCGACACTTGAAACAATAACATAACACGAAATCACAGTAAGTTGACAAGATGAGAAGTAACAACCTGGCTACATCTTTTCTTTACTTAAACCCATGACACTAACCTATACATCACAGCACAGAACTTGTCACCACGCCGTTGCCAGATTGGCGGTTTCCAGCCAGTTAGGACCATGTTTTTTATACATAAAAAACAGGAGTTTAAACTATCTGGCGGGTTGGCGGGTTATTTTAGACTTTTAAAGTTTTACACACGTAATTACCGTAAATTGACGCATACAATTTACACAATGGGGTAAATTTTACATTTCTCTTCAAGTCTACTCAGCTGGCGAGTTTTCTGTTGATTTCTCAATAGAGTTTATGCGGTTTTTCGTTAAAAACTTCTCGCAACACTGTTGCGACAATTCACTGAGCTTAATATGCTAAGGTTCAGTGCGACATTTACGGAACGCCTCGTTCGTAGTTACTGTTTAGCTCTGATACATCTATTTACGTAACTTCAGACACCGTTTGGTTGAGTCCTAGAAACAAACCGTTTGGTTTATTTGATATATTTGCTTGTATATAAAACACTAGTTCATCGTTCGGTTGCATACAAAACACAATGTTTGCATTGTTTAAAAAAAACAATGAAGTTATTTGTATTCTGTTTCTCTAGCTTCAGTCCAAAAGTTCACACTAGACGCATTTAATGGAGGCACCATTTCCTTTTGTTTACTTTTGTGTATATCTGATAGAATGAGGAAATACCTAATTGGATTTTCAAGACGTCAGGTGCATCGTGCGCTGCGTCAAGTGGGTCGCACTGTCCTGGCCCTGACGTTGTTGACCACTGTGGTCGCCCTTGTGAGACCCCTGAGGAACGGGTTGGGCTACCCGGTCTTGCCTGGAGCTTGGAGGCCGCTCAGCACGTACCAGATCCTGCGTCTGTACTGGATAGATCCGGCTCACCCCGTGGAGATGACCCCAGTCCAGTGTGATTCAATTCAGGTGAGTGTAATATAATCACATGATGTGTGAGTGAAGGTGTGTGATCAGAGGCGGACCAATGGGGGGGGGGGGTCATGAAAAATATCGACGCTTAAAAAATAAAAAAAAAGGAAAGTCAAAAAGGTTATACATTTCATATAAAAATTTGGGCTAGCTGGGGAGCCTATCACAAGTGGGACACCACACCTCCTACCCATGGGCGCAACCGATGTACGGGTCGTGCAGGCCCGGACCCTACCAAAAATCAAGCCAATGGTATTCGACCCTACCAAAATTTGGGGGCAGACATACCAATTTTCATCTTACCTAATATTTGGGACCCTACCAACTTCAACATACTGGTTGCGCCCCTGCCCCTACCCCTTCCCATGCGCGAGCCAAGAGCGTCCGCCGTTAACTCCGCCTCTGCGTGTGAGCATAAGCGTACGCAATAGTGATTGCATGCTAGGGTTCCTTTCCTGCTGGGATAAGAATAGCGTCAGGAAGTGAGAAACCCTATTGAATATGTTACGGACAGTAAGCCGATAGGCGGCCAATGGCATAATTGTCCATCTAAACCGGGCTGATGGTGAACATTTAAATAGTTCGTCTGTTTATGTCGTCAGCGTGGATTGAAATCTCAACTGGACGCGATTGTCATCATTTTTTTTCAAGGACTCAACTATTACTTGTCTAGATTTGTGTGAGTGTTGAATTTGACATAGTCGCGCCCCTACAATGATGAGTCTTTATCTCCACAGAGTTCAGTCAATATAATATAAATATTTTCCCATCTGAAAAAAAAGATGATGTGATATGTCAACATTTGGTGAACCCTCTACAATGATGAGTCTTCATCTCCACAGAGTTCAGTAAATATAATATAAATATTGTCCCATCTGAAAACAAAGATGATCTGTCAACATTTGGTGAATATTTACGTCGATACCAAGAACCAAAAAAAAACAAAGATAATTCAAAATGTCAACCAACGCCCATGTATATATTATTATAACTCACCAAATGTACAATTTAAACTTTTTTTGTGTTAAAAGAGGGAAAAAAAAGGGGGGGGGGATTGTGGATTCTTTCAAAATATAAAATGTGTAGCTAGCTCTCAAACATAAAAAGGACATTTTTTAACACATAATAATAACATTTGCATTTTCAAAAAAAAACAAAAAACACGTAATTTTTTTTAATGTTTGTTTTCAACTTAGATGTTCTAATAGATAGGATACGTCGGTATAGTTTGTAAGGGGTCCCAGAAATCATGGCTGGGGGGGGGCGGGGAGAGGGGGCTACGTGCTACGATTAAGTTTTGTAAGTTGTTTTTACTTTACATTTTTTTTCTGGCTTGGATTAATTATGTTATGTGAGTTGTTATGATGAACCGATAACATATTTTGATCTTTTTCTATCCAACGAGTAGGGCACACTGAACAGACTATCGCTGGATGAAATGATCGCAGAAAGTTTTAAGGCACCAGTCTACGATGTGGCCTACTTCCAGAACCTGCAGACACACATGGACATCTACGGCACATCCAGAAACGACCTGAACCTCATGAACTCCAGGTGAAGATGTCTTTTTTTGTATTTTTTTTGGATCACTAAGATAACATTCATTTTCTTGAAGTGACTCTATGAGAACCCCTGGTGGTGTCTATGGGAACCCCTGGTGGTGTCTGTGGGAACCCCTGGTGATGTCTGTGGGAACCCCTGGTGGTGTCTGTGGGAACCCCTGGTGGTGTCTACGGGAACCCCTGGTGGTCTCTATTAGAACCCCTGGTGGTGTCTACGGGAACCCCAGGTGGTGTCTGTGGGAACCCCTAGTAGTGTCTGTGGGAACCCCTGGTGGTGTCTCTATGGGAACCCCTGGTGGTGTCTACGGGAACCCCTGGTGGTGTCTGTGGGAACCCCTGGTGGTGTCTCTATGGGAACCCCTGGTGGTGTCTGTGGGAACCCCTGGTGGTGTCTGTGGGAACCCCTGGTGGTGTCTCTATGGGAACCCCTGGTGGTGTCTATGGGACCCCTGGTGGTCTCTATGGGAACCCCTGGTGGTGTCTACGGGAACCCCTGGTAGTGTCTGTGGGAACCCCAGGTGGTGTCTCTATGGGAACCCCTGGTGGTGTCTACGGGAACCCCTGGTGGTGTCTGTGGGAACCCCTGGTGGTGTCTGTGGGAACCCCCTGTCATGGATGTGTTTTGTGTGTTGTGTGTGTGACTGAGCTGTGCATGAACTCAGTGTGTTTGTGAAATAAATAGTGAGATTGAGGTGAGTGAATGTCCAGGTGGAGAAAGGGGAAGAAGGAGAAATTGAAGGGCAGTGTACACAGGTCTCTTGAGGTGAGAGGACCTACTTTTACTTCTAAGGTGGAGTGTGATATTTCATATGGGGATAATATGTTGTGAATTCAGAGTCTGGATATTTGAACTTAAAGTTTAGTGTGTTGGCCTAATTTATATTATTTCACTGGATTGTATATATATTCATTTGTATTCCTTTCATTCTATTATGTTCATCAATAAACACAATTTTGACCGTCGACCACATCTACCTTTATTTTATAATGTCTAGAGTGAACCCATCTGTGACATTATGGTGGCAACGGTGTTAACCTATGACATCATAGCAGCGATACTATTATGACATTTTGACTCTGTATGTTATTATATTAAATCATAATGGAACAAGACGCCAACAGGTATATCCAAGATGGTAAATTGATGGGCTTGGAAGGTTTGCAATTAGCAAAGTATGTTCGGGAATGTCAAAACGATGACAAAAACAGACTGCAACTAATCGAGAAAGAAAATAAAGACAGAGAATGGCAAGCCGAGAAGGAAGAAAAAGACAGAAAACGTCAGACCAAAAAAGAAGATGAAGACAGAAAACGTCAGGCCGAGAAAGAAGATTTGGACAGGCAGCAAGAATTCAAATTGAAGATGGCTGAAATCAATGCCAAGAACAACGTCCAAACCGAAACTAACAACACAGAAAACAGATCACATGCTGCCAAACACAAAATTCGAATTCAACCTTTTGATGGGAAGCATGGAGACATCGACAGTTTTTTTTCTATCATGGAGACGCAATTCGCACTAAGTAATATCAATAAAAGTGAATGGATAGTATATCTATATGAATCTGTGACACATGAAGCGCAAGCAGCCCTTAACAACATTAAAAGCGAAGACGCAAGCAACTATGACATGGTAAAAAAATACTTGCTTCAGCACTACAACAAAACGGAAGAACACTATAGAAACCAGTTCCATAACACTATAATGAATCCATCGGAGCATCCACAGGCATTTATCAACATTATTGAATCACATCTATTGAACTGGATTAAAATGTCTGGAATAGACAGTGGAAATACCAGACAAATCATTGAACTATTGTTGGTGGACAAAATACTAAATCAGAGTAGTCCCCAGTTATACAGTTACATCAAGCAACATAAAGTGCACAACAAACAACAACTAATCACTGCAATGTCTGACTTCAAGGATAGCAATTCAGACATACCTTTATTCAACATAGTACAAAAAGATTTGAACGTTATGCAGACACAACAACGTAGATTTCATAGTTTACCAGCCAGAGATCAAAAAAGTCTGCTATATATGTAAAAAACCAGGACACATTCAATATTATTGTCGATATAGGAGAACCTACCAGAATTATAGATCTCAACCAAATAAAATAATGCAACAATATCCAACAAACCGAAGACAGTCTCCAAACATGAGTCCACCCAGAAACAGCAGAGAAAGAGGCCGCAGTTACAACAAACAGACCTATGAAAACACAGTCGCCACCATGCTTGACAACAAGGGCAACTTGATATTCTATCCATGTTTTGTAAACAACAATCCTGTAATGTGTTTGCGTGACTCCGGTTGCACAACCGTGATAGTTGACGAGAAGTTTGTACATAGAGATCAAATGACTGATAAACTTGAACACATAAAGTTAGGAGATGGTCAGAAAGTCATATGTCGTACAGCTATAATAGACATAGACACTCCTGGATTTCCGGAAAAATCAATGCCTTAGTTCTATCATCACCTGTAGCCAGTTTAATAGTTGGAAATATACCAAATGCGAAACCAGACAACTCCAACGCATTATTCAAAACATGGCTTGAGGAAAAAGGTGAAAGTGTACAAAAATATTTAATGGATCTAAATCCAAATAAAGAACCAGACCCTGATGTATGTGCCTCATTTAACAACCTATACAACTGGAATGGCACAGAAGACATAGTTGATTATATTGAAAAATTTGATACAATAGCTAATCAAAATGACATTCCTAACAAAGATAGATCAGCTTATATCATCAAAAAACTTCAAGGACATAAGAAAGCTCAAAACATTGCTTTCACGAACATAAACAACTATGAACAATTGAAACATAATTTGAAAAATAAATTGAGCAACAAAACCTCAATGTCACAAATTGAGACCAGTCATATGAATGTTTTGACTAGATCTGCAACTGACAAAATAAACAATGAGAATATCAAAACAGTAAATTGTGATATCAGCCAAACAGTCATGATGGACATAAACAAAGAACTACTGATCAAATTACAGAAGGAGGATAAATCCTTAGAACAATATTTTCGACAGGTTAAAGACACTGAAAATAATACTAAACAAGTAACATATTTTTTGAAAGACAACGTACTGTTCAGAAAATTCAAAAATCAACACACCAGTGTTAATCAAATCATGATACCTTCAATCATACGACAGAAAATATTGAAAGAGGCACACTCGACTCCATTATCAGGTCACTTGGGTCCTAAAAAGACTCTTCACAGAATTAGAGCAACATTCTACTGGTCAAAACTACTTAAAGACATAAAACTGTTTATAAAATCGTGTTTAATTTGTCAAAAACACAACAACATTGGCCCTAAACATACTGCACCTTTGTTAAAGATGGACACATCTTCGGTGCCCTTCAATAAAATCGCTATCGACATCATTGGACCACTAACAGTAATGTCCAAAAGGAAGCATAGATACATTTTGACAACAATAGACTTCGCAACGAGATGGATTGAAGCTACACCACTACAAGAAGTTACAGCTGAATCTGTATGTAAAGCCTTACTGGATATATTCACTAGATTCGGCTTCCCATCCTTTATTCTATCTGACAACGGATCACAATTCCAGGCACACATGACTCATTCTTTCATGAGTATGCTAAAAATAACACAAATATGGCTGACGTCCTCAGTATTTTGCGTCAGTATCATACAAATAAAAAAGAGATTATTGAAAAAGATGGTCAGATCATTTTTGGAGAGTTTGCCTGGCCGAAAAATGCAAAAACAAACTACGTGATTTGGGGAACTGGTAAAGATGGCATTGCGAAAGAATACTATACCCTAGATTCTATTCTGTATTTGCTTAAAAATGTTCATCTGCAGCATCCATTGTATGTCAGAGAAGCTGTGGCTAGCAATATCAGTGTGGTGCGTCGTCCAGATAGAAAAGATTTGCTTGCCTATCTAAATGGAGAAACAAACACTGCTAGTAGCATTGATAAAAGTGCCCCACTTGAAATATCTCAAAGACAATGGTCTACATATAGCTCCAGAAAAAATCAAAATAGGATATTATAAACTAGACTTTTTGGGATATCAAATCTCACACAAATCCTACAGACCAACTTCTCAAATAATGCAAAAGATTCTGCACATTGAAATACCACATACAAAAAAACATGTTCGAAGTTTACTGGGATTATGCAATTTCTACAGAATTTTTTTCCCGAACTTCACTCAATTGGTAGAGCCATTAGTATCTCTAACAAAAAAGACGATGCCCAACAAAATAATCTGGACTGATAAATGCCAAGACACCTTGAACATTATAAAGGCAAACTTTAACAATAACGTTGTACTTTCAACTATAGATTTCAATAAAAAGCTGATAGTGGCGACTGATGCCAGTACAAAAGGTATCGGGGGTGCATTACAACAATTAGAGGATTCCATTCCCAGACCTATAAAGTTTGTTAGCAGGAAGCTGAGTAAAGCCGAGTTGAATTACTCTGTTATTGAACTAGAGGCTTTGGCAATAACATGGAGTGTCTTGAAGTTGCAAAAATATCTTTTGGGAAATGAGTTCGTGATTCATGTTGATCACAAACCCCTTCTGCAGATGACAGACAAAATAAATAATTCCAGAATTCTACGATGGAAACTTCTTTTGACTGATTACAAATTTAAAATTGTCTACATAAAAGGACAGGACAACCATATTCCTGATATGTTGTCGAGACTCTTAATCGTTGGGAACGAGTTCTGAACAAAGACTATGGGATTATTTTATGTGAACATGATATTTTTTCTGAACAAACACTATCGGATTATTTTATGTGATCATGATATTTTTTCTGAACAAAGACTATCGGATTATTTTATGTGATCATGATATTTTTTCGAACAAAGACTATCGGATTATTTTATATGATCATCAACATGTTTTTTTTTCTTGAGTCTCTATGTTGACAATTTTTGTTTGAAACTTGTAGATATTGCTTGTGACACTTTATCATTCTATTGACTGTGTAAACACACTTGGATAAATTTGCTACTTTTTTTGTCTTATGGAGACTATTGAATATTATTAGTAATCATGTATTAGTTATGTATGTAATAACATTTTTTTGAAGAGAGGGGGGAGATGTCATGGATGTGTTTTGTGTGTTGTGTGTGTGACTGAGCTGTGCATGAACTCAGTGTGTTTGTGAAATAAATAGTGAGATTGAGGTGAGTGAATGTCCAGGTGGAGAAAGGGGAAGAAGGAGAAATTGAAGGGCAGTGTACACAGGTCTCTTGAGGTGAGAGGACCTACTTTTACTTCTAAGGTGGAGTGTGATATTTCATATGGGGATAATATGTTGTGAATTCAGAGTCTGGATATTTGAACTTAAAGTTTAGTGTGTTGGCCTAATTTATATTATTTCACTGGATTGTATATATATTCATTTGTATTCCTTTCATTCTATTATGTTCATCAATAAACACAATTTTGACCGTCGACCACATCTACCTTTATTTTATAATGTCTAGAGTGAACCCATCTGTGACACCCCCGGTGGTGTCTGTGGGAACCCCTGGTGGTGTCTCTATGGGAACCCCTGGTGGTGTCTATGGGACCCCTGGTGGTGTCTATGGGAACCCCTGGTGGTGTCTCTATGGGAACCCCTGGTGGTGTCTGTGGGACCCTTGGTGGTGTTTTTTCCCCTTCTAATATTCTTTTCATATTGATGTCGCAGAGCCATCTGGCGAGGAGAGCCGTTTTTATGGATAGGCAAACTTGGCGACTGTCTTGGGCCCCCCAAAGGGGCCACCAGTTGGGGCTTTGATTTTGACAACCACAAGAAAGGGCATTCTGAGAACTTGCCAATAGGCCCTGGAATATTGAGATTTAAATCTAGGTTGTCGGAGGAAACCCTATTTTTATAGGGTTATTTATAAGGATTGTATACAATGTTTTGTTTAAACATCTACAGTTTTTCCAAGTTCAGAAACTCCATGACAGGAGTCTGGCAGCATCAGATGTTGCTCACATTTAAAGTGTTTCATACGGCCATGGCTGCGTTTAATATATCGTATTTCCTTGCGGAAGGGAGCATGCTGGGAGCATACCGTCACCATGGTTTCATCCCGTGGGATGACGATATGGACATTTGCATAAATGGCTCTGATTGGCGGAAAGTAAAACAGGCAAGCTAAATGTCATAGTTGATTGTCACTTCTTTGTAATATGCCTTTCCTGTGTTCTTTGTGTATTATTAAATTGATCGCTATTCGTCGCTAATCCTTCTGAAAAAAAATCGGACTAACACATGAACCGAGGCAATTATTTGCATACGAATCATTAAAAAAATCAATTTAATCTTGACACTCCAAACGATATTTATAGTCAGTGAGGGGTATGTCCAATCATTTAGTACCTTGATGGTTTAAGTAGATCTGAATATATTGTTTCGTTCAAGATTTGACACGATTTATAGTATAAAAAATATGTTTTCTGTTTAGTAATTTACATTTTTATTTTCAGATTCTTCACTGCGTTCCAGGCTTCGACGTTCACGCGGATAACAACATGATGTTCAAATTTTTCTGGAACCACTCTCCGCTGTGGAAGAACGAAAACTTCATCAGGTTTCCCTTCATCGACATTTTTTTCTTCAACGAGGACTCCGACTACATCTGGGCCATGACCTCGTTCAAGAAGAACAGGATCGTTTTCAGAAAGGACGACATCTTCCCGCTCGACCACCGACCTTTCGAGGGCTTGATGGCCCCGGTGCCCAGAAAAATGGAGGAGATTTGCAGGACCGTGTACTCACCGGAAGTGTGCGTCAGCAGGGACTTTGATCACCTAACGAGACATTTCATTCCATTTTATAAAGTGGATTATATTCAGTGTCGACAGCTGTTTAGGATATACCCATTCGTGATTAGACATAATACTGTGGTCGAAGGGAGGCCAGTAACATTCGAATACAGAAAAATTGGGAGAGTGACTCTCAGTAATTTCACGGTTATGTACTCTTGATTTTTTTTTGGGGGGGGGGGGGGAGGGGAATTAAAAACATCAATTCGTTTGAAAATATTGACTGCAGTTTTTGTTCAGATTTATTTGGTGACAGAAAGTGCATTGATGCTTCTTTAGATCGTGTTAAATTTTGATTTTTTTAGATGTATTATAAAAAAGTATAAATAAAAAAGCTTTTCTATTTTACTATTTATCTATCTTTCAATATATCTTCTGTCTGTCTCTTTATCTGCTTATCTGTCTACCAGTGGAAAAAAAGAGAAAAGTACCGTTATAAAACAAACAGTTCCCTTTACATGTGTAGAAAGTTCCCCTAGCCCTATCGGCCATCGGGGCAGATAAAGTGTAAAATTCATCTGTTTCTATAACCTCGGCATATGAAGGGATTGTGTGGTTAGCACAACGCCCAGCCGACTTTAATTCTTCTTAGGAAATAATTACACTGATTCAACAACTCACCGGCGGCGGAACGAAATATTTTAAGGGGGGGCAAGCCAAAATTCAAGGGGGGGAGGGGCGCCGCCCCCCCCCCTGAAAATTTAAGGGGGGGGGCAAGACACATTCTTGAAAATACAATGTTTGACCTATATTAGTGTAACCTAGAAACTTTGGGACACTGATTCTTTGTATCATTAATCAAGCCCATGTGAAAGTTTGGCGCAAGACTTTAGATAACTTTAGATAATTAGCTTATCACAACATTTGTTTATTGATAATACATGGACACTTAGCCTTTCTTTTAATTCCAGCCTAACTAGGTCATCTAACTTAACAGGTATGTGTCCCCAAAAATACAAACTCTCTCTAAACATGACCCACATTGTAATAATTTCCGGCCCTTCCAAAGTGTGTTACAAAAACATATTACCGACCGTGTTCGTTACAGCGTGTGGCGGGTACAGCTAGTATTTAATATTTAGCGCTAAAATAAAAAGTGGGGGCCCGGGGAACGCTTGTATTTGGACTCCGCTCCCCCACCCTATTTACGCCACTGAATATTATTCTATTTTTAATAACTTTATGAATGATACACATAAAATGTTGACACATATCTTGCTTTTTAATCTTTTTTGTATCGTAATGTCAGTTTGTTTACAAATTTAATAGTGAAATTAGATCAGAAAATAATTATCATGAATGAAGATGAACACGAAACTGAAACCGGAACCTCCATAAACAAATAGTAATTTATGAAAAGATAATAAATAATTGCATTTACTTTAAAAATTACATTTGCCGTCATTCGGTAGATGGCAACACTTTTTAAAATATGCCACAACAACTCTCAATAATGTTATTATTGTAAAATGTAAATTAATTATAATTTCTTTCAAATATTAAATTTAAGAAATAAATCAAGTGAATAATGAAAATGAAACATATAAACTAAAATGAATTACAAAGTTAAAAAAGTTAAAGTTAAAATTTTAGGGGGGGGGGGCAGACTGGAAATTCAAGCGGGGGGGGGGGCGCCGCCACCCCATAAAAGTTTTAGGGGGGGCGGCCGCCCCCCCCCCTGCCCCCCTCCCTGCTCCGCCGCCAGTGCAACAACTACATTAAGTTTAAATAAGTTAACTTCACAATGCGATGGAGCGACTTTTAGTCGATACATCAATTTAAAATCTGCGATGGAGCACGGACGCCTTGACCTATTCTGTAAAGTAGTTAGTCACTTTAGTGGATGGAGCGACTTTGAGCTGATATTAAAATTTAACAATAACGGTTATAAGCAGTGTCGTAGTGTTGGGAGGGGGGGGCGGGGGCAAGGGGGACATCGTGCGCAAAGGGGCGCCAAATGGTATATATTACATATAATATTATATGGTTTTCGAATGGGGAAGGGGCGCTAAAAAGGTATTGTGCCCCGGACGCGAGTTAAGCTCGTTACACCACTGGTTAGAACCCAAGATGTTTTTGAAAAAAAAAAAATGCGAAGCCTAGGGCAGTAAATGTTGGCGACATCTGGCACCAAAAACGATCATATCGAGGGGGTCTCCTGTCAATTTCTGGAAGAGCGGTTCTCATTGATAGGAACATTAGGCGACCGCCTAGCTCACCCCCTCCTCCTCCCCACTGCCAGTAGTGATTTCTAATACATCTGATGCCGGGGGAGGGGATCCCGGCAGGCAGTTTTAAATAGGGCCTTTCAGATATATATATATATATAAGGCCGTAGCCAGGTGGGTGCTAGTGGGGCTAAAAATTACATTTTATTATAAAATATATTTCTTTATCAATTTTTTCTTATATAAAACTCTCCGCACAGCCCCCCCCCCCAAAAAAAAAATTCTGGCTACGGCCTTGTATATATATATATATATGAAGTCAAAGACCTAAAAAAAACAGCACTAGGTGTGGGGGACTACGGTGGTTGGCCATCAGTTCTGTAAAAGTCAACCACTACCACGGCTGTTTGACTAAGATTGGTGGTGGAGAGAAGAGCACTCAAGATACAGGGCAGTCAGGAAACAGGGCAGTCAGCAGCCCCGTAGCCAAGGTGGGGCACTGGCGGGCCGTGCCCCCCCCCCCATCCGCTTAAAAAAAAGAAAAAGAGGAAAAAATTAAGAAAAAGTAACTAAAATGAGAAGGTACCCCCCTGCTAGGTATTGGTGCCCCCCTGCTTACTTTGAAATGGCTACGGGCCTGGCAGTCAGGAAACAGGGCACTCAAGAAACAAGGCAGCTAGGAAACAAGGCAGTTAGAAAACAGGTCAGCCAAGAAGAAAACAGGACAGCCAGGCACCGGCGGCGGAACGAAATATTTTAAGGAGGGGCAAGACAAAATATGACCGAAAGACAAATTTTACCCCCTTAATTCTATAATAGAATATAGTAATTCTGTAGCAAGCATTTAATCGATATTGTTAAAAAATAATATATTAAAAAAATTAAAAATGAACATTGAACACTTCTGTCGTCAACTGATTCGTAATGTCAGTTTGTTTACAAATTTAATAGTGAAATTAGATTAGAAAATTACTGATAATTATCATGAATGATGATGAATATGAAACCGGAAACGGGAAACTCAATAAACAAAAAGTAATTTATGAAAAGATAATAAATAATTGTATTTTCTTTAAAAATTACATTTGCCGTCATTCGGTAGATGGCAATACTTCTCTATACTTATAAGACGCATTTGCTATCTGTCTGTCTGTTCCCTTAAAACTCAAGATCCAGGCAACCAAATAACATGAAATTTGATACACGCAGTGGCGCAACCGGGGGGGGGGGGCAGGGGGTGGCTTGAGCCAAATCATCAATACATAACTTACGTTATAAAGTTACAAAAAAGACTGTCAAACTGTCTTTTTTCAATATGTGAGCTCCCCCCCCCCCCAGCATTTTTTGCTGTTTGCGCCACTGGGTACACGTACACAAAATTACATGGGGAATGTTCTTAAACATGTTTCGTTCCATCTCAATGGGTACTTAAATTGTAATTAATTATTTTGGATATCAAAGACATGAAAATTGGCAAACTTTTACCCCGATTTCAGGTTTTACGAGCTTCTCTCCCACATAGCTAACTTACTATAAATATGATCGGTACGGGGAACCAAATATCACATTACTTACTACATTATTACATTCCATTCCTTCATCCATAGGAATTGTCATCTTTTGATACAGTCATGCCTAAGAGAGAGAGAGAGGGAGGGAAAGAGGGAGGGAGGGAGGGAGAGAGAGGGGGAGGGAGGGAGAGAGGGAGGGAGGGAAAGAGGGAGAGAGAGGGAGGGAAAGAGGGAGGGAGGGGAGGGAGAGAGAGAGGAACAGCCAAAAATGTTGTGTATCACATTGCTTTAAGATAAATGTACCCTTTTATTGCAATTTGCATGCAAATAAACCCTTTTTTACGCGTCTTAATTTAAATCTCAATTATACGTCAAATTACGCTTCTTAAATAAACAGAAAACATTATTTTAAACCCGGGCAAAGCCGGGTACTTGCAACTAATTTTAAAATATGCCACAACAACTCTCAATAACGTGATTACTGTAAAATGTCAATTAATAATTTCTTTCAAATATTAAATTTAAGAAATAAATCAAATGAATTATGAAAATGAAAATGATACACATAAACTAAAATGAATTACAAAGTTAAAAAAGTTAAAATTTTAGGGGGGGGCACACTGGAAATTCAAGGGGAGGGGGCGCCGCCCCCCTTAAAAGTTTTAGGGGGGGCCGCTGCCCCCTGCCCCCCCCTGCTCCGCCGCCAGTGCAGCCAGGTAACACCGCAGAAATGAAGGTCTTATATACGATTTTTGAATATAAATTTGTTCATTTGAATTTTTACGAAATCAAATATGGTGCACATAGTGTAGATAATGTATAGTAGTAGAACAATACAAAATACCAATGCAGAATACAACAATGCAGATTACAACAATACAGAATACAACAATACACAATAGAACAATACACAATACAACAACGACTATGTCATAACAAACAGAACTTTTACTAAAGATATGAACTCTAGGCAGCCTAGGGCCCCCAGTCTAAACTTTTTTCCCTCTTAAACCAATAAAAATATAAAAGTTTATTCTACAAAGTTATTTAAATAAAATATCTTCCAAATAATCGTGCCACTCACTCATACAGGCGTCGTCTTGTCCTAAATAAAATCATAAGGGACGGTTTGACGCACTTGCAGGCATACACCGTTAACCGGCAGGTCCATCAATGGAGAGAGAGAGAGAGAGAGAGAGAGAGAGAGAGAGAGAGAGAGAGAGAGAGAGAGAGAGAGAGAGAGAGAGAGAGAGCAGTCTGAACCAGGCCCGTAGCGTGCGGGTGGGGGGCAGGGGGGGGCCTGCCCCCCCTGCGTTTTGTCTGGCCCCCTCTGCTTATGTAATGTATTATCACCCCCCCCCCCCACTATTGCCTGGCCCCTGCTGTAGAATGCATGGTCCCTGCTGTAGAATTTTTACGCTAGGGGGCTGGTCTGTCCAAAATAAATTAGGGACCCAAGATCTGCAAGCCTTAGCTTTTACATTTTTATACAGGTCCGCCGAATGTACCTTTCCCAAGGCCCTTTTGCCAAGGGCCCCCAAATGTACCTTTATCTCTAGGGCCCCCTAAATGTACCTTTTCCCTCGGCCTCCCTAATAAAAATGTAAAATTGGCCTTGACTACAATAGTTTCTCACTATCACAACTATGAACTTATTTATTACGTTTACTAAAGGTGCGCCAATGGTATAGTAATGAGCATTTAAGTAAAATGACTTAGTGTTGCCTCAGTTGGAGGCAGTGGTTGGTGGAGATTGTCAGAGACCAATTAATTTTGAGGCAGCCTAGAACAGAAACTTGCTTGGTTTACCTGTACTCAGGAAAGAAATACTAGTTCAAAATATGACAATACATTTTTTAAATTCTGTTACTGACATGTCGATTCATGAGCATCAATCATAACATGCGAAACTTTATACCTGTAACAGAATCAAATATTAATCATACATAGACAAGTATATTAAACCGGAAGCAGATATTTGGCCATGACCTTTTCTATATTTGCGCCAAACATAACAATCTGTATATACAATAACAATAAAGTTATTGCCAGTAATAATAATACAAGTATGTATGTATAAGAAAATTATTCAGTAAGAAATGTACGAATATAAATGCAAAAGATCCATCAACATAATATTTTTAAAAACAATTAGCTCATAAAATTTAATTTATGTTAAACGTTGGTGCTTCTTTCATTTTAGTATCCGATGGCGATGAATAACCTATTTATTTGTAGTAAATAATTTTAAATATTATTATTAATATTCTCTATTATTGTATGCTAATTGTCATAAGTAGTTTATAAATTAATAATATGCTAATTGACTAAGCTAAAACCGTATATAGGTACCTTTTAGAATTTTTTATAATAATTTAAAATTATTGATAAGTTACTAAAAAAAGTACCATTTTAAATTGCATTTTTATGTGCTTTTTAGATTCAAACTGGCTAATGTATATAGACAGTATACCAAATATATATAATAAATTTAGGGTAAGGCTTTATAATACAACATCCATCACTATCACGATTATGTAATTTCATCGGTAATCAAATGCTGGATGTTGTATTATAAAGCCTTAACCTAATAAATGTATTATATATATATATTTGATATACTATGTACATTAGCCAGTTTGAATCTAAAAAGCACATAAATTGTCATAAATCATTAGTCTTATTATTAATGTAAATGTGTAATCAATTAAACTTTTTGTGATTATGTTTATTTTCTTTTGTTTCCATTCTTCAATTTATGACTTTACACTTACCATTCTTAAAAGCATTCAATTGGTCTTTGATTCTCTGTCCCTAACTCTAGCAGTTTAAAAATGGATGTTGAGCTTCAGGCAACTTGTAGTGCACTTGGTTATTTGGAGGGGAAAGAATACATAAAAGAACCAGATTGTATTGGTAAGTTTTTTTTTTCTCTTTAAAAAATAATCAGTAAAAATTCTTTCTTTAGACAGCAGCCCTTAACTTATAGCTAGCGGTCAGATAAAGTGTAGCCTCCGCATATTGAGTAAATTTTTATTGATGTATGGCTAGAATAATACCCAGACACATTGACTTGCTTTACTTTACTCCAACTAATATATATATATGCATTCAATCCTTTGTAATAATTTTAAGCTCTTTTCTTTTGTCCCTGGACCTCTTTTAAGGGGGTCTGACCCATTAGACATCATCTCTGCTTACATTTTGTTGAATTACTAGTGTAGTTAAAAATGGGTTTTCCTATTTCTTTTGGGTAGCGTTTGGTATCAAGCCGGATCTTAATTCTGCAGCATGACATGCATGCTGTGGGTTACGTGTTTTGACTCCCAGTGAGTTCTAGTTCCCATAGCCATTGCAGCATCAACTAAAGTGGGGATGAAGAAAGTACATCTAAGGGATACATCTCATTCTTTCAGGGACTTTAAAAATAAAATTGCCTCAATACTTTTTGCTAGATGAATAAAAAAATTATCTATATTATTATCATCATCAATAAGAAATATATTTCGTCTGTTTTACCTTCTATTTAAGAGTCCACTTTGAATGACAGGATTGTTACCACTTGTATATGAACATCTCTCTTCCTCTAATTTAGCCTTTATACTCTAAACAATTATGTATTTTAATCATTATTATTCCCCTTATAGAGACTGTCAAAGATCTGATTCGATTCCTTCGTCGTGACAATGACATTTGTGAAATTAGAAGACAGCTTGGACACACACAGATACTTCAAAATGATCTTATTCCTTTGGTCAAATTTTATCACAAAGATAAGCCACTTTTTGAAACTGTTGTTAAGTAAGTATTTTTTTAGTACAGTATTTTAAAATTATCTTAAGAATTATTTTGTTATTAAGTTTAATGTTGTTTTTTTTTAAATATTCATTGATTAGCTTTTTTTTTTTTTTGTAAATTTTCAGATTACTTGTAAATTTAACACAACCTGTTATCACTTGCTGGAATAATCAAATCCCTGATGAGAAAACTTTACGACATTATTGTATTGAAGTTGAGGGCTATCTTCAAGATTATAAGGAGGTATGCTTCCTTTTTTTTTTTAAATCATCATCTTTTCGCTTATATTTAAACAAATTTAAGTATATTTATATATATTTTTTTCACTTATATAAACTATGCCAATTTTTTTCAGGCTTTTGTTGATGAGGAATTTTTTAGCGTATTAGCAGAAAAAATAATGGATATTCTTAAATTGGTAAGTGGACATTATTTTAGGGCCAGTTTGAGATTTTAGGTCAACTTTGAAAGTGTCTATCAAGATTTAGTTATTTAATCCATTTCTGCTCATAAAAGACATATTTTTATATCCATATTCTGCTTATTATTTTGCAATCAAGTTTGTTAAATGATTCATTTATGGTGTTGTGTAAAACATAGCAACTGATTAGTAATCACAATATCACTGGAAAGTTATTAACCTAACCAATGTTAGAAATCATGCAAGGGTCTAGTTTATTCTGAATCACATTGTCTGTGTTATGACATAATTGCTATTTATAATTTGGGAATTGCCCATTATCACTTGACACTCAAATAGAAAATCTGTTCATTAGCTGCATCTCAGGGAATCAACACTGTCCAAATTTACTATAGGTCAGATATTTTAAGATTTTACTGTAATCATCACTGAGACTGGCTTACACCCCTTATAGTTTAATGTGATAAAGAAAACGGATTGTCATAAAAATCATTCTAAACTTAAAATTATTGCCAAAGCTACAGCTGCACACAAGGAAAAAACAATACAGGGAATGAAAAAGTCACTAAAAAAAAGAACTATGTTTTCTATGCAAGGGCCATATGTAAAAGAAAGCTCTATTGGCATCATTGTACCACAGTTATTCCATTGTTGACCCCACGCAACACCATTATTGTTCACATGGACTGACTTCCTGGTGTTTCTACTAAAAGGATATCTACCAACAAGAGTTTCATAGTGGACATCAGAGAAGGATGGACCCATTTTTAGATTTTAACAAGACTGAGATCTAAACCTACTAAATAGATTAGAAAGGAGTGCTACTCATAACACTTATGATTGGGGCCAAGTGTACCAAAACAAATTTTCCTAGCAAAGCTAAAGTGGAGTATGTTACATTGACAGCTAAAGCTAAAATCAACTCAAATTTTATCAAGGAAATCAAGTAATCGAGGAAATTACGTTTTATCAAGGGAATTTAGTTTTATCAAGGGAATTTAGTTTTATCGAGGATATTTTTCAGTGGTGTCAATACTGACAAATTATGTCTGGTGAGGCAAAAAAAATGTGTGGCCAGTGCTATAAATTCTGCTGATGGAAAGCTAAAACTATTAAAAAGAAAATTTTTTTTTTTACTGAAATAGTACCAGAACCGATAAATGTCCAGTTTGTAAAATAATTCTCATAAATTCTAGGACAACTTACAATGCAATGAAAAATCATTATTTTTTTTTATTTTTGCAAGTTTGTTTCCTGCTTAATTTCTTGACCTTTCTGCAACTATTTAGGTTTTAGGATGATTTATTTTCAGAACTGGGATGAACTTAGAGAAGAAGATAAACTTCAACTTGAAAGATTGTTTGTGCTGATTCGAAATATTTTGATGATTCCCCCAGACCCTAATAGAGAAAAGGTAAGTTAAAATATTTAAATAAAAAAAAAACTACTGTCTTCGGTGTCTTCGGGCCAGGCAGATCTCCTAATACATGTATACTTGTTGCATTTTTAAAGTCAAATGGTATCTGCCATGGAAAAGAGACCAAAATACTAGAAAAAAAAATGACTTGGTAGCTTAGTTTATTCTTTACTGCTTTATTTTAGTGTACTGAAGATGATGCCAGTACTCATGACCGCATCCTGTGGACTATTCATACCAGTGGTGTGGAGGACCTCTTATTGTTTGTGGCTAGTTCTGAAAGGGAGAGGAGTATGCTCTGTATGCATATCCTGGAAATCATTTCTCTCATGTTCAAAGAACAGGTGCCTTCGATGATCTTTTGTTGATTCAGTAGTTTGCAATTTTAAAAAAAAACACCATTTTTGAAAAATGTAACTATTTTATTGTCCCACTTCTTTAGGAGGCGGAAGCCCTTGCTTCAGCTGGAGTTCAGAGGTCACTGACAGAAAAGGAAAAAGATCAGAGGTGGGTATTAACCATTTAATTTAAATAAATGGTATTATATTACCTTTCTTTGCAACACACAATAATTAGTGTACTTTTAGTAAATATTTATATTGTTCTCTAAGAGTTTCCCTGGTTTAGAATTTAGGAAATTTTTGTTCTTTTCTATTTTACATCTTTCTAGAGAATTAGAGCAAGGCAGAGAAAAAGAAAAAGCTCAAAAGAAAGCCAACATTCTTAAGTTTAGTGGAAGGTATAGTACATTTTTATTCAATTTTATACCGATGTAATTCCATTATTTAATGATATTTAGGACGGGTGAGATTTTTAGATCTGTTGATAATGTGAATTAAAGATGTTTATATGTTTAAGTAAACTTATGAAAGGTTTGTTCTGAATTCAGACATTCAAGATTTGGAGGAACTTACGTTATTAAAAACATGAAATCAATCAGTGAAAATGATGTCATTTATCATAAATCTTTGGGTGAATCCAAGTCATTCTCATATGATGAAGGAAAAGCTCCCAAAAAAGTTGCTAAAAATAGAGTGGCTATCAAAGGGGATGCAGGTATCAGAAGATCTACACTAAGTATGAGGTTAATTCTGAAAGAGTTTTGTGTTCAGTTCCTAATTAACTCATACAACCCTTTGATGAGAGCTGTCAAAGTGAGCATTATTATTTTATTATTTCTACGTTAAAATATTTACAAAAAAAAAATGTTTCGAAAATATACAGGAAAGAACTAAATAGCTTTTACTGTAACATGGCCAATAACTTATAAAAAAGGATGAAATTAAGACTTGTATTAATGACTTAAGAGAAAATATTTTTTTCTATATATTACAATATTTAACAGCAAAATATAAACTATACTTAAATATGAAAGTTTTTGCAAAATTATAAACATAAAATTTTGTAGAAAATTGTTTTGAAGAATAATGTTTAAAATTACTTTCAATTCTGTTTTTTTTTTTTTTTTTTTTACATTTCATAGATTTAGTCTGTCCCCCCCCCCCCCCCCATATTTTGTTTTTATTAATGGATTATATCAGATCTTCATCTGCATTGTTTAAAATATTTAGGAAGCCCTTACGAGAAAAACTGCTCAAGATAATGATGAAACTTACTATCTGTGGGCCATGAGATACTTTATGGAGTTTTGCAGACTTCATTGTAAGAGAATCGACCTTGTTAGGTAAGGATAATGTTACATTTACCTTTCCTTTGCTAAAATCGGATACCATTTTAAATCACCATAAATTTATTTTTAAATTTGTGAAGAAAGAATTACTGAAATACAAATATTTTATAAATGATAATTGACTGGGCTTTAAAAGCTATATTTACTATTATCAAATACTGTTATTGCCAATCCTTGAAATCAGAACAATGCATTCCTTTTGAGTTCTGAGACAATTTTAAAATTATAGATTTAGATCCTGAGATTCCAAGATGTTTAAGTTTTGGGGGAGTTTGATTTTGGAGGTACAAAAGAAATCAGTAATTGTAAAAAAAAAAAAGTATCAAGATCTAAGAATGTTTTCTGTAAATATTTTTAATTCTAGTAACATTTGAAAACTTTTGTACATAAATGATGTTTACTTTTTCCTTTTCTTCATCTTCGGCTTAACAGCCTTTGTTGTGCTTGAGTCTGCTGCCTCACCTTTTCTCCAATCTTCTGGATCTATAACCACTCTCCTCTTTTCTCTACACACTGAGGGCTTTGAATTCTTTCTCAACCTCATCAGTCTATTTTTATAACCTCCCTTTGGTTTTCACTTATTTGGTTTTGTTTAATTAATTGCTTTAGTACCACCATTTCTGTTCACCTTTAAAAATGCCCAGCTAATCTCATCTGTTGTCATGTTTAGATCAATATACTGCTGCTACATGTATATTGCTAACTTGTGTCTTATCACAGCATCCATTTTTTGTCTTTTATGTGTATTGTATTATCTTTTCTATGTTAGCAATTCACTACCAGTTTACAGATGGTCCATGTTTTACCTCATTATGTTTTACTGTTGGTTTGATTGTAGTCCTTCTTGCTATATTTTTTTGCTTTTGATGGATTTTAATATATATATATATTAAATAATGTGATCAACAAATTTGGGCTACTTCTACAGTGAAACAATGTCCATGTCAGCTTTCCACTATATTTACATTCAGCTGTCCAATTATCATGAGAACATAAGGCTCATTAAAGATGTAGAAGAAGCCAAGGTGTGGGGAAGAAGGTAAGTTATAACCTTCAGTCTTTTGACTCATTATATCAAACACTTATGTTAAAACCAAAAAATCCTTGCGTCAGTTTATCTTACATAAAATGTATCTTAAAAATGCCATGTTTAATTTGTTAAGGGCTTATTAAACTGCTATTGGGTCAGAATCGGATTACAATACACATGTCCTTTCTATGTGTTAAGTAAATGGCAGAAATATCCTAGATTTTTTGGAGAGTACTGTAATTTTTTGCCATGCAAATTAAGCTTATTTATTCTTGGTTATTACAATATGGATTAAACCGCTTTAAGCTTAGATTTTGCTTAGTTATACCTGTGTAAGGTATTAAATGTAAAGATAGTGTAGTGTCTTGTAATATATAGATCAGCATTGTTAAAGGCTTTTCTTCACAGGACTCACATGGCTTTGAAAGCTTACCAGGAACTCCTGCGCACTTTGGATTTTATGAGTAAATCACCAGACGAACAAATACGCCAGAGTGCTAAAGTTATCCAGAGTAAGATGCACTTCTTTTCCTTATTTTTCACTTAATACTTGTTATTGTTTGGTATTCAAAAATCTAACACATCTACAATATAATTTTGATCTTCCTTAGGCAATGTTTTTTACATGTTTGAATATCGTGACATTTTTGTGCTGATGCTCAAGAATTTTAAAGAATCTAAATGCTCCAGGTAATTTTTTGTTCTGTTTGTAAAATACCAAAATAGATTCAGTCTCGAAAACAGTATTTCACTTGCTTATTTTATATCCATATTGAATGTAATCTTTTGTTTTTTAAAGGAAGTGAATAGCATTTTTAATTTCTTAAAGTTTGTTTACATTTTTCCTTAATTTCTCTTTGCTGATTTTTGTCACTAAGTGTTGAGATTTTTTTGTATCCTTTGGGTTTGCTGCACCACTACATCTAATTCTTTATAACTGTTGTTGTAATTATTTAAACTAAATAAAATAATTTTTAGGCTTTTTTTTTGTTTTTTTTTTTGTCAGTGTTATTTCAAGGTAAACCTTGATGATTGACTATGATTTTTTTCCCCCAACAGGTCATATTTGCAAGACCTTATTGAATCGGCACACATTTTTTTGAAAATGTTGGAGACATTTTCAAAATCCAGCAAACTGGTTGTTCAGAAGAAAAAGCACAAACAGAAGAAAAGAGCAAGAAACAGGCCAGCTGCTGGTAGGTTTTCTTTCTTTCTTTTAAATGTTTTTATAAGTCGTGGTTACAATGCAAGTTTCATTTCAATCAAAACTAGTATTAGTCTATTTGTTTAAATTGTCTTGTGAAAGTCACCAGGTTACTAGCCAAAACTTTTTAAAGAAATTACATGTATTAGGATCAGATACATTGTAGAATTATTCTGTTTCTGAGATATACTGTGAGATTTACTTGCTAACACAATTTCCGGGGCTCAAACAGGTTGACAGTTAAGCAAATCTACACCGCATGACCAACTGTCTCCACTTTTTTCTAGCTTCACAAATACATGCATTATCAGCTCAATAAACTTCTTCTTGAAATAAAGTTATAATTAAGAATTAATTTATTTCTCATATTTTTCCTTTTTTTAAATTTCCTACAAAATAAAATATAAATGTACAATTTATAAAATTCAAGTTGCACCTATAGAAGAATTAACGGAAGAACAGCTTACAGAGTTATGGGACAGCCAGGCATCTAGTGAAATTCAGTCTCTGCTCCAAGGTCATCCAGAACTTCCTGAAGGATTATCACCATTTGATGCAGCCTCAGAGGTTGATGTAGATGAGCAGAGGTAAAAAGTGGTGGTGGGGGGAGCACTTTTAATTCACCCTTAAATTTTCTAGCCTTGCTTCAGGTGTCCAATCAAAATACTTAAAAAAGTTATTAAACCAATAAAAAAAAAATTCATAGACCAATAGACAATGAAATATTTAGTGTTTTTTATCATCAAACTTTTGATAGCTTTTTTTGTTTCTGTGAACAAATTTTACTTGGTTGCTGGCTGAAAATGTCGAGTTTCACTGATACACGTATTAAAATATTGTTTTTTTTTAGTGATGAGACCCCCCCACCCCCCATCAGGTACTATGCCATCAAAAGTACATTACAGTCAACTGGGTTTATGAGTGACTAGGTTTACGAGTTTTTCGCTAGATGATTGAAATTTCCCTTGGTATACAAGCAATGCTTTAAATGGGTTAACAAGCGAGGTTTTGCAGTAAAAGTAATATCTGTTAACTAATTTTTTCTGCTGATATTTATGTAATCTTTACTAAGCTGAAAGTTCCTCTCACCTATTGCTTTGCCCCTCTCACTCTTCACTATGTCAAATTAAATTTTTTATAAAGGATGCAAAAGCATGTGTCATTGGATATGTTTCTTGTTAAAGCCACACATAAAGTAAAAGATTATGATGAGCGAACCCACAGCATTGATTATGTTAATTAAAAGCAAAAAGATGTCCAACACAATGATTATATTTTTTACCCTGTCGTATGGACTATAACACTGCTCTAAATCTCGCCACCTCAGCCTACCTCGCTCTTTATCGGTTTTTATCTTGCTGAACTGAAGCAAAATTTTAAAAACATTTCACATTAGGGGAAAAATATATCTGCATAAATTTCTTCTTTTTGCAATACTGAAAGTAAGAAATTCATTGAGAGATTTGTCACCAGATGTTATATAAGTGTAGTGGAAGGGACTGAAATAATTCGTTACACTGGTCTTCTTAATGACATTCCACTATATATTATGAGCATGGACATTATGGAATGAATTATGCTTGTTTGACTGAGTAGACAATGGAGTTTTATCTTATGTATTAGATGTGGGATTTATTTTAACGTTTTTTAAGCTTATTTTAGCTAACCCACCATATTTGTATTTAAAAACAAACAAACAAAAAAAAATTTCACTATGATTGAATGTCAATGTTTATATAGAAAAGAAATATTAGTGTGGCAGATTAAAAGTTTTTTGTGGCACTTATGAAGATATATTGATTAAAGATAGTGTATTCAAAAAGAACTGTTATACAAATAGGAGGCAAACGGTATTCATTTCAACTTTACAGTTTCAAACCTTGTAACAATAACCCATTTATGTGCTTCACCCACAATCTTCATTAATTATTTAATCGACCATTTAAAAATATTTCAACTTTGAATCATATAAAATATGTGTATATGAGTAATAAACAGCAGAAATGAAAAAAGAAATTTACAGTCTGAACTTTCAAAACAATGTACATATAACGTAAACATAAAATAATAAACTCAATGGACTTTTTTTTATTGAATTCTTTTAAAGACACTCATAATTATAATTTCTTTTTGGTGGCACATATTTCTTATTATTATCGGTAAGCCTAGTCAAAAGTAAACATTGTCTCTTTCCTTGCTGGCAAATGTCAAATACAGTGAATAACATTGATTAATTTGTCATTAAAAAGAGTTTTTGTGGCAAAAATAATAAAAAGTATAGCTAGGTCTTAACCAGTTACAGCCCTTTAAAAAATGCTTCCACAAAAAACATCAATACATTTTGTTTTTCATTAGCATCAACTTGTTTTTTAAATTGAGTGTCAACATGGTCAAATACATGTTGTCTATTATAATTACTTGTTTCATCAGTAGTTCATTTAAATCATGCAAGAAACATCTCTGCATTCAGAATAGTGAATTTTTTTTTTTTTTTTTTTGTGTTGAAAGCAGTGTAGTCCAATAACTTTAATGCTAAAAATTAAACGGAGCATTAATTATTTTACAATTCATGTCCAAACCAGGAATGGCTAAAAAGCAGTGTAGTCTTATTACTTATGCTAAATAACTTTAATGCTAAAAATTAAACGGAGCATTAATTATTTTACAATTCATGTCCAAACCAGGAATGGCTAAAAAGCAGTGTAGTCTTATTACTTATGCTGAATAACTTTAATGCTAAAAATTAAACGGAGCATTAATTATTTTACAATTCATGTCCAAACCAGGAATGGCTAAAAAGCAGTGTAGTCCTATTACTTATGCTGAATAACTTTAATGCTAAAAATTAAACGGAGCATTAATTATTTTACAATTCATGTCCAAACCAGGAATGGCTAATAGGACTTTAGCATAAGCCAAAATAAAGTTATTTAACTTAATTTTTTTTTTTCTAGTGCTTGCTTGCACCTGTTTTTAAATAGTAATTTTTTGATGTTTTATATATTTTTTGGCATGCCAGTAAAATTTCCTGCCATGCTAAGCTCAGTATGTGCGCCATGTATTAGCCATGTCTCATCCATACATATTAAAAATATAGTTTTGCATATTTACATAGAGGATTATCAACAAAACGTTTCTTCATTAAATGCTGGAAATTATATTTGGTTGAATTGGTTTTATTTTAAACCTATATACATGTATATAAGGTATGGTACAGTTAAGATTAAGAAGTGTTGAGCTTAAATCTTTTAATGTCCATCACAGGATTGAAACCATGTTGAGAGTCCAGCAGCTTCTAAGAGACCTGAAGCTCTCTGAGGCTGTGGCCTTGTTTCGAGCTGCACGAGAAGTTTGGCCTGAAAGAAATGAATTTGGTTCAGACTCGATGAGTCAGGAGGAAGAACTCTTGGCTCTTAGAGAAGTGTTTATGGCCATCTTGCCACGTAAGTTCATCCTTGTTATTTTGTTACAGTTTTTTTTTTATTTTTACATCTACTGATGAAAGAATCATTAAGATCAGCATGCCAAGAGGTACTGGGGCCAATGAAGCACCATCAAAAAGGGGGGATCACAACTGATACTCTGAATAAGATAGAGGACAGGAGGAAGAAGAAAGCAACAGTCAACAACAGTAAAACTAGATCAGCTAAAGGCAAAGCTCAAGAAGAATACACGGAAGCACACAACAAAGTGAAAAGAAGTATTAGGAAGGACAAGAAAGACTATGTGGATGGATTGGCAGCTGAAGCAGAACAGGCAGCTTACAGTGGAAACATGAAAATGTTATATGACATAACAAAGAGACTTTCAGGGAAGACCAACAAACCAGAAAGACCTGTCAAAGACAAGCAAGGGAAAGCTATTAATGAATTAGACCAGCAGTTGAATAGATGGGCTGAGCACTTTGAGGAACTCCTGAACAGACCGGCACCACTGAACCCCCCTGTCATTGAACCAGCCATAGCAGATCTGCCAATCAACTGTGACAGGCCAACCAAAGAGGAGATCAGAAAAGCCATCACCCTGATAAAAAATGGGATAGCAGCTGGACCAGATGACATCCCAGCAGAAGCACTAAAGGCAGACCTCAATACGACAGTGGAGATGTTGTACCTACTCTTTGAAAGGATATGGGAGGAAGAAGACGTACCAACAAACTGGAAGGAAGGATATCTCATCAAGCTTCCCAAAAAAGGTGACCTTAGCGACTGCAACAACTACAGGGGCATCACATTGCTGTCAGTGCCAGGCAAAGTCTTCAACCGAGTCCTTTTGGAGAGGATAAAAGACACAGTCAACCCACAGCTAAGAGATGAACAGGCAGGTTTCCGTCAAAACAGGTCATACACAGACCAGACTGCAACGCTCCGCATCATAGTTGAGCAGTCCCTGGAGTGGAACTCGCCGCTATACATCAACTTTATTGACTTTGAGAAAGCGTTCGACAGTGTAGATCGAGAAATCCTCTGGAAACTTCTTCGACATTATGGTGTCCCCTTAAAAATAGTTAAACTGATCGAGAAATCATATGAGGGTATGTCCTGCAGAGTTATCCATGGAGGGCAGCTAACAGACAGCTTCCAGGTACGAACAGGAGTCAGACAAGGATGCTTGCTTTCCCCATTCCTTTTCCTACTGGCTATAGACTGGATTATGAAGAAATCCACCAGGGAAAGAAGAAATGGAATTCAATGGACTTTGCTAAAACAGCTGGACGACCTGGACTTTGCAGATGACCTTGCTCTCATTACACATAGCTATCAACAGATGCAAGAGAAAACAAAACTTGTGAATGCCACTGCAAAGGAGGTCGGCATTCACCTAGCTAAAACCAAGATCCTGAAAATTAACTCCACCAGCACAAATGCAGTCACCCTAAATGGAAGTAAACTGGAGGAAGTAGAGTCCTTTACTTATCTGGGTAGCATCATAGATCAGCAGGGTGGAACAGATGCAGATGTCAAAGCAAGGATCGGAAAAGCAAGAGCCGCCTTTATCCAGCTCAAGAACATCTGGAATTCCAAAGAGCTGTCTCTGAAAACCAAAATTCGCCTGTTCAATACCAATGTAAAGTCAGTCCTATTATATGGAGCTGAGACCTGGAGGATTACGAAGACCACCACTAAGAGAGTCCAGGCCTTTATTAACAGCTGCCTTAGGAAAGTTCTCCAAATACGATGGCCTGACACCATCACCAATGCCAGCCTCTTAGAACGAACCAGCCAAGCTTCAATAGAAGAGGAGATCAGGAAGAGAAGGTGGGGATGGATAGGCCACACATTTCGAAAGCCAGCAAGCAACATCATTAGGCAAGCATTGAGTTGGAATCCTCAAGGAAAAAGAAAGAGAGGTCGGCCTAGAAACACCTGGAGGCGAGAATTTGAAGCGGACATCACCAGGATGGGGTTCAGCTGGAAGCAGCTGGAGAGAATAGCTCAGGATAGAAGTCGCTGGAGATCTTTAGTTGGTGGCCCATACCCCGATAGGAATGATGGGCAATGATGATGATGATGATGATTTTTTTGAATGAAAAATCACAGAAACATTTGTATCTATAGATGGTAGCTCATGATTTTTAAGATGTGATCATTTTTTAAAAGTAAAATCATCTCTTGATACACTTTTTTTATAAAAGTCTTGACATATAATCAAATCATAGTCCAAAAAAGGAATATTAGTAATTTCCTAAATTGTAATCATTGAAAAAAATCTAGTTATTTTTTTTCAAAGAGCGTCATATCAAAAATATAATGATATTTGAAACAACTGCAATCTTTTGTATGACCTACTTCCATGAGTACACCAACATCTCAGAATCATCATCTTTTGTACCACGCACGCAGTCAAAACTTGTCCTTGAGCTTGACGATGTTGATGATTGTTGCCTGTTGTATCTCGGACCTCTTTTAGAGGCAATAGATGAAGATGAGGACGAGCTGGATTTTTGTCCATGTGCTGTTGAGCTCTCTTTATCTGGCTCTGTGGCATGGTCATCTGCCATGTGTTGTATTATGAAAACTGTGTCTGAAGTTTCATTGCCCGAAGCTGTGTCATTGAGAATGAGACGTTTTCTCTTTTGTCTGCATCGTAAAACTGCAACAGCGGTCAGGAGAGCGGCAATGAAGACGAGCAGAGAAACAGCCACCCCAATGATAGTCACTTGCATTCTGCTGCCAGCCGCGCTGGAGAACGTTGGTAGGCGATTATCTCCGCTGTTCCTGCCCCTGCTGTTGAAACTGTGTGGGACTTTGCCGTTTTCTAGAAAAGTATATGTTGAGTCGCTGGCTATTGGCATTGACTCATGTAAACTGAGGATTGTAATTAGGATGGACACATTATTGACATTTTCTACATCGCAAATGAATTCCGTGTATAATTATTTATTTTTCTGATAATCTTATATTGCTGTTCTGTCATTCCTATCTCAAGACAAAATTAACACCCTGCATTTAATGGTCTACTTAAGTTATTTTAAATGTAATTCTTAAATTATAAGAAGATCTTACCTCGTTTGTTCCAATGAAATCAATTCAGCATCAGTAAAGCTGGCCCATAGCTGACTATCACTAAACTCTAGTCTGCTGAATTCATCAGAACTGGACTAAATTAAAAAAAAAAAAAAAAAAGAGCATAAATGTCATTAATTGAAGAGAAAAATTTCAAAGAAGAAATATAATACATCTATTAACTTGGTGCATTAGTTCATTTTTTTTTAAATAATAAATATGTTTTCTCTGATGGGTGCATTTTTTGAAAATTTTACTAATCCACAGTATGTCTGGACCTACCATGGAGAGTTTTTAAAAAAATTTACATTTGTAGTTATTTATCGTTTTGAAATAATGAACTATTTTTCTATGTATATGGAAAGATTCAGCGTTGAATAATGAGTAGAAAACTTTCTTTTTATTTCGATGTTGAAATATAAGTAACGGCAAGAGGAAATTTTCCAAACTCAACCACTTAGGCTGTTATTTGTAAACACACAAAGATAAAACTTGGCATGTATATTTGTATATATATATATATATATTAGCAATAGTGTTACGTTTTGGCATTGAGATGTTTTAAAACCTATTAAAATACTGCTTCATGCATTTGTATTTTTGTGGACATTTTTGTTTCATACTAATTTCATAACTTTTAATCTAAGATACAATAATAATACTACCTAGTTTTTATTGATTTTTCAATTTTGAATTCAAATAAAACAGATTATTGAGTGGTAAAAAAGTTGTAGAGTTTTCAGTAAACAATGTTTTTCAGCCATTTTTTTTTCTTGATTTCTTATTGCCAGAGCATTTGTAATTATTAGTTGTAAAACAAGGAAATATAATTATAATAACTGAAGCTTAATAGGGCAGTCTCCACCTTCAAGAGACTCCACCCTCAAAGACTGAATTGTAAGTTTCAGTTTTATAAGTAGCAAATATTAACTGAAAAATGCATTAAAATAATACAATTTTTGTTTCTTTTGAAATCAGATACTTTATGGATTATAACATAGGTATATTGAACATTTAAATACAGTTTTAAAAGATATTTCAGAAATTTTTCACTGAATCTAGTTAAATTGACTTATGGCTTATGAACATACAAAATGCAGCTCTCAGTAACGTGGCAAGTGTAGTTTGCAACATTCTTCTTTACTCTGCAGTTTTTATATGTTGAGAGAGCATCTGCTATACATGGTTTTTGTGATCTACGGTGTATAATTTTTTTAATGAGCTATAATCAGGTCAGTTTAGTACGTTAAAAACTGACCTTACAAGAATATCCCTGTTGGTATCATTGTGGATTGTCCGACAACTAAATATTCCGAGGAAGAGCAATTTTAAAACCTCACAGTGACATGCCAGATTAAAATATCCTATGTAACCGTTTTGTAATGCTTGTAAACATTCATTGTTATATAAATATATATATATATATATAAATTGTTAAAATTTACCTGAAGATCATAAGTATTCGTATAACTGGATAGCATAGGAGTCAGCATCACACTTGTAGGAGTCAGCATCACACTTGTAGGAGTCAGAATCACACTTGTAGGAGTCAGCATCACACTTGTAGGAGTCAGTAACACTGGTGTAGGAGTCCATATTACTGGTGTAAGTGTTGGTATCGCAGGTGGGGGGGTGCTCAACTCCTGACTTTGGGCATTACTTTCCTCATGATGGATTGTTTTCTCATATAAGCTCGACAGAGTTGTCATATGCAGCGCTGAATAAAATGTTTGGATGGGTGAAATCTCATTGTTGCACGTCACACTGTCACCAATGGCTGTGTCACTGGGCGTTATTGAAATGGTTCCTGTGACATTTGTTTCTGTGGCTGGTTGCTCTCTATTGTCAAAGATTTTCGTCTCATTGACATTTTGTCCTCCATTCTCTGTGACATTTTTTTCCTTGTCAGCTTGATGTTTGTTGTCTGTGCCATTGTAAGCATATTTTTCTGTTATGGTCGAAACTGTTGAAGCAGTAAATTCTTTAAGATCTATTTCCGTGATAGATCTTCCTTGAAGATTGTCAGGACTAGAGCAGTTAATGGTGTCAAGAAATATTTTTGGGGACTCCGCGACCCAGTTTTTCAGGTCCACCAATTTATCGTCACACTCCCATTGATTGCCTGAAAGCTGGATCTGCTCAAGGCTGAAAAGACTGTTTTTGACGTCTGTTGATAACGTTTTAAGCTCATTGTTCTTCAAGTTCAGCTGTGAAAGACCATGAAGAGAACGCAGCATGATCTCAGATTTAAAAAGAATACCTACAACGGAGGGACTAGCTTCAATGTCAAGGTTTCTCAGTGCAGACAAATCTCGAAAGACATTTGATGACATTTCTGTGGCATTGCTGTTAATATTGGACATCTTCAAAGTTTGGACTCTAAATAAACTTGAAAAAGCTCTGTCCTCTATCTTGGTCAAGGGGTTATGTTCTAAGTTCAAGGAAGTTAACTGACGCAGACCTACAAAGGTGAAGCTTCTTAGCTCAGCGATTTGATTCATCGCAAGGCTCAGGTTTGTGAGACTCTTCAGCCTGGAGAAAGTATATGCCTCCAAGCGAGAGATGTTGTTGCTACTCAGAGATAAGGTCAACATTTTTGAGTCATCTGCAAAGTTGTTGTTAAAAATTCTCTGAATTTTATTTCTGTCTGCCGAAAATTTCTCTACAGAGCTGGGGATTTTAAAAGGTAGGTAACTCAGCTTGTTTCCACTGATACGAATCTCACGAAGGTATGCAGCTTTTGAAAAAGTGTCATTCTGGACGTAGACGATCATATTGTTGTCAAAGTCAATGACATTTATGTGCTGAATACTTTCCAGACTTTTTCCCACGGTGTTCAGATAATTGTTTGAAATGTTTAGAAAGCGAACTGACCATGGAAGGCCAGTTGGAAACATGGTTAACTGACATTGAGAGATATCCAAGAACGTCAATGCTTGCAAACTGTGTAAAATGTTATTTACGTTCCTCAACGGGTTGCCACTCAGCATTAAATATGAAAGTTTTTCCATGCCCTCGAACGCTGATTGTGAGATGATGGATATTTGATTGTTTGACAGGGTGAGATAGGTTAAATTTTTAAGATGACTGAAGCTGTTGCCATTTAGAGAAGATAGTTTATTGGAATTTAAAATCAGGCGCTGAAGACTAGGAACGCTCTCGAATTGCTCAGATAAATCTGAAATCTGATTGTCTGACAGGTCAACAGTAAGCAAAGAGGAGAGGTTGAAGAAACCATCTGTATGGATGTATTTTATCTCATTGCAGCTTAAATCAATTGTTTCCAGTGTAGAAATGTTTGCAAATGTTTGTGGCCTTATTTCAACAATTTGATTATCCTTTAGATATAAGCTCTCTAAATTCTGAAGTTTAGCTAGTTCTTCTCCATTGACATCAATAATGTCATTTTTCTGGATTTCCAGTTTTTTAACAGACATGGGTAAATCCTCAGGAATAGACACTAGCTGTCGTCCAAAGCAGTCAACATGTGTTTCCCAGCAGGTGCAGACATCTGGGCAGATGTCAGACAGACCATTGGCAATCAATACAAAGACTAAGAAGCTGAGAATATGAAAAACCCTGTCTCTATGTAGCTCAGACATACTTTGAAGTAAAATATAGCACTAGAGAATTTCAAGGACTTAAGGATGTAACTTGAATAAAAGTCTGATGAACAAAGTTTTGCTTTGGCGTTAACTAAAGCCTGGAGAAATATTTTGTCTGTTAACAGGGCATCGTAATTTATTATATATATGTATTGAGGTTCTAGTATTACTGTAAATATTGTGTCATCCACTTGAGTTAAAGTACTGTTGGCTCCCCCATCAAGTTCTCTCCACTTGGCTGTCTCCCAGACGAAAACTCTTCAAGAAAAAAAAACCAATAAACAAGGGCTAAAAGTTATGTACAACAAATTAAAATATGGTTTAACACATATGGTTTAACACATATGGTTTAACACAATTCTGAAATATATTTTAGAATATGTTCAATAACATTTACTGTGGCTCCCAATGGCTTTGTTTTCTCTATTATTTAATTTCTTTTGTTTACTAACAGTTTATAGTGATGACTATGGTACAGCCCTTGAAAATATTTTTGTACAATATAGAAAACCAGAGTGTGGCTCTCACCTGTCTGTATCACACATGGCTCTCATCTGTCTGTCTCATTTACTGATATATTAAATGAAGGCCACATAATTTTTGGATAATAGTAAAGGTTTTTTTTTTTACATAAATTAACTTCCATATTTATGTATTTTTTTCCATATATACCTTGAAATGTTGACTTCACTTGGCTTTTGCTTTTGTAAAATTAGAAGTCACTAGTGACCTTAATTATTGCTGCTGTAGGTTATTTTTTAATCTCCATCCTGACAGGACAGATTCTCTTAAGATCATTTTGAAATATGCAAGTCATGACTTAGGTAATAAAATAATTTCACTTCTATTGTACAAAACTTTATAACCAAAATAAGAGTCGATCAGCAGGTAATACTTGCGTTACCTGTTATGTTTTTATTAATAGCATTACCAGCATTAACCCATGGAAACAAAACAAAACCAAACAAACTCACAATTATTATGAAATGAAAAGCACGAGTTCCCTTTTGTGTGTGTGTTTGTGTGTATGCAGTTTCTTACCTGAAATGTTGGTCAACTTTATGTCCACTATGTGCTCATTTCATCTCCGTAATCCATAAGTAAGATGATGGATTCATTTCCTTCTGTTGCGCTTTTGGCGCTGCTCTTGTAATATATACTTATGAAGATAGTTAATAGCCAAACAGGCCAAAGATCGAGGACGTGGGTGGAGTCTCAGCCATTATTCTCATTTCCTACTCTCATTCATGCCTGTGCAAAAACATGTCTACTAGAGATTTCCGCTTGTACCACCATCGTTATTAGCTCCACTTGAGATGGTTCAGAGGTGGGAAGGAAGGGAGAAGGTCAATCCAGCAGACTTGACACATATCACTGGACTTGATCTTTTTTTTTGGTACTTTATGCATATCTTGTAACATTTAACTACTGTAAGCATGAAAAAAAAAAGGTATACATAATTTAGTGTACTTTTTTAGTCTACTAAACTCTAGCTCTGAGTACAGTTGGAACCATTAATTTTATATATCTATTAGTAGGGTCACATAGCAAAAATGCCAGTTGAATGCTGTTCTTAATTTTCCAAATGAAATAAATGGTCAGCTTTAAATGCAGGCATAATTTTTTTCAAAATTCACTTGATCGTACTTTAAGAGGTCAAAATGTAAAGTCTTCTTGAACTTTAAATACGGCCGTGATTAAAAATAAAACAGTAAAGTGTTTGTAAACAACTAGTAGCCGGTTGTATAATAAGTGGCTTTTTTTTTTTTTCTAATGTCTAATAAAAAAATTTTTTCTATGGTTGAGCAGAAAATATTTTTTGCCTTTTTAAATTAAATTTTACCATTTTTTTTAACGCAGTGGCTCCAGCACCAGCCTAAACCATTATATTAGGGTATAAGGAACATGGCATATATAAATTTTTTTTTTTTTCAGATTTTTTTTTTTCAGGATTAGGGATAGGGTTAGGGTGTGGAGCAATATCTATGGCTGGTACCCGAAGAAAAAAAATTACGTGTTCGGTTGGACCGAACCGTAGCCACAGCGTTTTTTTAAAACAAAAAAATATAAGGGTCGTGCACTTTTTATTGCAAGGAAAAAATTTCCAGGAAAAAAAAATATCAACAAAACTGCTTTTCTAAAGTAGGACACACTCGGCTAACTAAACAAAAAAAAAACTTTAAAAAACTATATCATGAACAAAACAAGTCATATCAGATTAAAGACCTACATCCATTCATTAAGGCTGACCCTTAACACCTGTTGACTAACAGCCATCATTACAACCATAACTGCAGTGACAACAAAGCTGTGCCTATAAGCAGTTCAAAATGATCATTAAAACTTTTTCCCTTTGTGACTCTATGGATGTCAATTGGCAGCACTGTAATTAGACAAACTATTTCTTTATACATACATTGTGACAAATATTGACCTTTACTCGTACCCACTTCACTATGTTAGATTTGATAACATACATGTTTTCAGAACGTGTCGCAGGAAACCTCTAAGGATATGTCAATGATTTTATGATTACCTTATATAAGTGTACGTAAATATTTTTTTTTTACCTCTCTAGGGCCTGCCGGGCAAGAGCTAACCAATGAACAAGAGGACCTAGATGCAGGAGAAGAGGAAGTGAATGAGGTGGAAGAAGAAGAACTGGCGCAGATTGAGAGATGTGAAACAGAATTTAATTTCTCTCAGTTTGTAGCTGAGTAAGTTGACATGTTTAAGTGTCATCTCTTGATGTATTTATTTAAAACTTTTGGTTCACTGCCCTATTTCCTAATATTCTCGACTATCGACCCGAGGGTCATTGGTGAAAATGAAGGGTTTTGTTTTTTTAGTTTGTTGAAAGTCACCAAGTTCACTCAGCTTTAAATGGAAACTTAAAACTTTAAAGGTGGCTGGGTGTTGTGCTAGCCACACAATCCCTTCGTAGTCTGTTCCTATAGAAACAGATGAACCTTACACTTCATTTGCCCTGATGGCTTTTGAGGAATAGTAAAAATGCATTTAAAAAATATTTGTTTTCACTGTTTAAAATAGACAATTTTACATCTTTGACATCCAAACTTTTTATTTCATTTATTTCAATTCATTTACATGAATTATTTTATTTGTATGATTTATTAAACAGCATGAGCTAATTTTCTCATATCCTTGTTTATTATTTTGTTTACTTTGACCTTATTGGCAACAATGCAATAGAAATGGGGTTCCAAGAATTATTTCAATGATTTATTTGCCATTAAAGTAGTTTTTTTTTGTTTCAACTGATTTTTTTTTTTTTTTTTGATTTTTAAATTTTCCACTTTTATAGCTTTGCCCATCCGGACATTGTTAAAAACTATTCCATTGTTTTGGCTGAATTCACATCAAATTCAGACCTGATCAACCACTGTGCTGTCAGAATGTTGCACCGGCTCTCTCACGATCTTGGTTTTGTTGGTATGCTTTTCCAGGCGTCAGTTTTCAAAACCTTCAACAGTCTGCTCAATGGACCATATGCTGGTTTGCCTCGTTACAAGGTGGAGTAGGAAAAATTCATTTTTGCAATCTCATTTTTTAAAATGTTCATTGCTTTTTTTTAATTCCCATTGATCTGTTATCACATAAAATTAAAATCTAATCTCAGTAAATGTTCTAGAAGTTTACTTGAAGAGTATATGTTGAAGGCTTAAAGTTAAAAGCTGTTTTGAAAGATGTAGTAGTAAATGTGTTTTGTAGTAATTAATATTGAGATATTACATGTATTAGATGTTATTTATCAGATATTGAGGTTTTTTTTGCCGTTAAATAGCTATGTAAACATATCATACATAACTCAACAATGAATAAAGTAAAAATGCTTCTTTATATTTACTCAATAATAAAGAGCACAATTTTTCATGTTAAGTAGAATTACTTTGATGAAAAAAAATATAACAGACCTCAAATTATTCACATTATGCATTTGGGCCATTTACTTTTCCATTCATCTGTAAATAATGTAGATATATCATAACAGATTCATTGCAGCCAGAGGTCAATTACTGCTTCTGAAAATTTTAATCAGCTGTTTTTTTTTTAATGCATGTCTTCATTTAGGAACTGAGTAAATTTGCCTGCTATGTTGTACGCCAGTTCACCACCATAGCGCAAGTCAACAAAAAGGTTTTCGTTGATCTGATGTTCTGGAAAAACAAAAATGAAGCAGTGGCCATCACCAATAATTATGATTTTCAAACTAAAAGGTAAAAAAAAATTTTTTTTTAAATAAACATAAATTTGGACTTATGGAAAATCTAGATTTATGAACTATTCAGATAATGTGCAATAATCTATAGCTATTCTTTTTTTTTTTTTTTGAGGGGCAAGGTAAATCAAAATATCTTGTTGGCAAGCATAGCTTCAAATGCAATAAGCTGAGCTTTGTTAACTCAGGCTCCATTATATTTTAAATTCAAAGCTAAATTCTGCTGTAAAAACAAAGAGTGCCCGTTACATGTATTTTGTTTTTATTTGGTTCAACCTTTTGTCTCTGTGTTCATTAAATAAAAAAACAATGTTAAATGGACTATTTCAGTTCAGGAAAAGTATTATGGACGGAGCATGATGAGGAAGAATTAACCTCTTTGTTTGAAAAGTTTAGAGATGTCCATCATCCAGGTAATATTTTCTGATAAAAACAATTTACACTCTGGCATTCCCATTGGTATTGAGCATGTCTCGGGTTAGAATTGCAGGGTGTCCCATTGGTCACTGCACTTTTCTCTCCATGGCTATTGGATCTTGACGAAAGTGCCCATGTAAGAAACGGCAGTACGTAAAATTCCCAATTGTGTTTATGGATTTAATATAGGAGGAAGGGACAACAAACAATCTCCTTATGGCATCTAACTGCATGCAGTTTTTTTAAACTTTAAAAAATAAAAGTAAATTTCTATCAAAAGAAATGTGTGTACTATTAAAAATGACAGGAAATCTTATTATTGCTATGAATGTCTAACATCTCTATCATGAAATTTTTAAAAGCACCCGCTGTTTATATGTATAAATATTTAAAATGTCCAATGAGCTATTTGTTTGCCCCAATAGAGAAAGACACAGTTGACCTCATCATGGGTGAGCTGACCTCCTCTCACACCAGGATGCAGGTTCTCAGAGAGCTCAAGAAACAGGGTCTCATAACCAGCGTTAAGGATATTCACAAACCACGAATGAAGTAAGTACAGCAAATTTTGTCTATTGAGTAGGTAACATCCATGTGTCATTTAGCATGTGTTAAGTGACCAATAAATATAAGTGAATAGCATGGATATTTATTCTAATGTTCTCTTTGCTTAATAGCCTTTCAGGACAGATGAAGTGTTGAATTCATCTGTTTCTTTAACCACGGCATATGAAGAGATCGTTTGGTTAGCTCAATGCCCAGCTGTCTTCTCTGCCCAAAATTGGTTAGCACAACGCCTAACTGTCTTCTCTGTCCGGTACTCATTCAAAGCTTCATGGACCTGGGGACTTAACACCAAATTTCACGTGGAAAAATTCCCTTGATTCTCACAGAGCATCGAAACTGTGGACTCTCAGGTCGACAGTCAAGTGTTCTACACCGCTCTGCCTTCCTTCCACCCATCGATATTTATATTAGCCACAAAAAATGTGACAGGAGATTTTGGGTGATAGAGTCAACAAGTGACTTAGATTCCAGATACTATACATAAACAACTGACTTGTGCGGTTCAAGAAGTCTTATGATTGAGTAATGTGAAGGAACGTATGTTCATGCGGAAGAGTGTCCACCTGTCCCACCTGAGGGTTCGAGTTTGAGTTCTGATGCGTGCTCAAGACTTTCATCAGTCCTGGTGATGTCCCCCACCCTCCTTATATGGAAACCTGACATCATTTGGTGGAAGTAAAAGGGGCTGGGTATTGGGGTTGCTGCACAATTCACACAATTAAGTATTCTGTGGCAACAGAAGCTGTTGAACTCGAAAGTTTTTTTGCCTCGATTGGCTTAAAGTGTCTTTATTTTACTTAACTAATATGAAACTTACAAGATGTGTAAAATGTTTTTATTACACACATTATCGCTTTGATGATGACGTTAATAAACATTTTAAGCTTCAAACTTCAGTTCTTTATTTCCTGATATCAAGCAACACCCTTAGTCATTTAGATGACACCGTGCATTTACCAACTGACAGCTACTTTAATGTTAGCAGTCATGGATATTTCAGATGGAACACATTTAAAAAACCAATTTGCGCATTAAGATTGTCATTTTTCATCAAGCTCATGATCAGAACCAGTCAATAAAATATTGTATTCACCCTGATTTACAGTTGACCAATCAGCGAGTTTTTATCAAAGAAGATTCATGTTTACTGGCTAATTTTGAAAAAAATAATTTTTTTTGTTTACATTCAGTAGGAGACAAAGACAGGCTTGGACTGAAGAAGAAGTTGAAGAACTCACAAGATTGTTTGAAGAATTCAAGGATTCTGGTAGTAAGTGAACAGAATATTAATTTTTTTTTTTTTTAATTAAGTAATTCTAGCAGAAAAAAAAAAAGATCATTTCATCTTAGTTGCTTATGAGGAAACAGTTGTTTAATTTTAGTTACCTGTAGAATTATTTGTAAATTACTTTTATGTGAAAATATTTGTACAATTTTTGGTGTGTAATATGTATACTTAAGTGTGTGTAATTGTATTCTGGTTTTCCATCTCGTTAAAAGAACCATATCTGCCTGTTAAATAAGAGTTCATTTTTACGTTCATCAAACTATAAAATAAGTGTTCATTTTTACGTTCATCAAACTATAAAATAAGTGCTACTTTTTACTGTTCATCAAACTATCCAATAAGAGGATTTAGATGACACAACTAGATATGGGGGGGGGGGGGGTGTAGAGAGCTAGGCGCTTAGTGTACATGTTTTTTGAAGAGTTACACTAGATTTTTTTTTTGAATGTGTGAAAGCATCATATAACACAGATATCCGAATGTGTCTCTTCGAGCTGCATGTGGTTTTAATGAGTTTTGTGTGGCTCCCAATGGCTTTGTTTTCTCTATTATTTAATTTCTTTTGTTTACTAACAGTTTATAATGATGACTATGGTACAGACCTTGAAAGTATTTTTACAATATAAAAAACCAGAGTGTCGCTCTCACCTGTCTGTCTCACACGTTGCCCTCATCTACCTCACACGTGGTCCTCATCTACCTCACATGTGGCCCCTCATCTACCATCTACCTCACACGTGGCCCTCATCTACCGCACACGTGGCCGTCATCTACCTCACACATGGCCCTCATCTGCCCTCACGGTGGCCTCATCTCACCTCACATGTGGCCCTCATCTACACTTTCAGTGGCCCTTCATCCCATCCTTCAAGTGGCCCACATCTGTCTCACATGTGGCCTCATTCACCCTAATGCTGATTGCTGCATCTCTTTAATGAAATTAAAATAAAAACAAAAGCCATTTCTTAAGTTGGTGTGAAATGTATATACATTTATTTCCACAATAATATCACAACTACACACTTGTCTCACCAACAAGTATTATCAAAAGCACAAATATCCTATCACTCAAGATCACCCCGGGGATGGGTGTTCGTGCTGTGTAGTGCTCTCAACCAGAGTGGTCCTGCGTTTGAACCTCAGGATTTTTTTTAGTTCCTGGTGAAAGTCCCCAAGTCCATCCAGCTTTAAATGGGTGTCTGACTTAAAAGTTGGGGGGGAGTAAAGGTCATTGTGCCAAACACACAATCCCTTCATATTCTGAGGTTACTGAATCAGATGAATTCTACACTTCATCTGCCCAGATAATCCCTTAAGTGCTTAATGGAACTTCACCCCTATTACATATCTCAATAACAAGTATCATCTATTTTGACATAACTAAAAAAAAAAAACTGTGTGCCCTCTGAAAGGTCTGTCCTACTTTTACTATCTCAGTACCTCTGAATACATATAAACCCAGAACTTCTGAGTGAGGTTCCCCAGGCTGATCATTAAAGAATGCTTGCCCTTACCTGGTCACACCCACCAGCTCACTAACATTCAAGTAACAAAACAGGGGGGATAACTAGGCATAGGGCAACTACATTAAAAAAAACTTTATTATTTTGTATTCATATTATTGTGCTACCACAGTTCTGAAGATATTGTTTGCATCATATTTCTCTAGATCCCCTATCAGACATCATGAAGTCATTAAGTGGAAGTCACGGGAGATCAGCAGTGATCAGTAAACTTTTGGAACTCCACTTGGTGGATGATAAAAGTCAACTTGTAAAGAAAAGGAGACAGAAGGTGTCATCAGACGGCAAGCCACGAAACAAGCGAGGTAAACCTTTTTTTTTTGTGTGCCTGTGACAAACTTTACCATTCAGTCGTAGTGCAGTGAAGTGTCACCAAAACAAAAATTACAAAAAGTGGTAATTTATCGTTATAATGAAATGGGAAGGGTCAGGGGGCCGCAACATTTTTTTGTGCGTTTCGTTCAAACAAGCATGATATAAGATATGAAGGGTTATTTTACATAAATGGTCCAAAATAATTTTTGTTTATGTGTAAGTTAAAGTGTAATTGTTATTAACATAATATTTTTCTATTTGTGAAATTGTGTAAAAACTTATTTTTAAAACTGGGATACTTTTTTTTATTTATGTTTTAGAAAAAAAGTTTTAAGCATCGCAAAATGTCTAAATAAACGCACACGACACCTTAATAATAAAATTTAAAAAGTGGTTCTCATCAGTATTTTAAATCCCGGTCTCTGTTCTTCTCTCTGAGTATCCCTGATTAAATATTTAAATACCATCTTCTCAAATTATGAAAGTTTACCTAACATAAACAAATAGATCACCAAGCTTTACAGGTATGATCACATTTTACTAATGTTATACCATAGCTGTTCACACACACAAACACAGCACATTTACTTGGCTGGCAATGCAGCCTACAATTTTAAAGCTTGACTACTCTACCTCCCCCCTGCCAACACGCAGCATACTGCTCAGTTTAGTAAAGTAACGTAATTTAGGAAAGGGCTCGTTGACTTATCCCTATATCATGTATCGTTTCAGTTCTTTATTCACCCCCCCCCCTCCTCTTTTTTTTGTAATATCCTTACCTCTCTGTCACAATTAAGTGTTACATAATAAATGAATGACCCCATTATTGACTTTTTCCCCATCACAACGTACGGTTTGAAAGAAACTTTCTTCAACCCCCTAAGTTGTAAGTGCCTATTATCTTGCTCAAAGTCAGTCTCATACTGTCAGTAAGGTAAGTAATGTTTTTTCCCCGGTGAAGTTTGGTGATTTTTTTTATCCCTTCATGTGGACTGTAAAAATAATTTCTTGCATGAAATCTCCTCACCCCACTCGTTATCTGTTTTTCGCAAGGAGAACTTGAGCATGAGAAAGCAAGGAATTCATTACAATGAGGTTTTTAAAACAGATGTTATATAGGCTAGGGGGAAAGTGACCATATAAAAATTTCACAGTACTGAAAAATTAAACATTTCCCAGTAACTACTAAAAGTAACCAGCAGGAAAACTCTGTAGTATTAATCATGTTTCAAAGGTAATTACCAGCAGTAATTGCCTTAGTTTAAATCATTTCACCAAATCTCTGGAGAATTTATTTCACTGCATGAATTTTTTTTTCACTTGGAGTTTTGCTGAGAAGATTACAGAGTTGTTTTTCTTTTAATATGGAAAGTGTCGTATTTCCATATGTATTATAAGACACTCCGGTATATAATATTCATCTTAATTTTGGGAATAGAAAATTGGGGGGGGGGGGGGGGAAATAACATCACTAAATGATTTTTGTTTTGCTCAACGATGGTATTTTAAAAAAATAAAAAAAAATAAAGTGTAATAACTAATGAACCTGTGTAAACAAATGTGCTGTATTTTAAAAGTTATTTACACATCTACTTTGCAACAACCACAACGTTTAATCCGTGCTATACATAAATCTTGCAGCATGTGTGGCTCATTCTTAACTTAATAAAATCAGCCAAATCATTTTTTTTAAAAGCCAGATTTTAGCTAAAACCTACTCCGCAGAAATTATTTTAGTTTTACCATACTTTCTAATTTTTGACACTGTTTGATAAAAAAAAACAAATGCTCGTTTAACTTGCAGACAGAAACAGACAGTCCAGTAACTCTGAAGACTCGGCAAGTAGCAGCAATGAAAACAAAAGTGATGAGGAAGATTATAACGATGCGGATGACTTTAACCAACCAGTTTTGCCTGTCACTGAGCTAGCAAAGAAAGTAGTTGAAAGTGGTAAGCATTTGACTGAATCGAATGAGGTCTTGAACTTTTTAAAGTAGCCCTTTCAGTTTGGAATGAAATGAAAGGCAGATTGAACTTTTGCTTCTGTTAATATGTATTGCTTTTTTTTTTAATCTCTGCGAAGGCTACCAAAATCAGCTTTCGTGGATACAGCGAGGATTGAGGAACACAGCAGAAGATAGAGATGAAGGAAGTAAGGCCATATTTTATCTTCAGGTATAAGGAACAGTAAATAACCTTGACCTTAGTTGAGTTGAATTGAATACCTCTGACTCCCACTGAGCTGTGGTCATTGGTATAAAATATGATCAAGAGATAACATTTCATCCTTAGGAGGACATTATATGACTCAGACTGACCACAACGTTGGTCACTAAAGAGTCAAGTTATCAATGGTGAAGTATATAAAGGAGTTTTTAGTAGTTTCTTAGAGTTGGCGGACCTGTGGTGGGAGTTATCATTAGTCTCTACTGGATATCCTGTTGTATTATCTTATCACCCTTTTCAATTCTTAGTTGGCAGCATTCTTATTGCCTTATTATTTGTATTGCTGTGTGTTATATAAGCTGAATATATGCTATAAAAACTAGTGACTGCATTATTTATTTAAAAGGAAAGTCTTGTCATAATTTAAAAACATTCTTACAAAATAACATCCAAACTTTATAGGCTGCGTACCCACCCCGCTAGTTGCTGTTACCGAAGAGAGTGAAACAGCCATGGAAGATGAAAGGTTTCTGAGCTTTTTGCGTTCACTGGGCATTTCTCCACCAGCAAATGAACAGGTAATGGCTATTTCAATGTCTCACCATACACATGATATTAAATGTAAATGCCTACATTTTTTTTAGCTGTTCAGACTGAAACTTTGTGTAATATTTGAAGCATTTTAAATTTCTCTATTGGTAAATGCTATTTCTGGGGGGGGGGGGGGGAATTGGGTAACACTGTCCTGTTTTTTAATTAAATGAAATGCGACTTCATTTTAAATGGTGTAATGAATGATTAGTGATAAATTTTGTTTTTATCTAAATTTACTTCATAAAAAAATTTTTTTTAGGAAGTTTTCTGGAGAATACCTGCTGAATATTCTGCAGGAGATCTCCGTGACATTGCGGACGCTCTGGAAATGACAGACTCTGGAGACATTATGAATGCCAACCAAATCCAGGACATTGTGTCCAGAGTTTTCCCAAAGAGTGCCAACAAAAATAGAAAACCAAAAGAAGAAAAGAAACACAAGCCTAGAAAGGAAAAGAGGAAAAAACATGCAGACATACCAGAGCCCCAAGGAAGTAATTCTTCTAGTGAAGAGGGCGAGTTCATCCCCCACATTCCTCATTTGGCCAAAGGCAGCGACACCAGTGACTCAGGCCTGGACTCTGAGATTGAGGCTCAAGAGCAGAAGGCCATCTGGATGCAGAAGCAAGGGAAGAAGAGTAAACAGGTGAAGAGCGAGGAGAGAAGGAACGCACTGAAGAGACTGTTGGACAGGAAGAAAGCAAGGGAGGCAAAGCCTGATTTTGCTAGGTATTAACGCTAGAACTCACAAGAGCCAAGTATTCACTTAGCGGTAGCATCCATAGTAGGATTTTAACCCGGTGCCGCAACAAGCTTAACTCGCGCCCGGTGCACAATACCTTTTTATTACATTTTTAGCACCCCCCCCCCATTTGAAAATCATATAATATTATGTGTAAAATATAAATTTGGCGCCCCATTGTGAGTAGCGCCCGGGGACATATGTGCCCCCCCCAGCTACGCCTCTGTTTTAACCAATCACATCTCATTTTCAAGAAGAAAAAAAAAGGCTAATGGGGGTGACCCTAATAATTAACAGCCAACTTTTTTATTGTCCATAAATTTAAAAGAAGTTGATTTTTCTAGTAATAAAATGAATTAAGTTTATTTAATTTTATAGCAGGCATAAATGTGTTTATTTTAGTAAGAATAAAAAAAAAAAATTATTATTAGACTATCTGCAATGCTATATTTTTACCAATTTTACAGTAATCTGTAGCAAGTGTATTTATTAAAAAAAACAGTATTTTTATTAAGTTATGTTATTTCCACTGCTAGCTGAATCCTGCCTAACATTTGCCTAGAGATAGGTCATAGTTCAACTTTCAGATTATCATGAAAAAGGTCAATGTAATTACATGTATCGTGGGACGGGTGGCCGAGTGGTGTAGATACTCGACTGTCGACCTGAGAGTCCTGGGTTCGATCCTCAGTGAGAACCATGTGGAATTTTTCCAGGTGAAATGTGTTTCAAAGTCGTCCCACAAGTCCACCCAGCTTTAAATGGGTACCTGACTTTAAGTTAGGGAGGTAAAGGTGGCTGGGCGTTGTGCTAACCACACAACCCCTTCATATGCCGAGGTTATAGAAACAGATGAATTCTACACTTCATCTGCCCCGATGGCCCGATAGGGTTAAGGGAACTTTACTTTTAATTACATGTATATGGATTTATTTATTTTATATTATAAGAATTAAAATTAAAAAAAACTTGAACAAATCAGCAGGAAATAGTAACCTTACTCTCAATCAGTAGTAGGCAGACGTGAGCAATAGATCAGATTTATTATTTCACCCGTTATCATAAATAAAAACAATGCATCAGTATATTGGTCACATGATACACCAGAACTATCAATTGGCTAAGATCTTAGGGTGGTCATAAGATTTTAGACACGAGCATGAATATATATTTTAAAAAAAAATTTAACCATTTTTATTATTTCCACAATATTAATTGCTTCAGTGAGAGAGAAATTTCCAAAGTTGATTCCCCTGCTAAAGATCAAAGAACTAATGAAGAAACAGAAACTTCAAATGGTAAAGAAATGTCAATTCCACGAGAAACAGTAAAATCAAAAGTAACTGACTCTGATAGGTATGAGGTTAGACTTTATATATGTATGAATGTTTTAGACTATTCCACCACTAATTGTGAACAGTTTTCAAAACTTAGACTCATTATTCGTTTTTTTTTGTATTCCTAGTGACACAAGTAGCCTGTCTAGTTTATCAGCTGACCAGTCCCAGACTAACATCAGCACTGTGGCTGACTTTGAATCTGAGACAGAGTCCCGTGAATTAACGTCTTCAGCCTCCGCCAAAACCAGAAAAAGGTTTCTGGACTCTGAGAGTGACAGGTGAGAGACCCAAATGTACGATTACCACCACCTCCTGTATCTTTCTATTGGCAGCAGCAAAGTAAACTCACTGAAAGTAAACTATTTTTTTTTATCTTGCCATTTAAGTCACACCAATGGGTATTCGGGGAGATATATACCAGATTATTATCACTGACCTTTGCATGTTCTCACACGTCACATTTTCAGACAAGAACATGGCACTTTTAGACATTGGTTCCCCCAAATGGGAATAATTAATATCAGTGTTAGTGTTGACCTGCATCCAGGCATGCCGAGAGGGGGGTGCGGGGGGGGTCATTGCCAGGGGGCCAGCATCACGACTTATTGTTTATTAAGGGGCCCGCAATGATGTCCTGCCCTGGGGCTCGTGTTGGCTCTCGGCGCCACTGCCTGCATCAGAGAAAGAATAATCGTTTTTTTTTAATTTTCTTTTTTTATTGCAACAATTAAAAAGCCTTGGATTATTGCCTTACTCAGAAATAAAAAAGAAATTTTTTATATTACTTCTTTATATTGTTGAAAATTTAAATAAATTTGAGTGTTCATTATAAATTAAAACGTATCAGATGTAAACATTTTCTTAAAATCCATGTGATTTGAGGACATATTTACCTCCATGTATGTTATAGTGCCAGTGTTAATTGTGTTTTTTTTTTTAATATGCCCTAACCTCTTTGCAGTGATTCCACAAGTCAAGTGCTGAAAGTTGATGACAAATCCAAGTCTAAAGGGAAAAAAGTGATGAAACGAGTCCGCATGTTAGCGTCAGATGATGAGGAAGACATGAAAGGCAAGTATTACATAGGAGAAAAAATTTTCAGTCTTTAGTTATACATGTATTATGATATTATCTTGGGACAAATAAAATTGTGGACTGAACTAGGTACACTTTGTTAAAATGTTAACTTTTTTAATCTGCTAACTTTATAGGACTTGAAAAATTTTGTTTGAAAATTTTTTTTTAAAAATTCACATGCAGATGAAGTTAAAGAAATCCATCATGAGGAAAGCTTTAAACTTCATTTTTCTGCCAGTGATGATGAAGAGGAGTCGAATCGAAATGAACCAGCATCACTGTCTCACACAGAGTCTACTGTGAAAAGTTCTGGGGGTAAGAGCGATAAAGGAACAATAGTGAAATAGTACATTTCAAATGTCATTCTTGTTTTGGGAAAAGTAGATTGTTTAAAAAGTTGGATGCTTTAAAAATAATACCTTGGTATTTTAGAAAATGGGCTTAAAAGTGGTAGTTTTAGATTTTATATTTTGTTGATGTTTCTAGAATTAAACTGTTAAGTTTTTTGTGTATTTTTTGTAGAAGTCTATTAATTGTTAGGTTTGTTTGTTTTATCTGTGGTTCTAGATTCTTTCCCTGCCACTCTATTGACTCAGAGTTTAAACTCAGATGAAGAAGATGACCATGTTCCTTTAAGGACTGCAATGAAAAGAAAGAGAGCAATAGAAGACAGTGATGAAGACTAGATACATTTGGTGCATCATTATTTACACAAAAAGTTTGAATGCCTATGATGAGGTTTTCATGCAGCATTATTTCCACAATTTCATTGTATTGAAAGTTTTTGCCGTAATTGAATTTGTTCATCTATTCACATCCTATTTGCTGTAAGTAGGTGTTTGTTTATTGATTTGATGAAGAAATGTACATATATCATCAACATTTGTGATACACACTACATGAGCATACTAGTTTATAAGCAGAATATTTATTTCACTAATGCACTATATCTTTAGATATAAAAAAATACACACATATTTAAAAAGGCTAGACACACGCCCAGAGCCAGTTACTCGCACCAATCAGCTGGCTATGTGCATGGGTAAAGGCTTTTAGTATGTCGTGTTTGGCTGAACGTGATTACATCCCTAAGCCCGCTCAGCTTAAAATGGCTACCTGGCATAAAATTAATGGGAGCTGTGTATTTTGTGCCAGCTACTCAGTCTAATAGTACTAGAAACCGGCAAAGTCTACTTGAGCCACCCTTATAGTCCTCGAGCTTTATAAGGAGAAACTTTGCTCTCTTTATTTTTTTACTTTTGCCTACCAATCTAGACACAGCTGATAAGCATTTTTTCAAAGTTTTCTACTGTGAAATTTTTTTAAGACTAGGTTTAGCTTATCCAAAGTAAATGTATTAATTATTTTGAATTAATTTGTCACGCTATGTTTACAATATAATAATACTGTTGTTACATTCACTAAAAAAAAATAAATAATATTTATATGTAAAATTCAATATTGGTTCAATTTATTCATACTGTGGTTGTGTTATAAAAAATAAACATGTTAAAAAAGAAAGACTAATCTATGAGAAATTTCCTCGTGCTTAATTAATATAGAATTACAGAACATGTATTTCAAATCTATGCAGGGAGAAGGATAATTAAAAATAACAACATTACTATTTGATAATAGTACATGTATTTGTAAACCTTCCTTGTCCAGTTTCTAAAATATAAAAAAAAAATTTTTTTAAAACGAAATCAGTCGAATAAAGTTTACAAACAAGTAAATTTTTTGAGAAATATTTGATCGTGCAGTGTAGAGTGCTAGACTGTAGACATAAGTGTCCCGGGTTTGAATTTTAGTGAGATTCTTATGATTTTTTCAGGTCCTGGTAAAAGTCCCTTACGGATAAATGAAAAAAATATGTGAAAGTATTTTATTTTTATATAAATAAAGATTCTATGATGGTTGTATTTACACCGTCTAATAAACTTACATTTAATATCAACTAAATTTATCAGGTAGAACTGTTTTATGAATTTTTGGGTCTTTTTATAACCTCAGTGTAGTTGTTTTTTCTATTAAATTCTATTTAGCTGCCTTGTAGCTGCTGTGGGAGAAATTGTTGAACACTTGATCCATTCAGAATAAAGCTAAATGTAATCACTAATAACAGTACAAGTTTAATTTAAACAAAAAAACAACAAATACAAAGATAAAAAAAATAACAGTATATAAGATATACATGTATAATGATATTCAAAAATATTGCAACAAATAATTAATGGTACATGTACACACTTGTTAGAGTTTTGAGAGCAAATTTATTATTTAACTATCCAGCATGACGGCACGGGAAAGTTGGCAAATCAAGTTGTTTTCTGCTTTTTTATCAATGAAAGTATTGAAGATATTAAGTTTTAAAATTGTTTCATTAATGCTTCGAATAAACAAAAAGACAAAAAATGTAAAATACCTGGAGTGCAGATGAATTAGTTAATATTGTTGTTTGTTAATAGAGTTTGATATTAAAATAAGTCATTGATGAAATAAATTCTAGAATTTCATTTAGGCCTATTGTATGATTCCTTTTTTTTCATCAGATTTTTGTGTTTATTTATAGTTTATTGGACAATTTTGAATATTTACCGTTAATCTGGATTTTGTTAAGTTGTGAATTCCAGAGAAAACAAAAAATGGAATTATACGTAACTGGTTTAATTAATTATATGAATTATATAACTGTCCTTACGATCTTGTTTTCTGCCATTATTGGTCCTATTGTTTCTGTAAAAATTTATTAAATTTTCAGTTGAAATGAAAAAAGTCATATGTCATTTTTAAACAAAATATGTTTACATGTATAACTTTAGCTATAACTTTGATGATTTTTACAAAAGCCTGATTTGGTCAATCTTGCTTAAAGGACAAAACAAAACCAATAAATTTCATTTAGCTGTCTCTGAAGCTCCAAAAGTAATTCTCTTTTGTTACAAGAATGATGAAAATAAATAAGATACATTTTCATTTCCAACATATAATAATATTTTAACTAGATGAAAGCTGGGAAATAGAAAATAATGATATTAATTACCGTGCTTATGTGAAAGATATACTAAAAATTTTTCTTCAACACAGACAGTAACATAAAAAATTGAGAAGTAGATAAAAAATACAAATTTGAATGAAAAAGAATTTAGTTTAATTACTGTACATGCTTGTACCTTTTAAAAAATTTGATTTTTAATTAAATGCTATATAATCTGGACAATTTGCAATAAACATAATACATTTCAACAATTATTATACAATCAGGACAATTTGCAGTAAACATAATACATTTCAACAATTATTAACAAAGAAACAATGTACATGGATCATTTCAATATTTATAAATAAAATGCATTTGACAATGTTATAAAGCTTTTATAAAAAGCATATAAATATTTGTTTTATGTGTTTACAATATTTTGTAAAAAGGCATTTGGATAAATATAACTAATAATGACTATAAATAAGCAAATTAGAATTTCAAAAAAAAATAAAAGGTTCTGTATTTTTTTTTGCATAAATTATACATAATTATACACATGCAAAACATTAATGTTACACAATAATAATACTGGAAAACATTTCATTCTCAGTTGAAAATGGTTTTAAAAAAATTACGAATAGGTTTAGCTGACTGTTTTGGTTGTATTTCATAAGCTTGAAAAAATATTTTGATTTAAAATGGTGATTAATAAAACTAATATGAAAACATCTTTTTTTCGTATTTTAAAAAAAAAAAGTGACATCACAGACAATTTTAAATGAAAGATTGAATACAGATGCTGTAAATCAAATATATAAGAAGAAAGACATATTGACTTTTACTAGATGTACTGACATAAGCTTTGTTCAGAACTTCTGTCGTCTCTGGGTTAACCACCACTTGACCCTCTGAAATAAATATTTTCCAATTTTTTTTCCATTTTGAATGCAATCCCTAATATTTCCTAAAAATTCATATTATGATATGATTCTCAATTTAAATACATAGAACTGACTCAATCAGCTAATGGAAAATTATGTAATTTCGTAAAAATTATCCCCAAAAATATAACAGTTCTCATTCCAATGTATCATTCATTCCATCACTACTTCAAAGATTTCAATGAGTTTGATGTTTAGTTTTTTGATAAGAGATGTTTACTCAGGGGTGGGCACACTTTTTAAAGCATGGGCCACAATGGGTTTTAAAATTTGATGGAAGGTCTGGACTAATAGTTAATTGATGGAATATTTCACTGAAGTAATATTAATTAGAAGTAAATGTGGTGTGAATGAGTGGAGTGAGGGGGCCAGATCAAACAGCTAAATGGGCTGTACTTGGCCCACGGGCATGATTTTTTAGCAGAAAACTAACCAACTTCATTAAAAAAGGGAAATTTTAAAAATTCTCTTTTCAAAAAGAGTAATAAATTTGAAAGAAAATTTTTAAATGAAAAAAAGCTCCCCTTTTTTAAAAAAATAATTCTTTAAAATAAATGTAAATCGAAAATATATGTATAAATACAATAAAAATGTACGCTTTTACATGAAACCTACCAAGTGTAAAGTAGACTGTAGGACTATTTTTTCCATCACCACCTCTGTTGTAGGCCATAACCCGAAGTGAGTAGACAGTCCTTGGCTCAATGCCATGCAGCACGGTTCTTGTGAGTTTCTCTGGAATGACAGTCACATTGGCTGCCCTGATGTCCTTATTCATTGGCCACCAGCGAATCTACCCATTCAGATAATCCAGATATTACTTAAAAACAGGCAAATCCTTTTATTAGTATTAGATTAAGGTGGCATATATTGCTGAGAAAACAGGGGGGGGGGGCATAAATTTGGTTTCATTGAAAGGGTAGGTAATAACCAGTAAAATTGTCTAGTCAATGACTTTGACCTGATAAACATACTATATAATATATATATATATGTACAGAGCAGGGGAGGGGCTGCAAATTTTGGGCCCCTAATAGTCTTTAGTCACTGGGGTCCATCATCTTACCCTCCAACTGTGTCATTTTAGTCCTGTAGGGCCCCATGACAAAAGTTTATATTTCCATTTTCTTGTGGTAGGTCTGACTGGTAGCAGGCCCAGCTAAATTAAAATATTCGCTCATAACATTTTCTTGAATAAACAGTAACAAAACACATTTTGAATAGCCAATTTGTATATCATTGAATAAATGTAGTTTTCATCTTTCAAATCTGATGCTAAAAACACTAAAAATAAACTATAAAACAATATATGTACTTTCTATTTTTCATACTAATTATTCAAATAACCAATTTATATATAAAAAAAGAGAAACTATCAGATGCTTGCCTTGTAGCCTTTTAATGTTTCTTCAAAACGCCCTGTGGACACTCCACGCCAAGAGACAAATACGGAGTCACCATCATAAGAATGGACTTGGACGTATTCTGGATATGACTCCGGCGCTAGAGAAGACAAATAAATCTATTAAATATATAGGTCGGTATTTCTCCACCTTTTTTTTTTGTGTTTGCCATTTCCCCGTTCAATTTTACTCCTTTGGGGGCTTACTTGAGATATACAGTAGCTATACGGATTCAATACACAGGGAGATCATAGTATATATAGATAAGTATGTCTGAGTTCGTCTTATGTAGATAATTACAAGCACATTTTACATGATCATACCAAGTATGTGAAGGCCAATTGATAAAATGATTCTCGAAACATTCAGGGGAGACCATTCCTTGGAATGAAATGAAATTTAAGCAGCTACTTCCCTTTGTATAATTTGAAATAGTTTTTTTTTTGTGTGTTCAAAATTCAAACGTCATTCGAAGTTTCCATTTCTAGGGTAAAGATCAGAAACACTTAGGCTCAGTGAAAATCCATGGATATATTTGGTTCCAGCGGTGATTATAATTAATTTCGTCACACCCGTTACAGTTAGCGACTCAAGTCTATTGTTTACTATGACAGTTTCTATGGGAGCGTTCCCCCCCCCCCCCCCCAAGTCAATCCCAAAGTTGGGCAGCCACTGCCGACTACCATAGGATAGTAAATATGAATGTGAAATTAATTTTTTTTTTCAGCGCGGTGCCGATAGACTGTCTGTTTTATACGAAGTGTTGCGGGTCGCGCCGTACTTTTGTCAAAGGATGCTGTACCACCGGGCGGCAGCCCAATCAGGGGCGGCAAACGCAGAAGACAACAAAAAATGTCAAGTGAAAGGGAGGGGGTGGGGCGGTAAAATACTAGCAACACCCAGGTGGCGGATTGGCTAGGTGTGTACTGGTAGTAAACTATTTACAAATATATTTTTTTTTTTAAATTTATTGCACAAATATTTTGGCCTGCCAGAGAGAAAAAATCCTGTACATCCACACAAAAAATGTTCACAATATGTATGAGTTAATTAAAAAAAATACAATGAAAAAATGATTTTTATTTTTAAAGCTAATAGCAGACTTCCAATTTTGTGAACTCACCTTTTCTCCACGTGCGGCCGAAATAATTTTCACTCAACATCCCAGTTCCTGCAGTGTTCACCACTTGTATATTCACCCAGTAATAAGACTTTGGGACCAGTCCAATCAGCAGGACGCTGTTGCACGTGTCGCTACAGTACATATTGGACGAGTCCATGTCGCCTTCCTTTATCCAGTAGTTTATCTGTTCACAATGAGTAAGAGACCAATAGAATTCAGGGTATGTAAAGAGTGTTGTCTGTGAAATTAAGGGGTTGGCGACCACCGTCAGATTCTTACATAACCTAGCTGTGTCAAAAACTAAACTCTCGTCCCCATCATATGAGACTCCCCTTCCCCCTCCCCGGGATCCTGTGTACTGCAACAATAATCCAAACTCCCCTTAGAGTCTTAAATGAAAATCAACTTATACTTAAACCTTCTTCTATCTAGTTTAGAAGTAGAGTTTAAAAAATAATAATTTATTCTGTATTATTCCCCCCCCCCCATTCCCTCCTTCCCTGCCCCTATCGCTGTCTGAGACCAGGAGCGTTCTTGGAGTTTCGGGAGCCGTAGGCACAATACTTTTTTCAGAAATACGAATACCGCTATGGATAAAGTACATGTTGGGCTCCCGAAGGCATCACATTGAAATAAAGGGTTTTGTAAGATGCCACATTTAGCAGGTCGCATAATTTGCATATCCATAGGAGGGTTCTGTCTGCAACATCAACTTAAGTCTTCGCTACTGTAATAATCAGATAAGCCTACGATATTGGATTTAACCCGGAGATTTATTAATTATCTGGCCACTTAGTGGCGGAAGTAAAAAATATTATATTTTTGGGCAGACGATAGATTTCTTCAACTCCCTGTCATTTCGGTTATCCATTAAGAATCATTAAAACTATGTAATAATAAAATATATATGTTCCCAATGAATAGTTTATTAAAAAAAGGGGTGACAACTCGTGCCGTTAACTTCCTGGTCATGGTGACATACCCCCCCCCCCCATCACAACATTCCCCAACATTTTGACGTTCTCTGGTCTCCATCTTTCCCCGTTTTTAATGTCATTTTTTTTTTGTTAACGGCTGAAGACGCTTGCTATTTATATACCCGACACACCCACATGCAGATCGCGTGCTACTCTGTGGTGTGTAGTAGCTGTGTAGTACAGCAGTCTGCCCTAGAAATTTTGCATAAACACAAACATCGATATTATACTGAAAATAAAAAGTAAGTTTTTTTTTTTTTTTAAATGTCTACTTCTGTGCTGGTGTATTTAACCAAATGTAATCGTTCGTCACTTCTTTTCTTTTTTTAACTTCAATGAAACAAGTTAATGAAATTAAGACACGAATTGAAGTCAGAGGCTGTGCATGAGTGACTGTGACCTGACAGGTGCTTCCACTAGTATTATAAAAAAAGTGCAGGACTACAGCCGAAACAAATAACACGTATTATTTTAACGTGCCAAGCTTGTTTTAGCGTGAACGGTCTTCAGTTGATCCAAATTGAACGGTCGTATATCAATTTGAATTTGTTTGTTTCACATTGGTTACAGATCACCCACATCTGTAGGCATATATGACAGGGGTCGGCAACCTTTTGAGACGGAAAAGCCAGAAAGTAAAAATTTATCATTTTCTCAATTTTTAAAGAGCCACTAAAATTATTGTTTCAATATTATGGTATTTCATTAGGTCTCAATTCGACATCAAAAGAACCGCATGCGGCTCGCGAGTCGTAGGTTGCCGACCCCTGGTATATGACCATGTTTAATAGTGTGTGTCTAATCAGGGCCTAAGTCAATGAAAATCCCGAGTACTGTCAAACGGGTCTCATCTGCCACATTCTTACCCAATGAGAATCTATTGCGTTGTGATTGGCGGGACGGGCGGCCGAGTCGTGTAGACACTAAACTGTTGACCTGAGAGAGAGTCATAGGTTCGATTTTTTCTTTCTTAGGTGACATTTGGTTGAAAGTCGTCCCAGAAGTCCACACAGCTTTAAATGGGTACCTGATTTTAAGTTGGGGAAGTAAAGGCGGCTGGGCGTTGTGCTAACCACACAATCCCTTCATATGTTGAGGTTATAGAAACAGACCAATTCTACACTTCATCTCCGATGGCCCGTTAGGGCTAAGGGAACTACTACTCGTTGTGACTGAATTATAAAAAAAATAATTAAAAAAAAAATCGAAAACTAGTGGACTCCCATAGATTGTGGCCCCTGACAAGTGCTCGGGTTCCTTCCCTTTGCATTAGCCCTGGACTAATTAAAAAAAATCGATATTTTGGAACAATTGATGATATCTTCTTCTCCATCGTTACCGTACATCTTTGTATCACGGATTATTCCGTGTTGAGCAAATCAGTAGGAGAGCTACATATATTAGTAACAATATAAATGATTTTATGCTTTAAAAAACCTCAACCATAAAAAAAATGGGATGAAAAAAAAATAATTTAGAATCTCCACTCACCACACATTATTATACAGTCCAGTGCGGAACAAACACAAACACGTCAACAACATAGCCACTAAAATCAGAATGTGACACTTCTCAAAGTTTAATACGTACATTATACTTTAGACTTTCATCAAATATAACACATTTTTTTCTCCTGTGCATTTCTATCAAAAGAACATACTTAAAGTCACCGCTAATAGGACCGGGTGCCCTGATTCTGTAACCCATGACATAGTTCTATCAAAACAGAAGTGCTATTGTCTCTTATAATTAGGGTTGCCATATTTTTTCACCGACCAACCGGGACAGTTAAGGGATGTCGGTTCCGGGGGGGGGGGGGGGTATGAAAACAGTAATGTAAAAAACACTTAAAATATAGAATAGATAATCTTTGTTATTTTATTCATAATGGTACACAAACATGATATTTTTACAAAACAAAACAGTTTTCTTCTTGTTGTACCACTCGTATTTTTCATTTCTGTAAATTTGTATTACTGTGTTACTTACCAAAATGTTACTATCACACAAGAGCAGATTAATCATTCTCTGATCTAATAATTTTGCTCAATTATTTCAAAGAAACTGTGCCCTGAATCTAAACCGGGACAATTTCAACAACCGGGCGGGACACCGGGACAACCCAGTATATCCGGGGCTGTCCCGGCCAAACCGGGACGTATGGCAAGCCATATATAATGATGTCACAGAGTTATTTTCACTTAACATCAAAGAGTGACTGCCATTAATTAAGCTGATCTTAAGGCAAACACAATAAAGTAGCCAAAGTTTTGATCAGTGCTCGATTTAAGAAAAAAACCAGTGCCTGTGGATGAAAAACAATTTCTGCAGAGCCGGGAATAAATGTCTGCGATTTCATCCCCGGCAGAAATATATTAGCAAAATCAGAGCCGGGGATGAGATATCTTAGTGCCGGGGATATCCCCGGCATTCCCAGCAGTAAATCGAGCCCTGAGTTTGATAGTTGAAAATACTACAACATTTCAATTTATTTTTTGTGGCTAATTAGTTTTCTTTTAACGTGCACAACATTTAGCGTGAGAGAATATCTAATCAATCAGTTTAAATTTAACATCTTTCTATCATAATATTAAATTAGGAATGGACAAAATGTTATCTATATATCCAATGTCTTCATGTATTTAAATACATCTTTACACATCTATTAGAATGAATGGACATATTGTCATCTATATAGCCAATGTCTTCATGTATTTAAATACATCTTTACACATCTATTAGAATGATTGCCTCCTGACAAGATGCACTGTAAGAAAGAGAAGAAACAAGTAGCATCCACACACAGAAGCTACCTTAATGATGACCTGGTGGTAGCCTCACAGTACGGCAATCTTCACCAGGTCTCGCAGCTGCTTCAGGTAGGTGCCAGTGTCCGGTACTGGCCCACAGATCTTCCGTTTGTTGACGCCTGCCATGTTTCTCTTGGGGACCCTAACAACAGCGTCATGGAGGAGCTCATTTTCCAAAGTCTTGCCCTTTACGCAGCCTGCCGGCATGGGCACTTCCAGGTCGTCCTGACCCTGTTCAACCACATCAAACACAATGATGACCAGATGATCGACTACTGGCTAGTGCTGTTGCAGACTTTGAGAAACAGGCAGAATCTGTTGGGCGAGGCTAGTGACCCAGTCGACCTGGACATTGTCCACTGTGTCCATAATATCCTGTTCACGAGAAGCGCCAACATCAAGATATTAAAGGAGTTCGTTAAGGCCGGGGCGGACCTGAATATTAAATGCCAGTGTGGGATGACGCCCCTGGTCAGTGCCGTGTCTACTGACCAGTGCAGCATGGATGTGGTCAATACATTGTTACAGTCTGGGGCCGACCCCAACATTTACTGTAAGGACAGCATATCTCCTCTCTCAATGGCAGCCAAGCACAGGAACATCAAAGCTATGGAAGCCTTATTAAAGTTTGGTAAATTGTGTTTCTATCTGCTATGCTTATCCAGTGGCGTAGTGGGGTTGGGGCAAGGGGGCATCGTGCCCCGGGCGGTGCTCACAAAGGGGCGCCAAATGATCCGCAAAACATATAATATTATATGGTTTTCGAATGGGGGGGGGGCTAAAAATTTATTAAACCCCGGGCGCGAGTTAAGCTCGCTACGCCACTGTGCTTATCTGGCATAAGAAGAAAAAGCTATGTTATTGCGGTTAAATGCATCAAATATTTAGTTTGTTTAATAAAAAAATAAAATAAATATTTACCATTTATCTTATTTAATAGTCATTAATTCTAACGAATGATATGTTCATGTCTACAGGGGCAGACGGCAGCTTAATAACATGTAATGGCAGGCACAGCGCACAAGCTCAGCACCCAATAGTTTATTCTGTTATATACGGAGATGTCTCCCAAGTGAAACTGTTGCTCATGCACTTTAACCTCCAGCCAATCACCATGTTGCAGTTTGTAGTACACGCCCATCACTCTTTCCCTTTTCATGTTGACGACGTAACATTTTTTAACAAACGAATTTCACTCCTCCACCTTGCATTTTACTGCAACCGGAAAGAGATTGTCAAGCTTTTCCTGGATATCAACTTTTTATCTGCAAGTGATATCAAATCTTTGCCCAGCGATAGAAGTTTATATGAAAGATTACATTCAGATGAAATCTATCACAAAGTCCTGACAATTTATGAGAAGATTCGATCGAGACCTTGGTCACTCTTCACGATGAGTTTTTTTGTTGTGTCAGAAACTGTTGGATTTGATGCACAGAGAAAAATCAAACTTCAAAACCTCGGGATTCCAAATCCACTCATCAGAAAATTACTATTTTTAGACCATTAATGATTAATTATTATTTTTAAGCCCATCCAGAAAAGATTTAGGGAAAGAGAGGGGCAGCCCCGTAGCGTGAAAATTCTACAGCAGGGGCCGGGCATTCTACAACAGGGGCCAGGCATTCTACAGCAGGGGCCGGGCATTCTACAGCAGGGGCCGGAAATTCTACAGCAGGGACCAGGCCAATAGCGGGGGGGGGGCAGGGAATAAATGTTACTAAGTAGAGCAAACAAGCAGTGGGGGCCAGACAAATCAGGGGGGCCCCCGCACGCTACGGGCCTGGGGAGGGGGAGGTTATATATAGGCTATATATATATATATATATATATATATATACACACATACACACATCATTGCACTAAAAAAAGACTAATAGGTAAACAGTTTAAATCATTGTTTATCAATGATGACCTTTTGTAGAAAACTGGAGACTTTTAAAAATAAATTAATTAAAGTACACTTTTTTGTGTGTATTTCTATGTATTAACTTTTTTGTCCCATAGCTCAGTGGTCGCCAACCCCTCGGGCCGCGGATCGGTACCGTTCCGTGGAACGAATGTTACAGGGCCGCCCAAGAAACGTTAAGTAATTTCCTTTTTATTTATATATCTCGTGATTGTGTGACTTTACATGGACGAGTTTATAATCAACGCACTCGCCTCCCCCCACTACCACCCGCCATCCATCAGGCCGCGGTAAAATTATCAAACGCTGACCGGTCCGTGTCGAGAAAAAGGTTGGGGGACCATTGCAAAAGATCATAGCTATACCAGCATGCATCATTGGCAAATGGTATAAGTGCAGTTACAAGAAATATAAATTGACAGTTTAGAGCAGTGATGCTAAAATACTGGCCCGCGGGACAAATTCGGCCCTTTATGATAATTTTTTTGGCCCCCACAAGTTTAAAAAAATAACATCTCATTATATACATATATAAAAATTATATTTTTGGCCCTCCAAATGTTTTTGGCAGACAATAATGGCCCACAGAAATAAAAGGTTTAGCATCACTGGTTTAGAGGGTAGTTTTATTTTAAAAGTACATTCTCATGAAATGTTTTTACTTATGTGGAGGTGCGCATTATCTTTAAAAAATACACGAAAGATTTTTCTTTTTATAAATTTCTATTTTTTTTAAATATTGTTTAGTTGATTTTTAAGTTAACTTAAATCTGCTTATTAAATATTTTGTCATATAATAACTAATCAAAAGCACCGATTGTATTATTATGTTTTAATTTACATTGTATTGATGGATTTAGAAAACCATCTTAAAGAAAAGGTTTTCTTTCACTTCCTTACAAAGACAAAAAAAAAATTTAGGCAGATATCATTAAGCTGTAAAAATTAAAAGATACTTGATTCCTGGCATTGTTGGTGGGCTTTTTAGATCATATTACATCCAGGGCTATTCTTAGATGTATGAAAGTGGTAGGGAGAGATTTACAGAGATTCTTGTGTGGGCCATAGATATAGGTGCCAGTTTGTGCCCTCTTGGCAGAAGATTTAATAGAAATTAATACTGAAAGGGGCCATTTGATAAAGGAGGCCCTAGATTGTGGGATTGTTTTCCTATACATAAGAACAGCCTCTGATTAAATGTCACATTTTACTAGAGCTGATATTTAACTTCTCTCAAAGAAGCTCAATTATAATCTGTTTATATTTTTTTATGTTTTCAATTTCAAGTTGTCTTTCATTCTGCATGTTAACAATAGGAAATTGTATGTTGAAAAAAAAATCATATATTAACAATCAATATGAATGCTATCAGCTTTTTATCTAATTAACAAGTACAGGGTTTTGATATATAGTTAGAAGCAGTTAGTGTGATTTGTGTAAGTCTATAAAATGTTATTTGTACTTTTCTTCAAACGCCAGACTGTTATTTCTTTCGAAATATTTTGTGCTTTGTTTGTTATTGTATAAATTTAAATGGTTATATTATGCCCTTTGTTTTTTTTTTGTACATAGATTGTAACTTTTAAACTAATTTTGGTTTATAAATATCAAAGTGATATTAAATGATTCGCTTTGGTTTTGAATATTATTTTTTACAAAAATTATAACTTTGTTTGACTTTAAACACAAATCTTAAAAAAATGTAATTATGAATTTTCTTTCAAGTGAGTTTGATATCAAATGCTGTGAAATAGTTACCATCTGGAAGCTAGAGTTTTAATCAAGAAAATATTTATTTTAGAAAATGAAAAGATTTTAAGAACAATAACATACTTCGTGAGCATTCATGTCATAATTTTTGTTTCCAGGTTCTCAGAGTACTTATTGTCAGCACTAAAGTAGTATAGATAGACATAACTTACTGAATATCAGCACTAAAGTAGTATAGATGGACATAACTTACTGAATATCAGCACTGAGTAGTATAGATAGACAGAACTTACTGAATATCAGCACTGAAGTAGTATAGATGGACATAACTTACTGAATATCAGCACTAAAGTAGTATAGATAGACAGAACTTACTGAATATCAGCACTAAAGTAGTATAGATGGACATAACTTACTGAATATCAGCACTAAAGTAGTATAGATGGACATAACTTACTGAATATCAGCACTGAAGTAGTATAGATGGACATAACTTACTGAATATCAGCACTAAAGTAGTATAGATAGACAGAACTTACTGAATATCAGCACTAAAGTAGTATAGATAGACAGAACTTATTGAATATCAGCACTAAAGTAGTATAGATAGACAGAACTTACTGAATATCAGCACTAAAGTAGTATAGATAGATAAAACTTACTGAATATCCAATGATTTTCCCTCTGATATATTCACGTAACAATGGGATTGGCGTCCAGTGGACTATGATTGCAGTACTGTTGTAGGTTTTTAGTGACACATTGGTCGCCACACCCACTGGCACTAGTAAAGAATTTAAAATAAATTAAACAACAATTATTATTATATACGGTAATAGAATCACACAACTTTATTTTAAATCACATTCCCACGATTGTTCCCACTTGAGTTACAGTTAGAGGAGAGCGGGGCTAGTTGACATGTGGGTAAGTTGTCATAATCGTTTTTTCGGAATGTTGTAGCATGTTTGAAGCTGTGATTTTTTGGTATAACATAAAGGAGGTAAAATAATGACTCCTCCGTTGATTTCATGAAACTGGCACTTACAGTTTTACCAAAAATCAAAAAACATTCAAAACAACTTCGGTGAGTAACTTTTTTATATTTTTGTAAAATCTTTACATAATTAACATTTTGCAAAATTTTAAAATAATACAATAGCTAAATTATGGCTATGAAACTGTTTTTATTGATGACTTTGTCAGTAATCATATTAGTATCACGGATAGCTAGTTATTTCGATAAAACTCGTCCCAACCCCATGTGGGGCAAGCTGTCGTTTTTTAAAAGGGGCAAGTTGTCATATGGAAAAAAACAATTCCTGGCAATTTTCTGTAAAATATACTCTTTTGGAAGCATTTAAATTAGTATTGATAACACATATTTATATTAATAGGCACTATATATACCAAATTTTCTATATGATCATATAAACAATATATAAATAAAATTAATTTTACAAAGTAGGTCAACTTAAACTTTTTGTTGTTTACTTTTATAGATTTTACACAATGGTCCACAACTATAGAAGAACAACTAGTAGAGGTTCAATTGCAAAAAGTACAATACTTGAAGTAGTGAGAGCAGTAAAATAGAATGAAACAAGTACATCACAAGTGTCTGCAGATTTTAACATCAATTACAGAACTCTGCAGCGTTACTAACCAAAATATCTTGCAGATGATATTGAAGGAAAGTTAACAATACCTTCATTTAATATTGGTTATTTGCCAAGTTCTGTTACAGAACGACCTGAACCAATAGAAACCCCAACAGTGCCCAAAGCTATTAATCAAGTCAGTGCTATGGAGCCATCACATGAATATGAACCTTCAACATCTCACAATAAAGTTTCTGGTATTTCGGAAAATTTGGACATGGTAACACCAGATAAGCTACGGCCATTACCTATGGGGGCAGGCAGAAAAACGATGAAATCTTCAAGAAAGAGGAGAACCTCTACTGTTTTAACAGATTCACCTTTCAAAAATGCTTTGCACCAGAATGAAGAATGTACAGAAGAAGGGCCCTATTACATATGTCATAATTGTGACTCAGATGATTTGTGATGTCATTTATTTTTAAGAAAACATATTTTTTTCGCTCAAATTTTAGTAGCATTATAAAAAAATAAAAGTTATTTTCTTCCTTCAGTTTGAGTTTCTAGTTTTTCCAATCAATTTTTGTTTTATAGACCAAAAATTTAGACTTTAAAAAAATGACAACTTGCCCCTCTCACAGTGACAACTTGTCCCACCAGAGGGGCAAGTTGTCATATCACACTAGCTTATTATAAAGATGTTTCATTACCAAACATGATACAATACAAATGTATTAAGTTGTTTTGTAAGTAAGCAAAACAATGAACTTTCAGGAAATACAGTTTACATAAAAATTGCTTCATTAGTTTCTGAGAAATATGGCAAATTCTAAAAAGTATGTCAACTAGCCCCGCTCTCCCCTACTTACTATCAGCCTGTGACATGACTATTATCACACTTGAGTTACAGTTACTTACTATCAGCCTGTGACATGACTGTTACCACACTTGAGTTACAGTCAGTTACTTACTATCAGCCTGTGACATGACTATTATCACACTTGAGTTAGGCCCATCACCAAATTCATTAAATGCTGCTATTTTTACTTCGTATTCTAAGTAGTAATTGTCTGCACCGATGACGGCAAAAAATGTATTCCCTGGTCCATGAACTTTATCCTGATGATCGATAAACAGGAAAATAAATAAATAAGCAAATTAAATAAAGTAACAGAAAATCTTCTTGGGGCGAATTAAATTTTAAATACATTTATGTCATTATTATGCAAACATTAAACAAATATTTAAATTGAACAATTTAAATCCTTTTTAAATTATTTGAATTTTTTTTTTATAAATAAATAAAAAGGAGTAAAGTTCCCTTGACCTTAAAGATCAAATGGGGAAGTTGATTAGTGGGAGTAATCTGTTTCTATAACAACGACACATAAACTGATTATGTGGTTGAAGCACGACGCCCAGCAGCCTTAACTTGCCCAAATTTAAGTCAAGGTATCCATTTTAAGTTGGACGGACTTGAACGACTTTCTACCAATTTTCATCCCATGGTTCTCAAGTAGGATCGAACCTGGGACTCTTAAGATCGGCAGTAGGAGAGCTCTCCGCCGCTCGACAACCCGTTCTCTCTTTATAAGTAATAATAGTTTAAAATTATTTAACTTAAAAAAAATAATTGTAATGGTTTATTATTGTAGATGACTTATCTGTCTTAGAAGTTCATGATAACACTGAAAGCCTACCTTATCCCATTTCCCACTGTTTGACTTTTTTCTGTAATATATTATGTAACCAATACTATCGCCAGTGAGATCTTCATTAGATAATGCCTAGGAAGGGAAGAAAATTAAAATTATGTTAGTAAACTTCAAAAGGAAACCAAATTACAACTTTTCATCTATATCTCTCTCTGTTTGTCAGTTTCCTCCCACTCACTGTCAGTCAGTTACATCCCTTTCTCTGTTTCTCAGTTACCTCCCTCTCTCTGTCTCTCAGTTACCTCCCTCTCTCTGTCTCTCAGTTACCTCCCTTTCTCTGTCTCTCAGTTACCTCCCTCTCTTTGTCAGTTACCTCCCTCTCTCTGTCTCTCAGTTACCTCCTTCTCACTGTCAATTACCTCCCTCTCTCTGTCTCTCAGTTACCTCCCTTTCTCTGTCTCTCAGTTACCTCCCTCTCTCTGTCAGTTACCTCCCTCTCTCTGTCTCTCAGTTACCTCCCTTTCTCTGTCTCTCAGTTACCTCTAGGGGTGTGCCGGATCCGTTTTTTCCAACCGGATCCGGATCCGGATTATGATTCCGGATTTTGGTACTTTGCAGATACCGGTAAATCTGAGGGATTGGATGCCTTCTGAACAGTTGGCCTAAATGGTTAAATGACATTGGCTGATAAGAAGTTGGAAGTGAAGAACTATTGTAGTGCACTAATTGTTTTGAATCTGAGGAGAAAGTCAGACTCATCATCTGAGTTCATCTCGTCTTGTCATTTGCTCATTGGATGATGGATGCTTATTGTTTATTGTTCAAATGTTCATAGTTTATGATGTGTATTGAAATGGATAATTAATTGAAAAAAACAAAGAACAAGATTGAATTGAATAGAGATTTGAGAACAATAATTCTTTATTTCTGTACTTTACAAGTTTGAAAATTGAAAGACAAATTTTAATGATTTCAATTGGCATTTGACAAAGCCATTATTCAAGCCTAAAGAAGTAAGAATAAGATGTTGATAACTAACTAATAACTATTAGTTTGTTAACAGTGTTAAGTTACTCCACCAAGTCCACAGCCAAATAATGTACACATTCCAGTGATGCCACAAAATCACAGCTGAGCGCCGCGGGCCGCGGCTACGTCATACCGTCGTTTAAACCAGGCTTGCGGAGCCGCCAATTTTTTTTCCGGCTCCCACAAATTTGACGGCTCCGACACGGCTCCGGCTCCCTATTAAGATAGTATCACACGAGACAAAAAATTTTGTAATTGCGCCACTCAAACATGCCGCTGTTAAAAAGTTATGCAAATTTTGTCGCGTTCACCCCCATAGCAAGCCCGTAGCTTGCAGGGGGGGCCGGGGGGCCAGGGCCTCATGCGTTTTGTCTGGCCCCCTCTGCTTATTTGTTCTACTTAATAAAATGTATTACCTGCCCCCCTGCTATTGCCTGGCCCCTGCTGTAGAATGCCTGGCCCCTGCTGTGGAATTTTCACGCTACGGGGCTGCCCCATAGTCAGGAACTTGAAAAATATACGCATGTCGGTTTTATTAAAAACAAACCGTTTCAGTGCATCCAGAATCATATCTTTATTTTCGACCGAGGTTTCACTAGTCGCCATTTTCATAAGTAATAAAAAGTTATTTCAATGATCAAATTAGCAAATAGTAAAATGATACATTATTTAAAATATTTTAAAGACTTCAGTATTTATATTTATTATTTATAAATTCGAAGTGATTATTCGGACCCGGGTACCAATAAACTCCGATTTTTATTCGGACCCCGTCCCAATAAAGTCTGATTGTTATTCGGGCCCGTGGCAAATATGCACTTAGCTTAGCTATACATAAACTTCATTATTGTTTTTTTTTATAATTGTTTGAATTGTATGATTTAATCGTTACTCAGTGTCTAGGGTTCCACTAAGCGGACTTTGTATTATTATTTTTTCGGGTTCCGTCAAATAAAGTTTAAATATAGCTAAGCTTAGTGCATATTTGCTACGGGTCCGAATAACAATCGGAATTTATTGGGACCCAGGTCCGTATAGCCACAGCCTTATAAATTTATCTACTCTATTTCAGATATTCTGTTTATAATAAAATTGTTAAATACAGAAAGCGATCATTTTGTTTTTAGTCTATTACAAATTCGCGGCAGCCCCGTAGCGTGAAAATTCTACAGCAGGGGCCAGGTATTCTACAACAGGGGCCAGGCAATAGCAGGGGGGGGCAGGAAATACATTTTACTAAGTAGAGCAAATAAGCAGAGGGGGACAGACAAAACGCAAGAGGGGCTAAGCGCCCCCTGGCCCCCACATACGCTACGGGCCTGATTCGCGGTCAAATAATAATACGAAATGACGCGTTCTATTTGTCGTCTTAGTAAAAATTTATTTTAAATGATTGGTACAATTATTCTATGAAATAAAACTGTTTTAACTTTATATATAACAAAATAACAAGCCATTAAAAAAATTTCGGAGGGTAAACAAGATTTAAAACGAACACAAAACGATTCCCCATTAAAGATTTCTTGTGGTGATGTGCGTGCACGCTATCATTTTAACGCTGTTACTGTTGTGGCGTTCATAAAAATAACAACATTTCAAATTGTAGGAGGCAAATAATCAAACAAATTTGGAATTTTAAAATTGGGAAGGAATTGCTTTTAATGGAAGACGTTACGTTAGGGTTAGATTACCAACTCAGTGTCTTTTTATATTAATTAGTGTTAGAGAATTAGTGTTTCTTCACAGAAATTTCAGAATGGAAAAATATTCTATTTTTCATTTTACAATATTTAATATTCATATTTGAACTATTTTTTCAACAGGAAATTTTGTGGGTGATGCATTTTAATTTAACAACAAAGAAGACATCTTTTCCATCTCTCAGAGAAATCTAAAAAACTTAAATGTTGAATTTATCAAAAACGATTCATTTCTGTTATTTATTTTGCGGCGGGCTGGCGGCCAGGCGCTTGGGCAGTATAGTTGCTTATTATTTCTGTTACAACGTCATTGGTGATTGCGGTTAAGATGACGTCACTAATAATAATTACTCATCCCCGCACAATCATGTATGGGATTGGGCTGATTGGCCAATATTAGCGGTGCTGACTCTATCTTCAAAACATTAAACAAGCTCAACGCTCGAAACAATCGATTAATGTATCGTGATCGTGTAGAATTCGGGAAAGAGAATTACTTTTATTTCAGATTATGGTCCGTGAGTCACAAAATCTGGCAAAGTCAGAAATCCGGTATTTACCGGATTCCGGAATCCGGTTATTCCGGATACTTGTAAATCCGGCAGAACCGGATTTTACCGGATAGTGCCCAATCCGGCGGAACCGGATTCCGGCACACCCTTAGTTACCTCCCTCTCTCTGTCAGTTACCTCCCTCTCTCTGTCTCTCAGTTACCTCCTTCTCTCTGTCAGTTACCTCCTTCTCTCTGTCTCTCAGTTACCTCCCTCTCACTGTCTCTCAGTTACCTCCCTCTCACTGTCTCTCAGTTACCTCCCTCTCCCTGTCTCTCAGCTACCTCCCTCTCTCTGTCAGTTACGCCCTCTCCCTGTCTCGAAAATTCGGGGTTACCTCCCTCTCTCTGTCTCTCAGTTACCTCCCTCTCTCTGTCAGTTACGACCTCTCCCTGTCTCTCAGCTACCTCCCTCTCTGTCTCTCAGTTACCTCCCTCTCCCTGTCTCTCATTACCTCCCTCTCTCTGTCAGTTACGCCCTCTCCCTGTCTCTCAGCTACTTCCCTCTCTCTGTCTCTCAGTTACCTCCCTCTTACTGTCTCTCAGCTACCTCCCTCTCTCTGTCAGTTACGACCTCTCCCTGTCTCTCAGCTACCTCCCTCTCTGTCTCTCAGTTACCTCCCTCTCCCTGTCTCTCAGTTACCTCCCTCTCTCTGTCAGTTACGCCCTCTCCCTGTCTCTCAGCTACTTCCCTCTCTCTGTCTCTCAGTTACCTCCCTCTTACTGTCTCTCAGCTACCTCCCTCTCCATGTCTCTCAATTACCTCCCTCACCCTGTCTCTCAGTCACCTCCCTCTCTCTGTCTCTGTTACCTCTCTCTCACTGTCAGTTACCTCCCTCTTCCTGTCTCTCAGTTACATCCCTCTCCCTGTCTCTCAGTCACCTCCCTCTCCCTGTCTCTCAGTCACCTCCCTCTCTCTGTCTCTCAGTCACATCCCTCTTCCTGTCTCTCAGTTGTCAATGTCACCATTGACATTAGGAACCCTTCTACTAAATAGTAGGTCATGCTAGACAATAAGTTCATGCTAGACAATTAGGTCATGCTAGACAATTAGGTCATACTAGACAATTAGGTCATACTAGACAATTAGGTCATGCTAGACAATTAGTTCATGCTAGACAATTAGGTAATGCTAGACAATTAGGTAATGCTAGACAATTAGTTCATGCTAGACAATTAGGTCATGCTAGAAAATTAGGTCATGCTAGACGATTAGGTCATGCTAGACAATTAGTTCATGCTAGACAATTAGGTAATGCTAGACAATTAGGTAATGCTAGACAATTAGGTCATGCTAGACAATTAGTTCATGCTAGACAATTAGGTAATGCTAGACAATTAGGTAATGCTAGACAATAAGGTCATGCTAGACAACTAGGTAATGCTAGACAATTAGGTCATGCTAGACAATTAGTTCATGCTAGACAATTAGGTAATGCTAGACAATTAGGTAATGCTAGACAATTAGTTCATGCTAGACAATTAGGTCATGCTAGAAAATTAGGTAATGCTAGACGATTAGGTCATGCTAGACAACTAGGTAATGCTAGACAGTTAGGTAATGCTAGACAATTAGGTAATGCTAGACAATTAGGTCATGCTAGACAATTAGTTCATGCTAGACAATTAGGTAATGCTAGACAATAAGGTCATGCTAGACAACTAGGTAATGCTAGACAATTAGGTCATGCTAGACAATTAGTTCATGCTAGACAATTAGGTAATGCTAGACAATTAGGTAATGCTAGACAAAAAGGTCATGCTAGACAACTAGGTAATGCTAGACAATTAGGTCATGCTAGACAATTAGTTCATGCTAGACAATTAGGTCATGCTAGACAATTAGGTCATGCTAGACAATTAGATCATACTAGACGATTAGTTCATGCTAGACAATTAGGTCATGCTAGACAATTAGGTCATGGCAAATTAAAACTCCCAGGCACCCCTATAATCAGGGGTCAGCCACCCCACCCATAAGAACGTCCCTGGTATTCTATTACACTAGTGTCTGAACTGTTTGGGAGCAATGACTTATTGTTATCGTTACTTACATTCCATGTAACACCCAGTGTACCCACAGGCCCCCAGGTATCGGTGATCCCATCCACTGCAGCGATTGGGGCCGCATCAGGAACTTTATACAGGGCTAGAGAAATAAAAAAAATTGGTCATGCTGTTGGCATTGTTTATTACAGATGACACTTAAAACTCAAAACAGATGACATTTTAAACTCAAAACAGATGACACTTTAAACTCAACACAGATGACACTTTTAACTCAACACAAATGATACTATTAACTCAACACAAATGATACTTTTAACTCAACACAAATGATACTTTTAACTCAACACAAATGATACTTTTAACTCAAACAAATGATACTTTTAACTCAACACAGATGACACTTTTAACTCAACACAAATGATACTTTTAACTCAACACAAATGATACTTTTAACTAAACACAGATGACACTTTTAACTCAACACAGATGAGTGGAGATTGGTATGCTTAACGAAACATGTGTGCACTATGTAGTGTGTGTGTGTGTGCACCTTGTAGTGTGTGTGTTTGCACTCACTGTGGGAGAGAACGCCCCATCTTACCTTTTGTTCTTACCTATTAATCACATAAATTACAGATAAATCATTAAGCAGGGCCGTCGCAAAAGGGAGGAAACTCAAACACTTGTCATGGGCCCCGTCACTTTATAAAAAATATATTTAGACTTATGAACCCCTTTTTTTGGGGGGTAAGAAGGAGACACATAGGGGCTTTATTTATTAGGTTACTCAGATTTTCTGGCAGGGGCCCTGCATGGAGGGGCTTTATTTATTAGGTTACTCAGATTTTCTGGCAGGGGCCCTGCATGGAAGGGCTTTATTTATTAGGTTACTCAGATTTTCTGGCAGTGGCCCTGCATGAAGATGATGAATATAGAAAAAAATGAACCTTGATGTGTGTCTGGAATTATACGTGATTGCATACATTATACTCACTTGACGGAAGTGATGCTGGGCCAGGTCCATACGTGTTGTAGGCTACAACCCTGAACCTGTAAGATGTGCCAGGCTTCAAACCGTCGACTGTGTAGGTGCATCTGTCATGTCTCAGCGCATCACTGGCTTCAGCTAATAAAATGTCTTGTAGAGACAAAATAACATTTTGGTTGACAATATACAGGACTCATGAATCATAGAATATATTTTCTTTGATAAGATTTGATAATTAATACTACAAATTAATTATCATATGTGATAGAGTCTGGATTAGAGCACTTTGTATATCTCTCTATATGTTTATGCAAGAAGAATTTTAAGCCATACTAGCCTAACCCTAGAAGTGAGTAAGACGAGCCAGGATTATGAAAGCTTCGTATATCTGTATATGTTGATGCATGAAGCATTTAAGCCATACTGGCCTAACCCTAGAAGTAAGTAAGACGAGCCAGGATTATGAAAGCTTCGTATATCTGTATATGTTGATGCAAGAAGCATTTAAGCCAAACTAGCCTAACCCAAGAAGTGAGTTGGACTAGTCTGGCTTAGAAAGCCTCGTATATGATTTGGGTTATTAAATTTAGAAATGCGAATTAAATACTTAAACAACAACAACAACAATAAAAACAACCCACATACAACAAAATGTAAGTCTTGACTTACTGTTAGCCAGTACTCTCCAGTTACTGTTAAAGTTTGTGTTGAATTCTATATGAAACTTTGTTATGTCCGCCATGTTGGTAGGTCCAACTGTCCACTTTACTGTTGCCATGTGCCCAGAGATTTCAGCCTTGACACCACCTGATTCTCCGGGTGGACCTGAAAAGAGGGGGGGGGAGGTGAAATAGATGAATAGCAAAGGCTCTGGGCTCAGTCAATGAGCAGGCAACACAGGGGTTGCCACCTGCCAACTCAGAGATCAATTAATAAAAAAAAACATGTATCTAATTTAAAAAAAAATAAATAAAATAGGAAGTTCTAAGTACATACCTTTAAACACTTACCTAGAACTTGAAGATAAGCGGTATATCTTTCTTTGGTGTCCACAGTCACAGCTGAACACCCATACACACCTGTGTGATGGATTTGAACATTCAAAATGTAGAGTCCAGGTATGGAGCCCTGAGAATCCTGTATGAAAAATATTCACACCTTTTTTTATATAGTATACTTTATTTTGTTTCGTTAACAAAACTAAAACTTTTTCTTTTTTTCTTTTTTCTGATTGATATAATGTAAACAAGCCAAGAAAAAAAATAAAAATGTTGACTAGCAATTATATCCCCTTTCAACTGACCAGCTTGAATGAAGTGTCCATCAGGTCAAGGACGTTCCTGCCATTGAAGTCCCAGACGTAGATCAGATCTTTTTCCCTGGAGTCATAAGAGGCCTGACATGCCAGGAAGACTGTCGAGTTGACCTCAGCCTGAGTGTCTAACGGTCGTGTGGTCAGTGTTGTCTGCGCTGTTCAAGGGGGGGACGGAGGGGGTGGTAACAATAGTAGCAAGGGCGTTAATGTGTTTTCTTCTCTGAATAATACCGTAATAGGTACATCAACTATGTTCGGTATTGTAGAACATGTTTTATTTTGAGTTTACCCATCTGTTTATCATTATTGTTGATAATATTAGTACATAATCTTTATTTTAAGCGCGTAATTGGTTGGGGAAGTGGGGCAGGGTAAATTCAGGTGCCTTATGCAAAAGGCTGTCAAGGGTACCACTTGCTCATCTCCTCCCCCCCCCCCAGCCCCACACAACGCCCCACCCCAACATAAATAAATTCGGGGTTCCTGACAAATTATCAGACTACCCTTCCCCCTGGGGGCGGGCTACTAGACAATTACCGATTTGGGGCCCTTATAGTTACATGATGAGATCCTTGCATGACATAATTTACTGGTAGAACTGATGAACACATCTCGAGTGACGGGATGGTTTATGAAACATTTGTTATCATTTGATGTCATCACATATTTAAATTTAAATATTCATTGGATTATGGGGGGGGGGGAGAGTCCTAATAGAAGCCAGAGCCATAGCTAACTATTGTGGCGCCCTGTGAGAGTTACATTACTTGGCGCCCTCTTCCCCAAATACGAAAAAAAACATATAACAGCGCTCTTTCGGCGCCCCTTTTCTAGAGTGCGTCCGCGCAACCAGCAGTACCCACACTACGCCACTGTTAGAAGCCCCCCCCCATCCCTCTTAACAGAGGGTGTATTGGGGGAAGTCTTTTCAGCGCATAATTTGCATATCTATAAACGAAAAATACTCTGTATACATAAACATTGACATTTTAACTTTCCAGTTTTCATTTTACGTATGCGGTGCGTATGTCATGTCATAGGTAGCATTAAAAACACGGACACGCCATCCGGTGGGTACCGGATACATGAAGGAGTGAAGGGACCTATCTACTGCAGGGGTCCATGAAGTATCCCGTGACCCCAGTGACCCCAGTCACCGATGACGAAACTTGTGAAGGTACAAATGATGATGAAAGTTATTTCTTTACGGGATATATATATATATATATATATATATATATATATATATATATATATATATATATATTTCATGCAGCTTACATGCCTGCTTACACGCTGCTTACATGTTGATTACATGCTGCTTACATGTTGATTACACCTTGATTACCTGCTAATCGCATGCTTATTACATGTTGCTTACATGCTGCCTACATGTTGATTAATGATGTTTAAATCTTGATCACATGCTGATTACATGTTTATTACATGATATTTACATGCTGCTTACATGTTGTTAACATCTTGATTACCTGCTGCTTATATGTTGCTTACATGCTGCTTACATGTTGATTACATGTTAATTACCAGAGCAGACGTTTTTTTAAATACAACAAACATGCTTTGGGTTAAGAATACACATTTTTTGTTAAAGCTTACACACACACACACACACACACACACACACACACACACATATATATATATATATATATATATATATATATATATATATACTAGTTGCAAGTACCCGGCTTTGCCCGGGTTTAAAATAAGGTTTTCTGTTTACCTTTTGTTTTCTCCCTCCCCCCTCTCTCCTTCCCCCTCCCTCTCCCTCCTTCCCCCTCTCTCCCTTTCTCTTTCCCTCCCTCCCTTTCTCCCTCCCTTCCTCTCCTTCCCTCTCTAACTCTCCCATCTCCCTCTCTCTCCCTATCTCCCTCCCTCCTTCTCTCACTCCCTTATAAGTATAGAGATATCTCTATACTTATAAGACGCATTAGTTGTCTGTCTGTCTGTCTGTTCCCTTATAACTCAAGATCCAGACAAACAAATAACGTGAAATTTGTTACACTTACACATAATTACACGGGGAAGGTTATAGGACAGGTTTCGTTTCATCTCGATGGGTAGTTTAATTGTAATTATTTTTTTTATTTTAGTATTTTACTATATTAAAGTAATCTCGACGGCGCCATAAATAAAATTCCTCTGTGACGTCATTTCCCGATGATCGAATAGAACTTGCGCGCTGGTGCTGTATTGTGCCTTTGTGCTGCAAAGAACCTGTCCTATAACCTTCCCCATGTAATTATGTGTATGTGTAACAAATTTCACATTATTTGGTTATCTGGAAGGAGGGAGAGAGAGGGTGGGAGAGAGGGAGGGAGAGAGAGATAAAGAGTGAGGGGGTTAGGAAGGGAGAGAGGGAATGAGGGAGGGAGGAAGGGGGAGAGAGGGGGAGGGAGAGAGAGGTGGAGAGAGAGGGAGAAAGAAGGGAGGGAGAGAGGGGTTAGGGATGGAGAGAGAGGGGAGGGAAGGAGAGAGGGAGAGGATGGGAGAAATGGGAGGAAGAGATAAAGAGAGATAGAGGGGGCAGGGAGGGAGAGAGGGAAGGAGGAAGGGGGAGAGAGGGAGGGAGGTGGACATGGGGGAGAGAAGGAGAGGGAGATGGGAGAGGGAGGGAGGGAGAGAGAGATATATACTAGTTGCAAGTACCCGGCTTTGCCCGGGTTTAAAATAAGATTTTCTGTTTACCTTCTGTTTTCTCCCTACCCCTTCTCTCCCTTCCTCTCTCTCCCTCCCTCCCCCTCTCTCCCTTTCCCTCCCTTCCTTTCTCCCTCCCTCCCTCCCTCTCTCAAATCACACTCCGTCCCTCTCCCATCTCCCTCTCTCCCCTATCCCCCTCCTTCTCCCCCCGTCCATCCTCCTCCCTCCTCCTTCCCTCTCTCTCCCTCCCTGCCCCCTCTTTCTC
>JAGDYQ010000134.1:1934258-1956758 GCA_021962125.1 Bulinus truncatus | reverse complement strand
TGCAAAGGGGGGGCATCATGCCCAGGGCGTTACTCACATAGGGGCGCCAAATGGTATATTTTACAAATAATATTATATGGTTTTCGTATGGAAGGGGGGCGCTAAAAAGGAAATTGTGCCCCGGGCGCGAGTTAAGCTCGCTACGCCAGCGACTCCCCTCACGATTTCTTTTATTTAAATATATAGGTCAGCGTCCTTATCCTGGTCATCATATACAGGAGAAATCAAACAACCTAGCTAATCTTATTACTTTTGATGACCTCGCTTCTCTCAAAATAACAAAATGTGGGTGAACATTATACATTATAATTAACAGTTAAAAATCACTCGCTTGTTGTTGGGGCGCGGGGCCCACAGAATGAGGGAGCCACTGACTTTAGTTCCCAACTCAGTTCCTCAAGCATCCAAAGATGTGAGTGACGCAAATATAAAGCAAATATTTCAAATGTAAAAATGCCAAGTAATCAGTCCGCGTAAATAAGAAATAAACATTCAGAGAGCTTTACCCAGAACTCTGAGCTGTGCTGATGAGAAAGTGGTCCCATGAATGTTGATTGCAGCGCATTGATACATTCCCTGATGTTCATTTGGCAGGGCTTTATAAATCTTGAGAACATTACTGCGTACCTGAGCTCATGAAAATAAATACCCGTTTATAATCTACAAGACGATTTAAAAATAAATAAATAAAACAAAAACATTTCACCACACACGTACACACATTCAGTTTCGTTCTTAATTTTGGGGCCCCTATCCTTTCATGTAAATTTGGTGCCTTATGTACAAACTCTTGAAATGGATCCTATTTTAATCTTTGAAATCTTCTTTCCCCACCACCTCCCTCCTCTTACACACACACACACACCTGTATTCTGATAAACCACAACTGCTTAATCCCGACAAGTGTTAAAAGACAGCTTGTGGCTGTGAAAAAATAAAAACCCAACAGAGGGGATGGGCCGCTAGGCAGCCGCCTAATTTGCCTATCTATGGAAATTGGCTTTGCATACATTTATTTATAATTGAGAAAACAATTAACATTTTTTTAATTTTAACCATTGGGCCGGCCTACTATTACATTCAACCAATGGGCTCGACTATTACATTCATCCAATGGGCTCTACTATTACATTTGACAGGTGGAAGTAAAAAAATAAAACATATTTTTAAATACCGATTTCCCGTTACATTTAACTTCTGCACTGTCTAATATTAATATTTTAAATATTTTATTTTAATACAGAATACTTTACCTTGTAAATTGTACTTCGCATTTTAAATATTATATTTTAATACAGAATACTTTACCTTGTAAATTGTACTTCGCTTTTTAAATATTATATTTTAATACAGCATACTTTATCTTGTAAATTGTACTTCGCTTTTTAAATATTATATTTTAATACAGCATACTTTATCTTGTAAATTGTACTTCGCTTTTTAAATTATAATATATTTTTCTCACCTTTATGCTCCCATTCTGACTGTTGAGCACCTGGCCATCTTTGTACCAGGCATAGACAGGGGGAGGTGACCCCTGAGCCTCACAGACCCAAACAAAATCCCCATGTTGATCTATGTGTTGGTCGGCCAATGGAAACGTGAAGAACGGCCTGGCTAGTAAACAAATACCTCTCAAGTACTTCACGAGTAATTTAACACTTATAGTTTATTGTCATTTACGAGCTCAAACAGAATCATAACAAAACCCTCCCTTTTGTCAATTGTCATTCAACTACTTCAACAGAATTATTACAAAAACCCTTTTAATCGGTCGCAGGGCACTTGGCAGTTGACTGTTTATCATAATCAGAGGAACAGCTTTGCAAGTCTTTGTACTGGGACCTTTCAGTCTTGTTAGCTCAGACAAGCCTGCTAGTTTATAGACTTACAGGACCTCCTAATACATAAATGACTTAGGCATTTCAAGTATAGGCAAATAAGGCAACGGGCAAGGGTTCTCACGCGACAAAATGAGCCCCTATTCATCAGAGTTTTTGTGTGTGTGTAAATCTCTATAATGATAAACTTTGCATCACCAGTTAGAAACAGCCCCGTGGCGTGAAAATTCTACAGCAGGGGCCAGGCCAATAGCGGGGGTGGGGGCAGGAAATCAATACTACTAAGTAGAGAAACCAAGCAAAGGGGGCCAGACAAAACGCAGGGGGGGCCCGGCCCCCCAGGCCCTCCGCACGCTAAGGGCCTGGTTAGAAAGCTTATGTATATATGTCGACAGATTCATTACTAAGCGTTCATGTTGATACAATGATCACCAAGTACGTTTACAGGGGGACATCAGGGAGACGAGAGTTATCTTCCCTGAAACTTTCCGAAGTCATTGTTCGCCAACTAATATCGGCTTTGAGCAGCCTAAATGTTTATAGGCCTGCTAAACCAATCATCTGTGTGGTCTGTTGTAAGGTGTGCGCGCATGTTCGGATAGTTGAGTGAGTGCACACTATAGCACAGCTTGGAGGGAGCATTTCCAGAGAGGTATTGTGACGAAAAACTCCTTAAAACCAACACAAATGCGTTCATGTGTAAATCACAAACAAAAATAAACAAGCCGAAACCAAACAACCCAAAACCGTAACAACAATAAACGAGAAACTTAAAAAACAACACATCTTTGAAACTTTTTATTTTCACTTAAGAAAGAGTTCGATTTTTAAAAACCTTTCTTTCTCTTATTAATTTCATTTTTAAGTTGGCGCAGTTCGCTCTGCGATGTATTATTGGACTGTGTTTTGTTTCTCGTTAGATCGGAATGCTACATTTGCTATATTTAATATTTTAGATACTCAATAATCAATACATATAATTACCACATTAAAAAAAAGGCAGGTTATATAAGAGTATACAATACCTTCAATGAGTAAGTGAATAGATTTCTGGACCGCAAAGCTATTTCCTCTGTCCACAACACACGCATAGACACCTGCATCTTCTAACTCTGCGTCGGGTATGGTCAGCACTCGGTTACTGTCCGAGTAGGTCACTTTACTGGGCATGGTTGAGTTTTCACGTTTCCATGTGTAGTACAGGGGTAACCTGTGTGTATTTAAGGACGTTTTATTGTATATTAAGGCTTATGCATGTATTTAAGGACGTTTTATTGTATATTAAGGTTTATACATGTATTTAAGGACGTTTTATTGTATATTAAGGTTTATACATGTATTTAAGGACGTTTTATTGTACAGTAAGGTTCATACGTGTATTTTTCAATGAATAATGATGGTATGGGTTTTTGATTACATTCTAAGGTCGCACATCGCCTTCTACATTGACCATAGTGAATGATACATAAGTGTATTGTCTTGGTCTTCAACATCACTTATGTCTTCAATCTATCATATGTCTTCTATGTATCATATATCTTCTATCTATTATATGTCTTCTATGTCTTCTATCTAACATATGTCTTCTATCTATTATATGTCTTCTATGTCTTCTATCTAACATATGTCTTTTATCTAATATTTGTCTTCTATCTGACATATGTCTTCTATGCCTATGTCATGTTGATTGGGCATGACGATGATAAATTGATAATTGCCTATGCTTTATGAACTATTCATGGAAAAGAGAAAAAGAGAAAAAAATAAACATATGACCTTCTACTTCAGTCGAAGAAAACAGAATTAGATAGCTGTCTTTGCGTTCTATATTTTCACAGAAATAATTAATAATAATAATAATAAAAGAATGAGTCATCTACATTACTAGATCTTACTAAATGTCTTTCAGATTTGTCCTAGAAATGATATATAGATGTCACGTCATTGACATTATTACACGTTACTTTGTTTCACTTACTTGCCATAAGCAAAACACTCTATTGTCAAAGTCTCCCCTCTAAGTGCAGGAAAAGGAAATATCGCCGGGAAATCGTTGTGAATCTCTGGACCATAATCGATGGGTGCTAAATGAAAAAAAAAAAACAATGTGAATAGTTTACAACGGGGCCGTTGGACCATAATCCATGGGTGCTAAATGAAAACAAACAATGTGAATAGTTTACAACGGGGCCGTTGGACCATAATCCATGGGTGCTAACTGAAAACAAACAATGTGAATAGTTTACAACGGGGCCGTTGGACCATAATCCATGGGTGCTAAATGAAAACAAACATTGTGAATAGTTTACAACGGGGTCGTTGGACCATAATCTATGGGTGCTAAATGAAAACAATGTGAATAGTTTACAACGGGGCCGTTGGACCATAATCCATGGGTGCTAAATGAAAACAAACAATGTGAATAGTTTACAACGGGGCCGCTCTGTAATCTTCGCAAAACAGAAACATTATAGATATATTTTGGGGCCCTATGTGAGATTATCTATCGAGGTAGCAGCAGAAATTATAGAAATTAATATTATCTATCGAGGTAGCAGCAGAAATTATAGGAATTAATACTATCTATCGAGGTAGCAGCAGAAATTATAGGAATTAATACTATCTATCGAGGTAGCAGCAGAAATTATAGGAATTAACATTATCTATCGAGGTAGCAGCAGAAATTATAGGAATTAATACTGGAAAAAAGGGAGGGGGAAGAAGGTCTTTTGGGAGTGGGCCCCTTAGGCGATAACCTAATTAGCCATTCTGTAGGAGTGGGCTCTGGGTTTGATCATAAGATAATAGAGATAAAACAGACTAAACAAGTTAACCGTGTGGGAGATCAGTCATAACAAGGTTGCCAGTGACTTTTTTCATAAGTGTGGGTCACGACCTATATTCGTTTCACCCGATCCTTGAACTGTTAAATAATCTTTGCCTAGGGGGGAGGCTGTGGAGTCCAAACCAGCGCCAATCCGAACGTTCATTGGCTTTTTTTGCGCATGGGTAAAAAAAGATATGGGCAAAAGACAGAATATTGGGTGGAAAAAAAGAATAATAAACGCACAACTCTTTTTTGCTGGGAATCTTGAAAAAAGTATTTACATTTCTGCAGAGATCCTGATTCAAAAGAGACGTAAATATTTAGGAATGAGGTTTGAATTCTTTACTCACACGCTTTACTCACTTTCAAAGAGATTTTTCACAATTATTGTCATCTACTTTATTTTCTCCACTAATATGTTCGCCATATGTTCATAATCAGAACAGGGGTATATTTCATAATCAGAACAGGAGTTTACTTCATAATCAGAACAGGGGTTTACTTCATAATCAGAACAGGGGTTTATTTCATAATCAGAACAGGGGTATATTTCATAACCAGAACAGGGGTTTACTTCATAATCAGAACAGGGGTTTACTTCATAATCAGAACAGGGGTTTACTTCACAATCAGAACAGGGTTTTACTTCATAATCAGAACAGGGGTTTACTTCATAATCAGAACAGGGGTTTACTTCACAATCAGAACAGGGTTTTACTTCATAATCAGAACAGGGGTTTATTTCATAATCAGAACAGGGGTTTACTTCATAATTTAAAACATTGTTATATTTCATAATCAGAACAGGGGTTTATCTCATAATCAGAACAGGGGTTTATTTTATATTCAGAATTATGGTTTATCTCATGTTGTCCCTGGCGCAGAATTTTTCTTTGTCCTTTTTTAAAAAAAAAGACGAAAATGGAGAAATAAAGTTCCAGGTGAACATCTTTCACCAGTGACATTTAGTTTATAAGTGTTACTTTCACCAATGACATTTAGTTTCATAAATCGTACTTTCCCCAATGACATTTAGTTTTACAATTATTACTTTCACCAATGACATTTAGTTTCGCAAGTCTTACTTTTACCAATGACATTTAGTTTCACAAGTCTTACTTTCACCAATGACATATAGTTTCATAAATCTTATTTTCCCCAATGACATTTAGTTTCGCAAGTCTTACTTTCACCAATTACATTTAATTTCGCAAGTCTTACTTTCACCAATGACATTTAGTTTTGCAAGTCTTACTTTCACCAATTACATTTAATTTCGCAAGTCTTACTTTCACTAATGACATTTAGTTTCGCAAGTCTTACTTTCACAAATGACATTTAGTTTCGCAAGTCTTACTTTCATCAATGACATTTAGTTTATAAGTATTACTTTCACCAATGACATATAGTTTCATAAATCTTTTTTTCCCCAATTACATTTAATTTCGCAAGTCTTACTTTCACCAATGACATTTAGCTTCGCAAGTCTTACTTTCACTAATGACATCTAGTTTCGCAAGTCTTACTTTCACCAATGACATTTAGTTTCGCAAGTCTTACTTTCACAAATGACATTTAGTTTCGCAAGTCTTACTTTCACCAATGACATTTAGTTTATAAGTATTACTTTCACCAATGACATATAGTTTCATAAATCTTTTTTTCCTTAATTACATTTAATTTCGCAAGTCTTACTTTCAATAATGACATTAGTTTCGCAAGTCTTACTTTCACCAATGACATTTAGTTTCGCAAGTCTTACTTTCACCAATGACATTTAGTTTCATAAATCTTATTTTCCCCAATGACATTTAGTTTCGCAAGTCTTACTTTCACCAATGACATTTAGTTTCACAAGTCTTTTTTCACCAATGACATGTAGTTTATAAGTCTTACTTTCACCAATGACATTCAGTTTCATCCCCAGGCTGGTGCGGCTTGGACTCTGCGCTGGAACCACTTCCTGTCCCACAGTTCCGACCAGTATCACAACACAGTGGTAGATGCCTACGGGGGGGAAAATAATTCAAACCAATGTCAAGGGGAAATAATACAACAAAATGACAAGGGGAAATCATAGATAGTGGCATATAACCCATACGACACTTGTCACTCTTAAAAATATTGTTTTAAGTAAACATAAACTTGGGCTCGTTTTATGTTTATATTTTATGTTTTTTTTTGTTTGTTGTCGACAATAAATGTTATGAAAATATAAAACATCCCAAAGTAATAGATGACGCAGGTAACGGGTGTAATCGCAACATACGTTCGAAACAATAAGTCATATTTTTCGTTCTGTGAGATAAAATAAAATGAATCAATGTAGATTATGATATTGAAAAAAGCAGTCTTTTTGTGACAGCAGACAAGTAAATAATTTTTTTTGACAAGTGTGGCCGCAATGAAGGCTGGAGTGTCGGTGTCGGACCGGAATTCGACCGATGCAGCGGTAGAAGAGACAGTTGATAGCTCACGTAGAAATTTGATGGCTTACCTGCGTCTGTCAAAGACACCTCAGAGAAGTACAACTTCCCGTTTCGTGAGTTGAACTGATGTGTCTGCAGGTCGGTGCGTAAGAAATTTGGGCCACCATCCTCTTTGTACCATTTGACGTCAACAGCTATAGCATAAAATGAAGTTTAATATATTTACAAAAGCGATTTGGGCTCTGCGTTAAATCGAAAGTAAAGAATTAATACAACAGTATTCCAGTTTAAAATACAATCATGAAAAAATCGGATCTGCCCGAAACCAAAAAATAACATAGCCTACCGATCAAGGCTCAGGCGATATAACTCTATGCAAAGGTTTTGCAGGGTACAGCTAGTATATATATATATATATATATATATATATATATATATATATATATATATATATATATAATAAAGTATACAGTATACAAAAAATTGATACAAATTAAAATGAAAATTTTTTTACGCGTGCCAGCAACAGTGATTTTATATCTGGTATTTCAACGACAGTTTTTTTGTTGTTGATATTTTAAAACATTTTCGGCGTCTTAATTTGTAACGCTCGTGTCGTGGGTTTGCCACCTTCTACCACCCTCCCTAACACTCACCCAGCCCCCTTCCCACCAACCTCCCACATCCTCGTTTAAGTCCCACAAGTCCACCCATCTTTTAATGGGTCACCTGACTTAAGTCGGGGAGAGGCAAAGGCTGCTGGGCGTACTGCTAACCAAACGATCCCTTTCGTAGGCTGAGGTTATAATTATAATTATAGAAACAGATGAATTCTACGCTTCGTCAGGACCGATGGCCCTTTTTTTTTAGGGCTAAGGCAGGGGTGGGCAAACATTTAGAGTCGCAGGCCACATTGAGCTCGTTAACTTGACTGGCGGGCCGCACCAAGATCAGAGTTGTGTATTGTTGACGTGAACTAATATAAATTACATGTACACGTCATAGCATACAAGGCTGGTGCTGAGCCTCACTCTGAAATACGGGCCGGATAAAACAATCAGGCAGACCTGTTTTGACCCTCGGGACGTAGTTTTGCCCACGGCTGGGGCTAAGGGAATTTTACTTACTTACTTTCCTTACGTCATGAATTTGGCAAAAAATGCTACAGATGCCTCTCCCGGGACGACCGTAACCATAGTTACACCATGGAGACCCCCAAATCGATGTTATGTTCATTCTTGTAGTCGTCAAAGATTTTTGTTTAAAGTGTGTGAAGGACACATAGCCCGTACCTAACGCCCCGCCCCTCACGTACTCTCCCCACCCCCCCTCTCCCACATGACACCAAATACCCAGTGTGACAAATAAACAAAAACTCAGTTATCGTGTCAAGACCAAAGTCTCCCATTAGTGTAGGCCATGAACACTTTTTCGTAATGGTAATATTTACTTTATTTTTTATCATATTATGCTAAACCCCCTCCCCCCCCCATGTCATGAAATGTTATCTCTAGATTTGTATATCAAGCCTTAGACATTGTTTTTCACTTTTACCGCCCATTTCCGCACCGTCAGATTCAAGGCCGTCGACGATGCACATAAAATCAAAGTAAAATCAGCCTAGCTAGGGTTTCAAGCCTGTACCTTCCCAGCCTTATGGGAATCAATGAGATGACCACCATCTTTCGCGATGGACTCTGGAAAAACGCCAACAGATTTCCTTGCCCGACTGACGACACATTTTTATGCCACCTGCTAGTTTCGCCACTGTAACCGCTACCAACTTTTTTTTTTCGTCAGAATCACCCCTGTAGTCTAGGAGGATTAAGTGTAAACCCCCCCCCCCCCACTTCCCAGACAAGTCTAAAGCTTTATGGTGAAAAATTCTCAAATCAATTACATTCCAGTGTGGCTGACTGCCCATAATGGCCCACTGCAGACTTTTTTTGAACACTACAGCCCACAATGGGTTACTACGGCCCACATTTTTCCACTAGGGCCCCACAATGGGCCATAATGAGATCCACGATGGCCCAGAACGATCCACTGCCCACATCAATATGCTTTATACTTCATTTGGAGCCATTGAGATACATGTTGTATAGTCTACGGGCTCAAATCACAACGAGTCCTGTCCCATACTGTCTTTCGTTGCCCCCCCCCCCTATTAATGGCGCTAAAAAAAGGGAAAACCGTCTGCATTAGTGATTTACGGGATCTATGGGAAACCTCCCATCCATGCAAGGAAGGACTTAAATGATTAAATAATTCATATTTTGTAAGACTAAAGAACTGGAATCTCACCTGGGCTGAAAGATGGAAGTCCGCAGTTGATGGCTGCTCCCTGGTACAGTCTGGCAACCACGCCCCCTGGGGGGTCGTTAGAAAATTCTGCAAGAACTGTAAACACAAATAAAAATTGAAACATATTTTTGTTTAATTTGGTCATAGAAGCACGCATGTTTTTCTTTGAATGGTAGAAAAAGTATTATAATAATCTTTTTTTTTTAATCGATTTTCGAATTTACTTTTTATTCAATAAACCAGATCTATAAGAAGATAAGCTGGCCAGTAAATGTCTTGAAATCTGTATTAACCCTTTAATTGTTGGAAAAGTACCATTCAAGCAATAGAGATATTTGTAGTCACAGATAAGAAGCATTTGCTGTCTGTCTGTCTGTCTGTCTGTTCCCTTATAACTCAAGATCCAGACAACCAAATAACGTGAAATTTGTTACACATACACATAATTACATGGGGAAGGTTATAGGACAGGTTTCGTTCATCTCGATGGGTAGTTTAATTGTAATAAATTATTTTTATTTTAATAATTTACTATATTAAAGAAATCTCGACGGCGCCATAAATAAAATTCCTCTGTGACGTCATTTCCCGATGATCGAATAGAACTTGCGCGCTGGTGCTGTATCGTGCCCTTGTGCTGCAATTAATTGTTGTTGTTTTTTCATGCTCCCTGATTTGTACAGTTTGAGGAAGGTAAAGGAATGAAGAGGGATTTTAGAAGAAGTGTGAAGCCATAATAATAAGTATATATATATATATATATATATATGTGTATATATATATATATATATAAATAGAGAGAGAGAGATAGAGAGAGGGAGGGAGGGAGAGAGAGGGAGATGGGAGAGGGAGGGAGAGAGGGAGAGAGAAAGGGAGGGAAGGAAAGAGAAAGGAATGGAGAAAGAGGGGTAGGGAGGGAGATAGAGGGGAGGGAGGGAGAGAGAGGGTGGGAGAGAGGGAGGGAGAGAGATAAAGAGTGAGGGGGCAGGGAGGGAGAGAGGGAATGAGGGAGGGAGGAAGGGGAGAGAGGGGGAGGGAGAGAGAGGTGGAGAGGGAAGGGAGGGAGAAAGGAGGGAGGAAGAGAGGGATTAGGGAGGGAAAGAGAGGGAGAGAGGATGGGAGAAATGGGAGGAAGAGATAAAGAGAGAGAGGGGGCAGGGAGGGAGAGAGAGGGAAGGAGGAAGGGGGAGAGAGGGAGGTAGGGGGATGGACAGGGGGAGAGAAGGAGGGGAGAGAGAGGAAGGGAGAGAGGGGGTAGGGAGAAAACAGAAGGTAAACAGAAAACCTTATTTTAAACCCGGGCATAGCCGGGTAATTGCAACTAGTAGCTATATATTTGTAGTCACATTTGTCATAGCTATATATTTGAAGTCACGAATGTCATAGCTATATATTTGTAGTCACAGATGTCATAGCTATGTATTTGTAGTCACAGATGTCATAGCTATATATTTGACTCCTAAAAACGAAAAAAAAACCAACAATTGTTGTTCAAAAACAATAATGGGACAATAACATGGAATGAATTTGTACTTGACAATTACTTTTATTTAATTACAAAAAAAGTTTGTTAGTCTGCTATGAGTACTGACCAAGATATGTATACCATTGTTAGGAACTTGTGGTATAGAAAGAGCTTTGCCTTAGTCATAAATTCATCTGATTTAATATTATGTAGCTGATATTTATACCATAGTTAAGAACATGTGGCATAGACAGAGCTTTGTGTTAACAACTAATTCCGCTGATTAATATCATGTTCATGTTACTTTCTTTTACTTCAAGTCAGTTTAATTCATTGACCTTGTCTTAGATATCACTATGCTGTAATAAAGGGGAGGGGGTTTGTTCAATTATCCGGCACTGATTTAAACCGGAAATCTAATATACAAAACATTCTGTTGACTACAAATCTAAGCTATATGCATGTACTCAGAGTCATTCTTATGGAGAGCCAGACTAATTAAAATTGCCCCAGACAGAAAACTGGTCCTTGCCCCCAGCCCCCCCCCCCCGGAGACAACAGAACGGCTCTGAAAAGACGTAGGGTATGAAACGACTTACATCCAAACGAGACGCTGCTGGGGTCAGAGAGGACGGATCCAATTTCATTGGTCGCCAGACAATGGTACGTCCCCTCGTCTTCACGCTTATCGGGCATGGCGATCATCAACTTTCCAGTGGCAAAGGTATACCGGTCATCTGACGTCACTTCCAGAGGGGACCCGTTTCGTAACCACCTGTAAGAAGCTCCTGGATTGCTGAAAGATTATGCACCCGAAATGTGTCTTTTAAGTTCTTCAATTTTAGATAACATTTCCAACGGCAATACTAACAGCTTAGAGGCCCTACAGGTCCGTAGCCAGGTCAAAGTAAGCAGGTGGGCACGAATACCCAGCAAGGGGGTACTTTCTCATTTTAGTTACTTTTTCTTTATTTTTTCCTCTTTTTCTTCTTTTTAAGTCCCCCCCCCCTTGGCTACGGGGCTGGGCCCTACCTAACAATGTTTGAGGGCTGTAAGGGGCTCCCCACAACACTAATTTTTTTCAGAATACGTAGACAAAATTAATTGGTTTTTACTGTAAAAAAACTTATTTTTGCTCGAGCAATTTTAATACATTTTACTATAAACATATATAGAAATAATATAAAAAGTAAACTTTACACAAAAGCCTATTGTTCCTGATAGACTTAACTGGCCCCAACAGAAACCCATTGTTCCTGATAGACTTAACTGGCCCCAACAGAAACCCATTGTTCCTGATAGACGTAACTGGCCCCAACAGAAACCCATTGTTCCTGATAGACTTAACTGGCCCCAACAGAAACCCATTGTTTTTGATAGACTTAACTGGCCCCAACAGAAACCCATTGTTCCTGATAGACTTAACTGGCCCCAACAGAAACCCATTGTTCCTGATAGACGTAACTGGCCCCAACAGAAACCCATTGTTCTTGATAGACTTAACTGGCCCCCAACAGAAGCCCATTGTTCCTGATAGACTTAACTGGCCCTGAAAGAAACCCATTGTTCTTGATAGACTTAACTGGCCCTAACAGAAACCCATTGTTCCTGATAGACGTAAGTGGCCCTGAAAGAAACCCATTGTTCCTGATAGACTTAACTGGCCCTGAAAGAAACCCATTGTTCCTGATAGACGTAACTGGCCCCAACTGAAGCCCATTGTTCTTGATAGACTTAACTTGCCCCAACAGAAGCCCATTGTTCCTGATAGACGTAACTGGCCCTGAAAGAAACCCATTGTTCCTGATAGACGTAAATGGCCCCAACAGAAACCCATTGTTCCTGATAGACTTAACTGGCCCTGAAAAAAACCCATTGTTCCTGATAGACTTAACTGGCCCTGAAAGAAACCCATTGTTCCTGATAGACGTAACTGGCCCCAACTGAAGCCCATTGTTCTTGATAGACTTAACTTGCCCCAACAGAAGCCTATTGTTCCTGATAGACGTAACTGGCCCCAACAGAAACCCATTGTTCCTGATAGACTTAACTGGCCCTGAAAAAAACCCATTGTTCCTGATAGACTTAACTGGCCCTGAAAGAAACCCATTGTTCCTGATAGACGTAACTGGCCCCAACAGAAGCCCATTGTTCTTGATAGACTTAACTGGCCCCAACAGAAGCCCATTGTTCCTGATAGACGTAACTGGCTCTGAAAGAAACCCATTGTTCCTGATAGACGTAACTGGCCCCAACAGAAACCCATTGTTCCTGATAGACGTAACTGGCCCCAACAGAAGCCCATTGTTCCTGATAGACTTAACTGGCCCTGAAAGAAACCCATTGTTCCTGATAGACGTAACTGGCCCCAACAGAAGCCCATTGTTCCAGATAGACTTAACTGGCCCCAACAGAAACCAATTGTTCCTGATAGACTTAACTGGTCCCAACAGAAGCCCATTGTTCCTGATAGACGTAACTGCCCCTGAAAGAAACCCATTGTTCCTGATAGACGTAACTGGCCCCAACAGAAGCCCATTGGTCTCTATTGAAGCCCATATGTCCATTTATAACTAACTGCCCCTTAATAATAAAAAAGCCCACAGTTTACGCCTACCGGCAAAGTGAGACACTAAGGGCGAGCACTCTTGTTGCAGCTAGCTTAAAGTTTCTTTCGACTTATCTTCCAATTCCTCTCTCATTCAATAGTTTAGCGCGTCTATGGTAACAACTCGATTAGCTCACAACAGTCAACGAAAAGATAGACTCGTAGCACATTCTAGAGGCTGAACACAAAAGAAATGGGCCATTAGTAATTTCTCACCTTTGGACCTCGCATTCGATTTGGAAGGGAACCAACTCCACGACAACGAAAGAGTTTGGTTGTTGGATAAATTTCGGACCAATCCTGACGTCTAAGGGATCTGTAATGTTTGTGCCGTACACTGTGAGACGTAAAACGTATAATTACTTTATATACCACACACACACACACACACACACACACACACACACACACACATATATATATCCCGCTTAATTGGGACACATCGGGACCGAGGCTTTTTGTCCCAGTTAAGCGTCTGTCCCAATTAAACATACAAATTTACCATTGGCTTCTTGGTTTGGTTTCTTTGAGATTTTCCCCAAATAAGCGGCTGTCCCAATTAAGCGGTGTCCCAATTAAGCGGAATCCACGGTATATATAAATACAATGTATATGATACAATAATGGATAAAAATAAATTATATGAGCTTAACTGAGGAAAAAAAGACTAAACAGATTAAAAGCGGTGTAATAGAGCAAAAAATTTTAAACTGCCAAAAAAAAAATTAATAATAATAAAGTTACATAAATAACAAAAGATTTATTTATAGGCCTGGGTAAACACTCGACCAACAATAAAGTCTTTCTATAAAAACACAAACAGTAAATAACAGCCACCAAAAAAGAAGGGCACAACAAAAGATGGCATAAATATTCCATTGTCCCTGCTATTAATAAATCTCAGCATGTCACAGACACCTGTGCATAAGCCACACCAAAAAAAAAATTGCTACACTACACCTGCTTAAGTTTTATTCAAATGAAATATTTAAAAAAAAAAAAATTATTTCTAGACACCTGATTAAACAAAATTTGACATTGATCCAAAACTTATTTTTGAAATGTATAGCAGTGGTCCTCAATATTTACTTTATTTGAGTTTTTTTTTTGGTACTATTACTAAGAGGTTCGCAGACCTGTTCAATGAAAAAATTAAATAAATAATTAGATTGCTGGTATGCAATACTTGTTTAATTCCTACAACTTGTGGAAGTAAAAGGACCTTTGCAATAGCATGCAGAGGAAAGGCCCAAAAGTTCAATCTAATGACCGTGGATCTCCAGGATGAGAATCACTGATTTATCGAGAGAGATAGATAGATAGATAGAGAGAGAGAGAGAGAGAGAGAGAGAGAGAGAGAGAGAGAGAAAGAGAGAGAGTTACCCAATGTAGGGATGCGTTTGCAGCAGTAAGTAATCGGTAAGTACAAAGTTGTGATACGGTTGGGGGCTATAGGTTTATCTGCGTATATGTGATATACCAATTAAAGTGCTATGTAGTTGTGGTATACGGGGGGAGGGAGGGGCAGAGTCGGTCTTGCCGATAGCCGACCGTTTCTATGGTCATTACTGTCCTCCCCAAAAAGAGCCCCATAGAGTATTCATTTTTGTCCAATCCTGTACTAAGAGGGTCCAGACCGTTAGTAATTGTATCTTCTTTAGGCTCTGTCTAGACACACACACTCAAACACACACACACGCACACACCTAAGACCGGAAACGGCTCTATCCAAGCATTTCTGTCACTTATCAGAGTTGTACATTGACTTACCTGCATTTATATATATATATATATATATATATATATATATATATATATATATATATATATATATATAAATATATTTACACAACCGAGCACACATCTACTCACAGTGGTCCCTGCATTATACATGCACAACCGAGCACACATCTACTCACAGTGGTCCCTGCATTATACATGCACAACCGAGCACACATCTACTCACAGTGGTCCCTGCATTATACATGCAAAACCGAACACACATCTACTCACAGTGGTCCCGGCATTATACATACAAAACCGAGCACACATCTACTCACAGTGGTCCGTGCATTATACATGCACAACCGAGCACACATCTACTCACAGTGATCCCTGCATTATACATGCACAACCGAACACACATCTACTGACAGTGGTCCCTGCATTATACATGCACAACCGAGAACACATCTACTCACACTGGTCCCTGCATTATACATGCACAACCGAACACACATCTACTCACAGTGGTCCCTGCATTATACATGCACAACCGAACACACATCTACTCACAGTGGTCCCTGCATTATACATGCACAACCGAGCACACATCTACTCACAGTGGTCCCTGCATTATACATGTACAACCGAGCACACATCTACTCACAGTGGTCCCTGCATTATACATGCACAACCGTGCACACATCTATTCACAGTGGTCCCTGCATTATACATGCAAAACCGAACACACATCTACTCACAGTGGTCCCTGCTTTATACATGCACAACCGAGCACACATCTACTCACAGTGGTCCCTGCATTATACATGCACAACCGAACACACATCTACTCACAGTGGTCCCTGCATTATACATTCACAACCGAACACACATCTACTCACAGTGGTCCCTGCATTATACATGCACAACCGAGCACACATCTACTCACAGTGGTCCCTGCATTATACATGCACAACTGAACACACATCTACTCACAGTGGTCCCTGCATTATACATGCACAACCGAGCATACATCTACTCACAGTGGTCCTTGCATTATACATGCACATCCGAGCACACATCTACTCACAGTGGTCCCTGCATTATACATGCACAACCGAACACACATCTACTCACAGTGGTCCCTGCATTATACATGCACAACCGAGCACACATCTACTCACAGTGGTCCCAGCATTATACATGCACAACCGAACACAAATGTACTCACAGTGATCCCTAGCGTTGCCGAAAACTCTGTACGCTTCCGTGACACCAATCTCACAGACTGAGGACAGGGGCGTGTCCGGCAGTGACCACGCCCATTTAAACTTTCCAGTGGCCTCTAAACAGAGACAAAGCCATTCGTTAATTGAGGTACGAGTTTTTTTTTTAATTTTCATCACTAGATAAGGATATATATATATTAATGCAAACCATAATCGGGCGTGCGAACGCACAAGTAGACAAACACTTATACAAACAAGCATCTATAGCATGAGACATTACTGAACATAAAAAAAAAAAACACACAATTTTTAAATACCGAAAAAATATAACACACAAACGCAGCCAAAACACAATTATGGGAAGAATTACAGACGAAAGTTAATCACAATAAAAACATAAACACTTACAATCAGAAACAATCACACACTAATACACACATTAACAAATAAACACATTTACGAACATACGCATGCGCACAAAACAAACACAAAATACACACAGAACTTGTAAACAAACACACAAATACACATACAAACAAACGCACTATTTTCAGAAACACACACACACACACAAACACACACTTAGACAATTTTCGTCCATTGACCTCTCTGACCTGAATATTTAAATACTACACGATGTCCGCTCACAGCTTCGTTCATCTCTGTGTGGTCAGACCAGAATTCTGAGGACCCAAACATCTCAGAGTCGGGTCCATTTGGAGTAACATGACCATTAGAATTGACCCACCACTGAGACTGCCTTGACAAGTCAAACAAACAAATTGGTGAGCTTATCTATCTATCTATCTATCTATCTATCTATCTATCTATCTATCTATCTATCTATCTATCTATCTATCTATCTATCTATCTATCTATCTATCTATCTATCTATCTATCTATCTATCTATCTATCTATCTATCTATCTATCTATCTATCTATCTATCTATAGTATCTGTCTATCCATCTACCTGTCTGACAGTCTGTCTGTCCTTCTGTCTGTCTATTATCTATCTACATAGTGACTATAAATCTTCTTAATGACCTAATAAATTGTCTTTTGTCATAAATTAATTTAACAGTTTCAATATTTCGATTCAATCTCGGATCGATTTTCAATCCTTTTATCAGAATACTCTCTCTCTCTCTCTTTGAACTCTCTCAGTAATCTGCGGGCTGAGACTTAGTCTCTTAGTCTCTTTCGGACGTTGACTCCGTTCACCCCATGAGCCCAGCCCGAGAACCACTTCGATTGTCCAAAGAGACAGATCTTGGAACGTGCTGCCTCAAATGAGCTCTTTCTTGCACTCACGGGCAGCACTTGGGAATCTGTCGACTGTTGGATTGCCTTGGCAATGCAGTCTGCCTTTCATTTCCGGGCACGTCCACATGCCCGGGAACCCATTGAAGGGTCACATGCACTTGATGTTGGGACGCAAGACCCTGTATTGCCACCAACATGGCTTCCAGCAGAAGCGACCATTCTCCCGTCCCTTTTACAGCTTGGAGAACAGAGAGCGCGTCAGTGAAGATGACAATGTCTGAAGCAGGCAAAGTACCCTCACCAATTAGCTCTCGTATGTGGTCCACTGCCTCAGTAATGGCTGTCATCTCTGCCTCGTAAGCACAGAGCGATCCACTTAGGCCAGCATGGTCTTTCACAAAGCCGTTTGCGGGAAAGTGATATGGACCCCAAACGAGGAGCTTGTCCGACCGTCAATACAGAAGCATCAGTATAGGCCAGTATAGCGTCCCCCGAATAGGTTCCAATCATCTCCAAAGCCACATCAGTGATGGTTCGGTGATCCTTTGCGTTCCCAGCATTGGTTTCGACCAGGGTCGTGCGTACCTCGGGCATGTAGAAAGCCTCGCCAGGAGGGACCCTAGAGACTGTCTCCAGCATTAGGCGGTCAGTCGGCAGCTTGATCTCGGAGGCAAGTCTTACTGCGTGGTGCATAAAAGACTGCATCGAGAGCCGCTTACTTTCCACCCAGCCATCGACCATCTCCCTTATGACAGAGGTCTCCTCCTGCCGCTTAAACCGCTCATACGCAGTTATAACGGCCTGCTCTCTACGGATACCCAGAGTTGGCACATTTGCCATGATTTCCACCGCTGCTGTGGGTGCCGTTCGAAAAGTGCCTGTGATCAGCCGGAGAGCCTGGTTCTGTACAACATCTAGGGCTTCTAGAGAGGACTTAGAGCCATAGACTTGCACAACCTGGCTATAATCTATCTGAGACCTTACTGCACCCATGTACAGTGACCTCAGGACATCTGCTTGAGCCCCCCAGGACGTACTCGCCAACTTCTTGACAATATTCAGTCTATCAGAGGCGCAGAGGGCAACCTCTGAAAGATGTGTGCAGAGAGTAAGCTTTCTGTCAAGTGTAACTCCCAGGTACTTGGGCTTAGGTTCCAGAGCAAGAACCTCACCCTCATCAGAATACTAGCAAATACCAAAGGCATACATCGAACGACAGAGAGAGAGAGAGAGAAAGAAAGAGAGAGAGAGAGAGAGGGCGAAACATGTTAAAATCATGTATGTACCAATAAGAAAAAGTTTTACTTCGTTATCAAATCAATTAACTTTTTTTCTCTACTATTAAAAATCATTTAAGGGAAAAACCAACATAAATTATTAGATTTAAAAAAATGCGTTTCATGTTAAACTAAACTATTATAATAATATTTTTTTTTTGTAAAGCTTTTTTCAAGCCAGTGTATCAATCAAACTAAAAAGAGGCACCGAATTATTATTTTTTTTAACAATGTTTAATACATCATACTTTACACAATAATTAGCTAACCACTTGTAAGTGTCACACGTATGTGTAATGTATAGACACTATTCTAACAGGCGGACAACACCCTTCTCTCTAGACAGGGCATCTGTCATAATTTTACCACTACAGCGTGTATGTGTGTGTGTGTACACGTCATATGCAGATACAGAAAACTAAAACGGCTTCTTTCTATCAATCAAGTCGAGTGCGCACTTCATGTAAATCTTCTTCATTATCTTATTGCACACCATTTTTCTTTTTTGTTTTATGAATTTTGACTTAATAACTTCTCCTTGCACGATTTTAGCCCAGCGCTGTACCTAACGCAATAAAACTCATTTCTAAATTTTCCCGCGTTCCCCCCCTCCCCCCACCGCCCATTCCCTCCACTGGCTGCCGAGCTAGAAAGGTGCGCAGAAAGAGAGCTGTTAAATGTTAATGCGATTTTTTTTAGATTGGAAGGAGGGCGCAGCGTGCCCCCAATAGCTCGCGACGGCTCTTTATAAAAAACGGGCCATCGGGGCAGATGAAGTGTAGAATTCATCTGTTTCTATAACCTCGGCATATGAAGGGATTGCGTGGTTAGCACAACGCCCAGCCGCCTTTACTCCCCAACTTAAAGTCAGGTACCCATTTAAAGCTGGGTGGACTTGTGTGACAACTTTGAAACACATTTCACCTGGAAAAACTCCACATGGTTCTCACCGAGGATCGAACCCAGGACCCTCAGGTTGACAGTCGAGTATCTACACCACTCGGCCACACATCCCACTACGGCTCTTTATGCAAGCTGTTAATTAATTGACCCCCAATTTAAAAAAAGAAAGGTCATTGTCATCAATAATATGCAAGTGTTCACAAATTTATATCAATTTAAACATTGAGACGCTAGTGTTAATTGATTTTTCGTTTTTCCCTGAAACACGACACGAGACAAAAATATGACGACCTCCAGACAGAGCGAGTTGCATTAAAGCGTGCACAGTACGATCTCAGCCTGCACTTGTATACAAAAACAGCTGGCCATAGTTAATAAAGAATTTTTTTTTTAAACTTTTGGTATTTTTTTTGTCTCACTTGTAAATCTACTGACCTGCTGGGAAGAGAAAAAAAACAACACAATGGTCCTTCAATCAACCTTTTATTTTTAAAACATCTGCCGTTGACTAACAATCGCGCGGGTTACAAGCAGAAACACACACAAACACACACACACACACACACGCACTCACACGGCAACACAAACAAGCAAACCACGGTGAATGCTACCAAACAGGTTCAACTCTCACCGTTTCTCATTTAGCAAACCTCATTTAGGTAAATCACACAAACGATATACCTACCTGTTGACTGAACGATAGCCATGTGTAGACGACTGAGTCAGCAGACGAACGCTCAAACACTAGCGCAGCGCCAACAGACCCACTAACAAAATCATAATCTAAACCATAAACTAAACCACAAATTTAACCCTTAACTAAACCATAAACTAAACCATAACCTAAACCATAAACACATACACACGAGCTGACGTTAAACGGATATAGCGGTCAGTAAAATAAATCACATTTACAGGGCAAACACACACATACACACAAACACACACACACATACAAACACACACACATACATACAAACACACACACATACAAACACACACATACATACATACAAACACACACACATACATACATACAAACAGACACATACATACAAACACACTCACATACAAACACACACATACATACAAACACACACATACATACAAATGCACACATACACATACAACCACACACATACACATACAAACACATGCATACACAATTACACATACTACATACAAATCAATCAGACACATTCTCTCATACACAAAGTAATACTGACCAGCGAAATGATACAAGTGAACGCACATATATTCCTGCAAATATCCCTCACACGTATACACACAAGCGCACACACTCACATACAAACAAAAAACAATCAAATATATGCACATCGAGACTGTCACACTCTTACATACTAAAACAAAATACGCACAAACACACACACACACACAAACAAACACTCAAATACACACACAATAACAAACATTCAAAAACACACATAATAACAAACACTCAAATGCACACACACAATAACAAACACTCAAATACACACACAATAACAAACACTCAAATACACACACAATAACAAACACTCAAATACACACACAATAACAAACACTCAAATACACACACAATAACAAACACTCAAATACACACACAATAACAAGCACAAACAAAGACTGACATTAACAAGCATAATTATAATTTTCTTTTCACAGTTCTACACTCACACACGTGCAATCAATCTCTTGTACACAAAATCACATATGTCACAATAGCACATACATGTATACAATTCACACAACCTTGCGAACGAGAAATGGATTTTTTTGCAACGTGGCGTGGTGTGGGGGGTGAATTAAGCCCCCCCCCATTCCCCACCCCCCCCAAGCCGAGCTATTGCAGATGCCCCAATGGAAGGCCCGTAGCGTGCGAGGGGGGGTGCAGGGGGCCGATCCCCCTGGGTTTTGTCTGGCACCCTCTGCTTGTTTGCCCTACTTAGTAACATTTATTTCCTGCCCCCCCCCCCTGCTATGGCTTGGCCTCTGCTGTAGAATGCCTGGCCCCTGCTGTAAAATTTTCACGCTTCGGGGCTGCCCAATGGAAAGGTTCATTTAGGGGCCTATGTAAAGATGAATTAAAGGGGGTGGGGCAGGCAAAAACGGTGTAAAGGGACCCCCGATTATAAATATCAAACTTAATTATCTGTCCCCCATTCAACTTCGACTTTTAAGTCAATTTAAGCCAGGCGGGCCCCATAAAAGTGTTTTCGCAAGGAGTTCAAAAAATTTAGCAAGTGATTCTCAGAACAATATACATTCGTTGTCGTAAACACATAAACACAAGCAAACCGAATCAAACAACTACAATCACATATTCACAAAACAAGTGAAATCAATGTTACTTAACTCCCCAGCTTTTGCCTATAAGTTATTGCCCCTTGTAACCTCTAGCGCGGACTTGGCTAGAAAGCGCCGTGAACTAAGTTAAGCGGAGGGAAGTATCCCCACACCAACACTCACACACACCGACACTCACACACACACCGGCACTCACACACACCGACACTCACACACACCGACACTCACACACACGATACAATACGAAATGACCTGCTTCATACCTGACATGTAAAAATGTTACATTCGATGAGGCCCGGATTTTAGCAGCTCAAACAGTTAGT
>JAGDYQ010000134.1:1863296-1933758 GCA_021962125.1 Bulinus truncatus | reverse complement strand
AATATGCCAAGTTGATGATTATAAATTAAGATAATTTTGTTTACTATTATTATCAGACAGTATTTAAAAACATAATAACATTGGTTAGTGTCTATATGGGACTCTCCTGTAGGCTGGGGGGATCAAACTTTAGCCTGACTCTTTAATGTAGGGTCTACTTCTCTTACCTTATCTGTCCAATGATTCGTTATTGTTTTGTTTATTTATTTTTTTTCATGTTCACTTTGGTCTTTAAGATTATTTAGCTTTTGATTACTAGACGTTCTCATGAGTAATATGTGTTTAAGATGTGAACTGGTTGAAATTGCACACCTCCCTTTTTTTTTTTCAGACTCCCCTTCCCCGTCACAACCACCCGTTTAGTCCGAATGTCTAAATTCGCTATAACCGATATAACATAAAAATGTTACTGGGCTTATTCATCAAAAATTTCTGAGCACTCTATAGTAATATATAATTTAAATTATTAGCTGTAGTTGACCATTTGATTTTGTTGATCTGGAGGTTTTGTGGTTTTAAACTCAACCCCACCTTCCTCACCAAGAGCCCCGAAAGAAGTTCCGTAAGTCCATGATAAATTCTGCATCTGTGTACCTGACACCGGGGTCACGATGCAGGTCATATCTTTTCGCGGCGAAAAGAAACCAGAATGGGCAATGATTGACCAACCCTTTGGCCTATCTTTTGCTTTCTGTTGCATATCTTAACAAGGGTATTTGGCTAACCCACTTTGTCTTCTCCTCTTTTTTTTCCATACTTTATATAAGAAATTTGATGATTATATTCTTCGTAGACTCATAATAAACCTTCAATAAGCATACGCAATAGGACACGTTTAGATCTACTTAAACTGTCCAATAATGATTCGATTTCACTGACGGAGTATTTCATTATCTTCAAGATCGGAATTAGGCTTTTGTATCAACTGCTTTAGTGAATTGTCTTATACAATCCCCAGACCAGCTTGGATATGCGTTAAGTCTGGTATGTATGGTGTCTGTGCCTGTGTCCAGGCAATGCGCCACTCAATAATCATCTCAATTGGTAGTCTGTGACCTGTCAACAGCAACAATTATATAGGTCAGATAGAGTTCTTAATGCAGACTGACTGATTACTGCTACAAGGGTCTTTCAAGTATTTTTTCCTATTTAATCTAATGTTAAGAGAGCCTTTACAGATACCAGACTTTGGTTGTTGGCTCACCAGACTTTTGGATGTTGGCTCACCAGACTTTTGGATGTTGGCTCACAAGACTTTGGTTGTTGGCTCACCAGACTTTGGTTGTTGGCTCACAAGACTTTGGTTGTTGGTTCACAAGACTTTGGTTGTTGGCTCACAAGACTTTGGTTGTTGGCTCACCAGACTTTCGACGACACTCACCAGATTTTTTGACATTGGCTCACCAGATTTTTTGGTTGTTGGCTCACCAGACTTTGGTTGTTCGCTCACAAAATAACACTATCATTATTCAATTTTTAAAGGCTTAACGTTACAAGCTAGACTATACAAAGGAAACTACAAAAATATAGTAGTAATTTTGAATCAAGTTAACCATGATCCACGGCCTCAACTAAAAACAATATTTTAAACTTTGAATTACGAGACGGTCAACTTTATTTACTTAGGAAAGGTATTTGACCAAGTCAACAACGTACACCTTTATATCAATCAATTGTCTAAATGTGTTCTGCATACATAATCTAGCTTTAAAAAATAAAAAAAATGCAATCTATAACACCATAATGATCTGTCGAAGTCATCAATTTGGCCGTCAAGAACAGCATACACAAAAGGCTAAACGCAATCTGGCAGCTTCCGCTTCATTCAGAGGCTTGACTTGCCAGGTCCTGTTCAATCGATGCAAGTCAAACTAAGGTTGTCGATAGGCCATTTTGTTTATCGAGATTCCATTAATGATCGACTGTTGATGGTTTTTTTTTTCTCCTTTTTATTTTTAATGTAAATCCATTAATCTTAACACGAAAACAAATTAGACCTTGAAGGTTGACCTCAAGAAAACTTATTATTTCTCGCCAAAACTGCTTGAACTGTTCATATCTGATCCACAATTACCATTATTATTTACTAGATGTACCCAGTACCCTGCAGCACCTTGCTATAGAGATATACCATAGTTCAACTTTGAGGCTATCATGAATAGGTATATCGGTCTAATTATCTTGTATCATGAAAATTTTTTGTTTGAAACATTTATCGAATCGAGACGCGGGCAAGAGGCTATTAATATTTAAACAGGAAACAGTTTTATTATTTTCGATTTTCATCAGACAGACGTGAGAAGGGAAATAGTTAAACATGTATAGATTGAAACATTTGTTATAGATTGGTTGTGGTTTATGCTGACCCGTTCTTAGACCCGTTATGGGCCCTAGGGAGATACTTCCAGATGTACATGGGGGGCCCTGTTGGTACGCGCCTGATTTAATAGAAATTGATGAGACGTGGGGGTATACTAGTTCGTCTGTTTACTTAAACGGCTCTGTGTTTATGTAATCCCCATGTGTAACTTAGTGTGATGATGTGTGTAGTGTGTTGACGTGTGTGTAGTGTGTTGACGTGTGTGTAGTGTTTTGACGTGTGTAGTGTCTTGACGTGTGCGTAGTGTGTTGAAGTGTGTGTAGTGTTGACGTGTGTGTGGTGTGTTGACGTGTGTATAGTGTTGACGTGTGTGTAGTGTTGACGTGTGTGTAGTGTGCTGACCAGGCTTGCGGAGCCGCCAATTTTTTTCCGGCTCCGGCTCCCACAAATTTGACGGTTCCGGCTCCCTATTAAGATAGTATCACACGAGACAAAAATTTTTGTAATTGCACCACGCAAACATGCCGCTGATAAAAAGTTATGCAAATTTTGTCGCGTTCACTCCCACAGCAGGCCCGTAGCGTGCGGGGGGGACCAGGGGGGCCGGGGCCCTCTGCGTTTTGTCTGGCCCCCTCTGCTTATTTGTTCTACTTAGTAAAATGTATTACCTGCTCCCCTGCTATTGCCTGGTCCCTGCTATAGAATGCTTGGCCCCTGCTGTAGAATTTTCACGCTACGGGGCTGCTCCATAGTCAGGAACTTGAAAAATATACGCATGTCGTTTTACTAAAAACAAACCATTTCAGTGCATCCAGAATCATATCATTATTTTCGACCGAGGTTTCACTAGTCATAAGTAATAAAAAGTTATTTCAATGATCAAATTAGCAAATAGTAAAATGATACATTATTTAAAATATTCTAAAGACGTCAGTATTTATATTTATTATTTATAAATTCGAAGTGACTATTCGGACCCGGGTACCAATAAACTCCGATTTTTATTCGAACCCCGTCCCAATAAAGTCTGATTGTTATTCGGACCCGTGGCAAATATTCACTTAGCTTAGCTATACATAAACTCTATTATTGTTTTTTTTTTTTTTATAATTGTTTGAATTGTATGATTTAATCGTTACTCAGTATCTAGGGTTCCACTAAGCGGACTCTGTATTATTATTTTTTCGGGTTACGTCTAATAAAGTTTAATTATAGCTAAGCTTAGTGCATTTTTGCCACGGGTCCGAATTACAATCGGATTTTATTGGGACCCGGGTCCGTATAGCCACAGCCTTATAAATTTATCTACTCTGTTTCAGATATTCTGTTTATAATAAAATTGTTAAATACAGAAAGCGACCATTTTGTTTTTAGTCTATTACAAATTCGCGGCAGCCCCGTAGCATGAAAATTCTACAGCAGGGGCCAGGCATTCTGCAACAGGGGCCAGGCAATAGCTGGGGGGGACAGGTAATATATTTTACTAAGTAGAGCAAATAAGCAGAGGGGGGGGGGGGGCAGACAAAACGCAAGGGGGGCTAAGCCCCCTGGCGCCCACACACGCTACGGGCCTGATTCGCGGTCAAATAATAATACGAAATGACGCGTTCTATTTGTCGTCTTAGTAAAAATTTATTTTAAATGATAGATACAATTACTCTATGAAATAAAACTGTTTTAACATTATATATAACAAAATAACATGCCATTAAAAAAAATTTCGGAGGGTAAACAAGATTTACAACGAACATAAAACGATTCCCCGTTAAAGATTTCTAGTGGTGATGTGCGTGCACGCTATCATTTAAACGCTGTTACTGTTGTGGCGTTCGTAAAAATAACATTTCAAATTGTAGGAGGCAAACAATCAAACAAATTTGGAATTTCAAAGCTAAAAAAAAAATTCTGCTGTAAAAAAACAAATATTTGGGAGCCGTGGAGCAGCCAGATTTTTTCGGCTCCGGCTCCAGCAAAAAGTAGCGGCTCCCGGCTCCTCGGCTCCGGCTCCGGCTCCGCAAGCTTGGTGCTGACGTGTGTGTAATGTGTTGACGTGTGTGTAGTGTTGATATGTGTGTAGTGTTGATGTGTGTGTAGTGTTGACGTGTGTGTAGTGTTGATATGTGTGTAGTGTTGACGTTTGTGTAGTGTGTTGACGTATGTAGTGTGCTGACGTGTATGTAGTGTGTTGACATGGGTATAGTGTGTTGATGTTTGTTTAGTGTGTTGACGAGTGTGTAGTGTGTTGACGAGTGTGTAGTGTTTTGACGTGTGTAGTGTGTTGACGTGTGCGTAGTGTGTTGAAGTGTGTGTAGTGTTGACGTGTGTGTGGTGTGTTGACGTGTGTGTAGTGTTGACGTGTGTGTAGTGTTGACGTGTGTGTAGTGTGTTGAAATGTGTGTAGTGTTGACGTGTGTGTGGTGTGTTGACGTGTGTGTAGTGTTGACGTGTGTGTAGTGTTGACGTGTGTGTAGTGTGTTGATGTGTGTGTAGTGTGGTGACGTGTGTGTAGTGTTGACGTGTGTGTAGTGTGTTGACGTGTGTGTAATGTGTTGACGTGTGTGTAATGTTTACGTGTGTCTAGTGTGTTGACGTGTGTGTAGTGTTGACGTGTGTGTAGTGTGTTGACGTGTGTGTAGTGTTGACGTGTGTATAGGGTTGGCATGTGTGTAGTGTGTTGACGTGTGTGTAGTGTGTTGACGTGTATATAGTGTTGATGTGTAAGTATAGTGTTAATGTGTGTGTAGTATTGATGTCTGTGTAGTGTTGATGTTTGTAGTGTCGGCTTGTGTAGTGTGTTGATGTGTGTGTAGTGTTGACGTGTGTAGTGTGTTGACGTGTGTGTAGTGTCGGTTTGTGCAGTGTGTTGACGTGTGTTTAGTGTTGACACGGTGGAAGACAACAACAACAAAAAAATATTCTAAGCAAAAGCAGCTGGTGCGACGATTTAGATAGACATCGTACATCTTACCCTAACCAGCCCTGAACACATTAATATTTATAAACAGACTATATTTAGCCTGCAGTTTAATGTACAGGCGGCCCCTGACTTTCGCACATAATTGGTTTCTGAAAGGGTGTGCGAATGTTGAATGTTCGAAAGTAGAGGGAAATATTAATTACATAAATAGTACATAACCAACTAAATCACTTTCAAAATGGCGATCTTGACATTACAAAAACGATTGCTTTGGGAACAATAAGGGCGGAGAAAGACCGGGTATACACCGAAAGTTCCGTAGACGGGTATACGGAAAAAGTCGGAAATTGTTGAAAGTGCTTCACTAGCGCTTTTACGGACGATTCTAAAAGCACATAAAAAATGTATTTTTAAAAAATGTTCTAAATAGCGAATTGTGCGAAAGTAGAATGTGCGAAAGTCGAGGGCCGCCTGTAGTTCAATTGATGCGTGAACTGGTGTACGGCAAACGGATATGCTTAATCTAAGCAATTTATGTCTGTGGTTAATATTTTCTTAAAGTAATTTGTAATTTTCATTATCATTCTCAGTCTGAATTTCACTCCATCTGATGTGATTAATGTTTGACTTTTAATATTCTCAGTACCTTTTATTTTATTTCTTCTGAATTTATACCCCTATATTTCTAGTATGATGAGAGATATGAGGATTATATCATAGAGAAATTATGGGATCTTCACAAGTCGCCGAGATATCAAGTTGGGCCACTACTGGGTAGGGACGTAAACATGGCTCGCTGTTTGTATCATTTGTATCAGACGTAGCTGACTGTCCTAGACGTAGCTGAATGCCTAGACTTAGTTTGTTGCTTGAAGCATTTAGTGAATCATCTAATTCAGGGGTGGGCAAACTTTTTCAACGGAGGGCCACCTTGAAAACTTGATTGTTATCGGCGGGCCGCATACATATTTTGTCTACTTCAATTACAATTTACAACATATGAAAATATGATTCAAAGACCTTGTATTTGTCATTTTATTTCACATTCACGCTTTATTACGCATGCACATTACATTTTAAAATACGAACATATGCATGAATACGAGCCGCACAATATAATAAGACGGGCCGCATGCAGCCCGCGGGCCGTAGTTTGCCCACCCCTGATCTAATTAGATACGTTTGGCTACTATGGCTAGTGTTTTGTATTCAATTTTTATTTTTCACAAATTTTCTTTCCTCTGGTCTTGGAGAGACTCAATGGCGTCATTAGAAGGGCGTCACTCGGGGAGCAAAGAGCCCTATAACGGAGTAAGGATTACCCCCAAGAAATACCTGGTGATGCTGGCTTGAAATTGAAATAAGGGGTGGAGAGGGAAATGGAGGGGTATGTGGGTGTCATCAATAATCTGTTCTGTGAGTTGATGGTGAAAGATCGATACAACAAAATAATTCCAATATATATATATATAAAACGTCTAAAATTTTAAAATAAAAAATCTTTAAAAGTAAACCACCAAATAATACAAGGAAATTAATATATTTGGGTTGTTCATTAATTCTTTCACAAGGTGCCACTGTTTGGAGTTTATTTTAAAATGGAATTTTTTGCCTAGCTCCACGGTCCACCATTTACGTTGCTATTTAAAGAACATAATTCACTAAAGGAAACAAAAAAAAAAGTCTCTGTGCTATATTTGTGCTAGACTCAGAGGTGTGTATATTTATTCTCATAAGTCAGTGTTGTTTAATATATTTTTCTAGGAAAACGAATGGTCGTGCGATAAAGCGCTCGACTGTAGATCTGACAATCGCTGGTTCGATCTGTGGTGGATATTTAAGGTTTCCTCTATGTCTCCCGTGATGGTGGATGATTCTTTTATGCACACGTCCTATTTATTTTTTTTTAATCTAGGAGCATATTATCATTAGGCTGCTATGTAATGAATGTATTCTCACAAAAATTAAAAAAAAAAAACAAACACAACCCACACACCCACCCCACAAACACCCCCACACACACCCGCCCACACACACGCCCACCCACACACACAACCCCCACACCCCAACAAACACCCCCACACTCACACACACACCAACAAACACCCACCCACACACCATCACACACACCCACATCCACCCATACACACATACGCCCACCCACACACCATCACACACACCCACATCCACACTCACCCTTACACACATACGCCCACCCACACACCATCACACACACCCACATACACAAACCATACACACATACGCCCACTCACAAACGCCCACCCACACCCACACACACAACCCCCCACACCCCAACAAACATATATAAGTGCAATATATTCTACAGGAATTCTGCACATGCCTCCTTCTCTATTTCCTTTAATCATAAAAATCTACCAAGTCAAAACATTTACAAACAGGAAGAGACAGAGTTGTCCTTGGTAGCCATTGAAACAGACCGGAAATGTAATTAAAACCCGAGCTTGGTTTTTAATAGCACGAGGGTCTAAAAAATTAAAACAAAGTAAAAAAAAAAAATTGTTCAGTAAAGCCTCGCTCTGGTCGCCGTCTAGTTCTGACCGCCGTCTAGTTCTGACCGCCGTCACGTACGACCCGAAGATGTTCACATCCTATCGATGAACACGTTAGAATTCAATCGAATCGGATCGAATCTATTATAGACAAAAAATAACAGCGTGGTACCTTTGAATTATTCTTTTTTTTTTGCTGCTGATGTAGTGTGACGTCAGTGAAGTTCAGACAATGATAGCGATGTTGTGTATGATTAGGTATGCACGAATGAACAAGAGGAAGAGAAACTTTCGTGTTGTTGTAGCCGTTGTGAAGGAATAATTTCTAGATAGATAACAAAACAGAAAAGAAAGGTTTCTCAATGCCTGTATGGGTGAATGAATGGGAGGGGGGGGGGTAACAGATGATTGCGCGGATCACGTGTTTCATCCCCGACGAGAACCAGGTAAATTGTTCAGGTCATGGTCATAGCTGGGAATTATAAATACCACCTCTTTATTTATAAAAAAAAAAAATGTAAAAAATGGCTTCTATATTAGTTTTGGAGAAAACAATTTCAAAGTAAATGTTCCAAACTTTAAGTTTTTTAATTATCTACTAGCTGTACCCTGCAAAACCTTTGCATAGATTTATATCCCCTTTGGCTTGATCGGTAGGCTAGGTTATTTTTTTGGTTTCGGGCAGATCCGATTTTTTATGATTGTATTTTAACCTGGGATACTGTTGTATTAATCAGTGGCGTCACTGGGGGGGGGGGGTGCGGACCGCACCGGGTGACACCCTCACAAGGGGTGACACCAAAATATCTAGTTTTAGGCCTACATTCTTATTTTGTAATTTAAAATAATTCAGAGCCGTATTTAATGTTTAAAAATAAATAAAAATATCTCCGATTATTAACAGCAAATGACATTATAAGGCTTCGAAAAAAAATAAAGCCAAATATAAAAATATCGCCGATATAACAGACACTGCGTTCTTTTTACTATTAATTATTTTAATGAAATTATTGGTATACTTGCACTGACCTATAGATATCAATTATCGCTAAAATCCTGACCCCGGAAACGGACAAAAAATAATAAAGTCACGCATGCGCACATATATACGGTCTCTGGAAAAAAAATATGGAGACCGGGGTGTCATGAGAGGGGTGACACCATGAGTTACCGCACCGGGTGACACCAACCCTAGTGACGCCACTGGTATCAATTCTTTACTTTCGATTTAACGCAGAACCCAAATCGCTATTATTTTTTTTAGATATCTCGTAGAGTCTATTCCATCTCTCACCATGACATTGTTGATGGTGTTTACAAAAAAAAAATGTCCCGTTTTTTTTTCTTGATATTCCGTCCACTAATTCATTTAACTACTGACCTTTGTTCATCGCCATCGTCACGCTCCCCGCCCCTCACCCCCCACCCCTCCCCCACCTTCTCCCTATCGCCCGGCCGCCGCCACTAGAACCAGAACTATTTCCTTAACGTCAATCGGCCGGTTCTTCCTCCACAGCGCACTCTCTTCGGTGTGCCCTCTCCCTCCCTCCCTCCCTCCAAGGGCGCCCAGCCCAGCAGAATGACATAGCAAGGTGGTGGCGCGTGTATGTTGCGCTCTTATTGATTGGTTAATTGAAAAAAAAAAAACCCTCTTGTGTTCACGCGATGCGCGGTGTGTCGGTACAAACAACAAACACAACAGCTCAACGTGCACTACTTGGCTGTCTTGCAGGGGCGTGTCTGTCTACACAAGGCACCCTTGGGCAGAATTTTGATTGCCCCCATAGTTAGTTAGTTTAATCCTCTGACTCCACATGGGAGCATAGGGCCTCAACAACGCTCCTCTAGCGGACTCGATTCTGGGCGTCTCTCTTCAGCTGAGCCCACGTCCGTCCAGCTGCCTTCATCTCTCGCTCAGTGCAGCGTCTCCATGTCTCCTTTGGCCTGCCTGCTCTTCTTTTTCCCTGCGGGTTCCACTCTAGCGCCTGTCTTGTGACATTGTCTGGGCTCTTGCGCAGAGTGTGGCATATCCAGCCCCATTTTCTTTTTCGGATCTTTTGGTCAATGGGGGTCTGCTTTGTTCTTTCCCACAGGGTGGCATTGGAGATTTTTTCTGGCCATCTGATGTGTAAGATATTGCGGAGGCATCTGTTGATGAACACCTGCAGTTTGGTGGTGGTTGTCTTGGTCAGTCTTCAGGCTTCTGAACCATATCCATACCCACATTAAATAAATAAAATTACACTTGGTTTGGCATTGACACAAGAGTGAGCCGAATAGAAGCCTCCGCCCTTTCCAGTGGCGCCAATGGGACGAGCCCTACCTGACATTGACCTAGTTACGCCTCTGCTGTTAATGAAAATTTCGCCCATTTCCGCATAAATAAAGCTTATGCTAAATTATTGCAATTTGTGTCCTTGTCCGCTGGCCTGTTAGAGATCTGGAACGCACCAGGAGTACGTGGGTTTTAGAATCTCATAGAATTTAATTATAGTTAAATAACTAAAATATAAAATGTTGGACCGTGAATATAGAAAACAATAACAAAAATCATTTTCTATTTTTTTAGAAACACCTTTAATAATGGCATTATTGCATTTATTGCTGTAACATCTTTAATACTAAAACAGGCTTAGTTTTACAGTAATTTTTCTCTACTTCTGTTTTAACACATTAATGTTATTTTTAAAACATATATAATACCGGCTAAATGATATAACAGTATCAATTTTCTACCAGTGTCCTTTAATTAAAAAAAATATATTATGTAAAATCAAAGGACGCCTGGGTTATTGCGTCACTTTATCAGGTCACCAAATGATGACGTTTTAATTATGACGTCTGATGGTAAATCTGACACGGGCTAACAATGACCCGCGGGCCAAGAACGATCCGTCATGCTGTTTGATCTGTCCAGCACTTCATCCCATCTAGCCAGCTCATACCTGTGACATCTATATTTATTAATTCATATTAGTTCCTACAACTACTACATCCATCTGCTTATCAAATTTAAGAATCCATCGTGGCCCGCGATTAATAAATAATAGCCAACCCTATTTTATAGAACCCTAAAATAAATATTTTTATTTTTTTTGTGGTTCGTCTTTAATAAAAAAAAATAAATAAAAAAAGCTCAAAATTAGCTCAGCTTTTACTTGATTAAAACAATCATGATTGAAAGATGTTAAATTTACAATCATGAAGATTGTATCAATCATGTTCAACGTTGGAGAAATTTATAAAAAAAAACAAAAGGCAGTGGAGTGTAACTGATAACTTTGTGAAAATGTTCGCGTCCGCATTATGAACTCTTGAACCTTCAACTCTGAACTCGCAAGTATATTGTTACCTCCCTTTAGATCGAAAGAAAATCAATCGTCAGTTCCCTCGGGAAGTCTTCGGCTGTTTGTGACTTTTTTATATGTTAAATTTATGTATTGTCGTCAGGGACAAAACAACGCTGTCTTTAGTTTCAAGGAATACTGGCTAGACGATGGATAATGAATACATTAATACATGACACATTTGTGTTGGTTATAATGTGATGACTTTTTATTTTTCAATTTAATTCACTTCAGTGAATTACCTATGATAGTAGTATTAGTTGTGCATTACTTTACATGCTAGAATTGTTCCGCTGTTTTTATTTGTTTTTTAGATTCGTTTAGATTTCTTTTGGCTGTTTTTTTTTTCTTTCTTTTTTTTATATTCACCTAGCTGCTTGATGCGCTGACATCTTTATAATATAATTATTAGAAAAAAAATCATATTGATTACGTAATTATAATTTGCAATTATTGTTTTGATGTAGCTATAAATAAACTGAAGAAATCTATAAATATGTCCAATAATAATTTGAAAAAAGAGAGCAGATAAGTATGTTATCATAACCTGGTTTATCTTCTTAAAGATTACATCATTTAAGCGTTTTTTGTTCTTTAAAAAAATTTATTTAAAAATATAGTAGGAAAATGAAGCATAAAAAATAGAATATTAAGAAATTTCAAAAGTTTGCTTTTTCTTATAAATTTGGATTGGAAGTATAATTTTTAACTCAAAATTTCAGCGAATTTAATTGGCGAGCTTATAATACAATTGCTCAAATATCTTATAATAATTTGCATATCTCATATATATATATATATATATATATATATATATATATATATATATATATATATATATATATGATAAACGTAACTCTGAAATAAATAGTTCTTTTCAACAAATATTCACAATGTTGTGAAATAGTAAAATATTCACTTAAAGTTCATACAAACATTGAACCCTGTAAGGTTGCGGACTATACATCTGAATATAATATTTGTGTGTCAGTGTCTCCAAGACTCGCCATGTACGCCTCTGATCAGGTCAGTGGCGGGCCCGTTAGTAAAAATTTCCGGCTGAAGGGGTACACCTCCCAGTACATGATGTCCCCCAGGCAGCCGATGGTGGCCCCCGTGTCGGAGGATAGGAAGAAAAACGAGGAGAAGCTGAAAAAGTATTTCGGAAAACCATCCATGTTTGAGTTGTGTAAGTAGACAATGACGTTGCAGTGTTATGCTTTCTTTTTGTTGCTATTAGCACATTTTCTTATGGCTATCAGCACACTTTTTGTTGTTGTTGTAAGAAACGTGTATCTGTCTGGATAGCCGTTTGCAAGACCGTCTTTAAATTTGGCTTCTACCAGATTCGTTCTTAGGTCTTTAGGGACCCTAGGCAGAGAAATATGCGGGGGGGGGGAGGGGAGGGTATATAAAAGTAATGTTGGGGCCCTCTAAGCACATATTTAATTTAAATTACACAGTAATTTTTTTTCGGGGTACGTGACAGATGTGCGCATGTGCGGCAGACGGACAGCATTTTATTGCTAATTTTTCTTTCCGGGGCTAGGGTTAGGGTAAGGAGTAGGGTTAGGATTAGGGATAGGGTTAGGGGGTTAGGATTAGGGTTAGAGATAGGGTTAGGGATAGGGTTAGGAGCAATATCTATAGCCGGACCCATAAAAAAAATAATTCGGAGTCCGGCTATCGCGCATGCGCATATCTACAGCCTTAAAAAAATAAAGTTCGTATAGAGCGCTAGAGCGCATGCACACACTTTCACGTACCCCGGAAAAAAATACGGATTATCTATCTATCTATCTATTTATCTATCTATCTATCTATCTATCTATCTATCTATCTATCTATCTATCTATCTATCTATCTATCTATCTATCTATCTATCTATCTATCTATCTATCTATCTATCTATCTATCTATCTATCTATCTATCTATCTATCTATCTATCTATCTATCTATCTATCTATCTATCTATCTATCTATCTATCTATCTATCTATCTATCTATCTATCTATCTATCTATATCTTGGTCTGTTAGCAGCATACTTCTTATCTTTCGTGCATCTGTTACTTTGTTTCAATTTCCATGAACGCATTATTTTCTCAACCAAGACAGGGAGAGCGATGCAAGTTATCGCTTATTTCTTTTTGCACGGAAAGAATTCACTTAGACTATTTCCCCTTGTCAGTACGTCTGCTGACCCTGTGTGAATGGCGGCTGATCAATGCCAAAGAATATAAGCGTGACCACCGTGACAAGACAACAATCACCAACCTTTTTAAGCCACCCGTGACATAACAATGTCAACCAACGGAGATAAAAAAAGATCAGCTGTCTCAGTGTATTCTAGGTATGTGTTAGGGTGGGGGTTGGGGGGTGGAGTGGGGAGAGATATCGGAGAATTCGAGAATATTGTTTGGTCTTTAGTTGAGAATATGGATTAACGCTACAAAACTCAAACACTACATACATACATACAATACATACATACATACATACATACACAAACACCAGCTAAACAATACAACCACTCATAATAAATGTCTGCATTGTTGCCCCCCCCCCCTTTTCCCCTGAATGGACCAAGAGTTCTCAAACCTTTTAAACGTAAGTTTCTATATTTGGTGCCATTGGTGTGTACCTTATGTTCCAGGTAATATTGTTGTTCGTGGAGTGATGTTGTTTCTTTTTTAAAACAAGCAAAAATTAAGCCTGTAAAAACAGGACGTTTTAGAGCATTTTCATGTATAAATAGAGAGGGAAGTAAGTCATGTTTAATAACTGTTACAAAAATAAATAATGATTACGCCCCTTTGTTTAGCTTAAATCTATATATAATATGTAAGCCATATATGGTACCCTAAGAAACACTGAATCCCGGTCCTCAGAGGTCAGATCGCGAAATGGACTTTTGATGTACACATGGCAGGCCAAGACCTACAAAATGATATATACATCATAGGTCTAGGACTTATGTTTGTTGAGATTTAGGGTGATGATGGACAGACAGACAAAACGGGGACAATAGAGCATTTTTTTTTCGAAAATGCTCTAAAAAGATCAGTTTCATGGAATAGCCGCGAAGTGCTCGTTGAGTATTCCTCGAAGCTTAATGCTGAACATATATATATATATATATATATATATATATATATATATAAGATATCTATGGTGCTGATCTTAGGTATATAAGATAGCTATGGTACTGAGCTTAGGTATATAAGATATCTATGGTGCTGAGCATAGGTATATAAGATATCTATGATGCTGAGCAGACTTTGGGGAATCCCTAGGATAGACTGTGTGTTTATTAGAATCGGTCACATTTTACGCTTACGTTTTAACACATGCACGACTCCCTGACACTGCTCTCTATACACTTTGAGCTCAGTGGCCCCCGGGCTAAATAAACTAGCTGGCCCATTTGGGCCATGTGTTCAGACGGACTTGGCTGATTTTCTCTGAGTGATTTGCAATGACGTCATTTTATTTCCACTGACATATATATTTAAGGTCTGAATCCACCAAGACGAAACACTTTCGCGCGGAACCTTCCGCGCGGAAGTCTCAACTTAGCGAATCTCTTGTAGATCCACCGGGACGAAACGGTTAGCGCCGAAACAACTCACCTTCTAGTAAAAAAAAAGATACTTTGAAAAGCAGAAAATGCTGCATCCCGTGTGCCTTTTTGTTCTTATTACAAATAAATTGTCTAGCTGGAAATGGAAAACTGTTTTTTGTTGTTTTTTTTTTTTTTTTAACTTTTTATTCGATCGGTAGCCGTTAATTTTTTTTTTCGTTTTCATGACCAGCCAAACATTTATTTAATAGCATTTATGTTTTCAGACAGCGCTTCGATCGAAAGAAATTTCATTTGTAGAATATGTAGATAGACGATGTATATTTTCCTTTCAGAAATTCATATACAAAGACTGTTGCCGGCCAAAACTTATAGTAATTCGTGTTTTTCTGTCAAAATTCACTTTGTTGTTGTTGTTTTTAATGAATATACACTAAGTGAAGCATTTTTTTCTATTCGAATCGACGTTTCTAAGCAGCCATTTTGTTTGTTTATCATGACGGAAAATGTAGCTCTCCGGAAAAAACTCTGCAAGCAGCGAAACTGAAAACTTTCGCTGTTATGCAGCGGAATCCCTAACCGGTGTACATGTTCTCATTAGAATACCATTGCAGCGAAACAGAGACGGAATTCGCAATGCCCTTAGATACCGGAATTTCGTCTTTGTGGATCCATACCTTTACTCACTATTCTTCCCTTCACCAGACAGGCATATTGACAGAGTACATTTTTTTTTATTATGACTGACTTTGCATTGTAACAAATAAGTAATATGAGGGAAGAGAGTAAAGCTATACTATGATAAAAAAACAACAACATAGATTAAAGCTTTCCTCTAACCAAAGCGAAGCGAAACGCTGCGCTATTTCTCACGTGAGATTTTTCAAAGCGCGAAAAACCCTCGATACACCTAAGCGAAGCGAACGTAGGCGTCAGCCGACCGGATATAAGGATTTTTTAAATTTTCTTTTTGTTTATTTGAAGACGTCGGCAGACATTTTCTTCTTATGATCTATTTTCTACAGTTATGGTATTTTACAAGTAAAAAGTGAAAAAAAACACTTACTTTTTGGTATAATCTGACATAATTCAAGTTGCTATATATAAATCTAAGTCTTATTTGTTAATTTTAAGACATTTATATCAATTTTAACCTTGATTTTCATTTGAGTCGATGTTTCTAGGCAGCCATTTTGGATTGTTTACACTCGCAAAACGCGAAAAAACTCTGAAAGAAGCGATGCCGCGAAATTTCTCTGCACCGCCGCGGAAATTCTACGCGGTTTGAGCATCTCCATGTAAATACATTGCCGCGAAAGAGGGGCGAATTTCGCGAGCTACCTAGATACGCGAAATTCGCTTTGGTTAGAGGAAAGCTCAAGGGTCGCGTAAAAAATTCCCTTGCCGTATACACCATCCCTCGTGCGATTGTTGAATATTATGCTTAACCAGATTGATTTTAATTATTTGTTCAATGACCCGTCCATGGCCTAAGCCGATTAAGTTGACACGTTTTATAGTTCCTGTTAAACTGTGAGACTTATCAAAGTCACATAAATATTCTGTTTTATGGGCCTATCCAAAAAGATTACATTTTTCTGTAACCACGGCATAATATGGGGTTGTGTGCCTTGCACAGTGCCAAAATTGCTATATATATATATATATATATATATATATATATATATATATATATATATATATTTATTTATTTATTTATCTATGCAAGAAGAATTTTAAGCCATTCGAGCCAAAGCCAAGAAGGGCATTAGGGGGGCGTAGGTGGCTGCCCAATCAGTTACATTAACTTTATTATATTCACTGTAAGCTGTTTCGTGTGTTGTAATTATTGTATGCTGTTCAGTTTCTTATATTCACTGTATTATTATGCTGTTCATTCTCTTATATTCACTGTATTATGTAAGCTATTCAGTCTCTTTTATTCACTGTATTATGTATGCTGTTCAGTCTTTTATATTCACTGTATTATGTATGATGTTCACTCTCTTATATTCACTGTACTATGTGTGCTGTTCAGACTCTTATATTCAATGTATTGTGTAAGCTATTCATTCTTTATATTCACTATATTATTTTCCCCCGATTCACCATGTAAATCAGCCATATGCTGTTCACATAGATATAACCAATTTGTGACGTTCGCTATGTTACACAAGTAATTTGTGCTTACATTGTTATATTTTTTTCTGTGACCTCCTCTTTGTCGTAGTCACATTGTTGTGTTCAATGTGTCATAGCCATTTAGTCCTGTTCACTTTGGAATATTCATTCTCTGATGCCCATCGTCTTACATCACAAAGTTGTCTTCACTTTGAATTATTCGTTCTATTATATAAACTTACAATGTCCACTTATCTAAATAATGTGTTGTGATCTATATAATTTCTTATGTTCTGACCTATATAATGTGTTGTGACCTATATAATGTGTTGTGACCTATATAATGTGTTGTGATCTATATAATGTGTTGTTATCTATCTAATGTGTTGTAACCTATATAATGTGTTGTGATCTATATAATGTGTTGTGATCTATATAATGTGTTGTTATCTATCTAATGTGTTGTAACCTATATAATGTGTTGTGATCTATATAATGTGTTGTGATCTATATAATGTGTTATGTTCACAGCTTCAAGTGAAAACAAAGATGTCCAGACCAATCGCGAGCCACTGGCATTAAGAAAACTGGAAGATATTTACAGTACCAAAAGGTAAAGTGACCATCAAAACAAACTGCAACAACCTGTTTTATGAAATGTACCAATATAATAGTAATATCATTAATTAATAAAACTAATATAAAACTATCACGACTAACAGATTTTAAACGTTATTTAATAAATGTCTATTTGTGTTAAGTCTAATTAAGTGTAAGCCAAACAGACAAGATTTTGTTTGTTGATAAATTTAAATCATAAAGAGAAAAAATTCAAAATAGATAAGACAAACTGCGCCACTAATCTTTGAATGCTGTTGACAAACTTTTCACAGCCAAATAAATTTCATACTCAACTCGATTCTTTATCACAGCTATTCTGCTATATTTTATTTCTCCAGGGAAGATGAGATAGACAGAATACGAAGAGAAAGGAAGGACATGGAAGAAGAAAAACAGAGAATGGAAGACAAACGCTCTAGAGAAATGCAGGACAAAGAGAATGAACGAAAACAGGTTCAGAAAAAAAGTGATATTGATATATAAAACTTAATAGATCACCCGCAATAAAAAATGTTTGAAATGTGCTTCCATATTTTTTATAGATTTTTTCTAGGGGCTGAGGAAGAGATGTTCTATTAGAACTAGGTACTTGAGTAGCAAGATGGGTCAGTTTGATTCCACTTGAACGTGCTTGTGACAGATGTAACAAAATAAAAATAAAGTCCCTTTAAGGCCCCTGAGAGCAGATAAAGTGTAGAATTCATTTGTTTCAGCACCCACGGCGTAATGAGGGATTGAGTGACTCGCACAGCGCCCAGCCGCCCTTTACTCCCCCCCCCCAACTTAAAGTCAGGCACCCATTTAAAGATGGGTGGACTTGGGAGACTTACACAAGACCTGAAAAAATCCCAAAGTTTGTACTGAGGTTCAAACTCGGGACTCTTCCGGTCGACAGTCAAGCGCTCTACACTGCATGACCACTCGTCCCAATTAACGATGGACCGCTTTATCATATAGGCACAGTAGGCACTGTGCCTAGGGCCTAGGGACATTTCAAGGGCCTACGAAAGTCAGAATGGCAAATAAGTGCCGGTGCATTCTTGAAAAATATTAAAAAATGAAATCGGGGAAGGGCCTACGACTTTGAAAGGGCCCACGATGACCTTAAAACGGCCCTGAATTACCGTACATGTATTGGCTTCTAATAGCATCAGATTGATTGAAATGTGTTATTAGTAGGGTTCCATTAGATAATGGAGGGGGGGGGGATGTCTAACGAGTTGCCAACTTTGCAGCATATCCGTGGAAACATATGATCTTTAGAAATGTTAAAAAAAAAAACTTAAAAAAAGTTAAAAAAAAAGGTGTTTTGTCACAAACACACTGTTTAATTCAATTCTTAAAGTCTTCATAGTGTTATTTAAACCCAGATTTGTTTGAATTGGATGTTACACGATAGCTGTTTATAGATGTCTATGTTTTTTTCTTCTTCTCCCCCCCCCCCCAATCACAGTCATTTGAGTTAAACAACTTCCTGTGGGATCAAAGAAGTCATGGACACGGAGGACCGAATGTAAATATTACAAGTTATGTTAAACGTAGACACCGCCCTTGTCTGTGTGTGTAGGGGGGGTCTGTGACATCGACGGCCTACACATTTCGTTTATTTCGCGATTATTTTGTTTTTAATTAATTATGACCAAAAGTAAGGTTGAACTTTGAAATAAATTCAAAATTTTTTTTCTCGACCGAAAAGTTTAAAATTCTAAATTGAAATATTTCTTTCCCTATTCACAAATGCAACTGTTAATTATTATGCTGAATTATGCTGATTTATTCATTATGTTACTCATAATTAAATTACTGTATGTATTCATTATTTACACTATGAAATTGAGTAGGACTAATTCTACAACTGTTAGTGTGCAATTCTAAGTATTAATCACCAATTATAAATTATTTATACGATTCTTATTGTTATACAATAACATTTCTTTGTTCGTGCTATTTCTATGTTTTTTTATCTATAACATTTTATTTTTTCATTTGTTGTGTTTTTTTCACCAACAGTTGTCAGGAAATAACAAGAGGAGACAATTTGTTGACAAAGATTCGGGTCCTTTCTATCAGGAGGTCAGGACCGAATGAATTATTTTTTAGACCAGTCTCTCTTTTAGTCAAACTGGCTACTGTCAATAATGATCTCAAGTCTTCCTGTCTTTCTATTGGACTATTAATACAGATCTGTCCGTTTATTTATCTATGTATCCGTCACCAGCAATTTATGGCTCACATTGTTCCAACATTTCTCCCTCTCTCTCTCTCTCTCTCTCTCTCTCGATCTCTCATTATCTCTCTCTCTCTCTCTCACACACACACACACATACATACACACTGTTAAATCATGTCATAACAGATGAATGTACCCAAAAAAAAGGGGACCACTGATGTTTCAGGGGTGCACCTTTTTTTTCAACAGAAATAATTCTTTGATATTATCTTAGAGCTTAGAATTGTATGTAGGCCTATATACCACAGAATAAATGTATATGTCATACAGATGGCGCATGGGCTATTTTAAAATTCTCTACTAAAGATTAAACAAGACACGATACATAGTTTTTAAAACTAACCGTTTACTAAAATGCATATTATATATATATATATATATATATATATATATATATATATATATATATATATATATATATATATATATATATATATATACTAGTTGCAAGTACCCGGCTTTGACCGGGTTTAAAATAAGGTTTTCTGTTTACCTTCTGTTTTCTCCCTACCCCCTCTCTCCCATCTCCCTCTCTCCCCTCTCCCCTCCTTCTCTCCCAACGTCCATCCTCCCTCTCTCCTTCCCTCCCTCTCTCCCTCCCTAACCCCTCTCTCCCTCCTTTCTCCCTCCATCCCCTTTCCACCTCTCTCTCTCCCTCCCCTTCTCTCCCCCTTCCTCCCTCCCACATTCCCTCTCTCTCCCTCCCTGCCCCCCCTCTTCTTTATCTCTCTCTCTCCCTCCCTCTTTCCCACCCTCTCTCTCTCCCTCCCTCCCTCCCTCCCTCTCTCTCTCCCTACCCACTCTCTCCCTCCCTTCCTTTCTCTCTCCATCTCCCCCTACTCCCACTCCCATCTCCCTCTCTCCCCCTGCTCCCTCTCCCATCTCCCTCTCTCCCTACTTTCTCCCTCCCTCCCCTTTCCACCTCTCTCTCTCCCTCCCCTTCTCTCCCCCTTCCTCCCTCCCTCCCTCCCCTCTCTCTCCCTCCCTGCCCCCTTACTCTTTATCTCTCTCCCTCCCTCCCTTCCCTCTCTCTCTCTCCCTACCCCCTCTCTCCCTCCCTTCCTTTCTCTCTCCATCTCCCCCTACTCCCTCTCCCATCTCCCTCTCTCCCCCTTTTCTCCCTCCCTGCCCCCTCACTCTTTCTCTCCCTCCCTCTCTCCCACCCTCTCTCCCACCCTTTCTCCCTCCCTCCCTCCCCTCTCTCTCTCCCTACCCCCCTCTCTCCCTCCCTTCCTTTCTCTCTCCATCTCCCCCTACTCCCTCTCCTCCTACTCCCTCTCCCATCTCCCTCTCCCCCCATCTCCCTCTCTCCCCTCCTTTTCTCCCCCTTTTCCATTCCCCCTCCCTCCTCTCTCCCCCTCCTTCCCTCCCTCCCTCCTACCCTCCTTTCCTCTCTCTCTCTCCTCCTGCCCCCCCCTCTCTCTCTTTTATCTCTCTCCCTCCCTATCCCTCTCTCTCTCTTTCTCTCTCTCTCTCTCTCTCTCTCTCTCTCTATATATATATATATATATATATATATATATATATATATACTTATTATAATGGCTTCACATTTCTTCTAAAATCCTTCTTCATTCCTTTATCTTCCTCAAACTGTACAAATCAGGGAGCATGAAAAAACAACAACAATTCTTTGCATCACAAAGGCACAATACAGCACCAGCGCGCAAGTTCTATTCGAATCGGGAAATGACGTCACAGAGGAATTTTATTTATGGCGCCGTCGAGATTACTTTAATATAGTAAAATACTAAAATTAAAAAAAATAATTACAATTAAACTACCCAAGAGATGAAACGAAACCTGTCCTATAACCTTCCCCATGTAATTATATATATGTGTAACAAATTTCACATTATTTGGTTATCTGGATCTTGAGTTATAAGGGAACAGACAGACAGACAGACAGACAGACAGCAAATGCCTCTTATAGGTATAGATATATATATATATACAGAGGCGCAACTAGTCCAAACTTTCAGGGGGGGGGGGGAATCACTTGTATTAAAAAAAAAAGTAAAGGGGTCATGTGACATGTATCATGTGACTAATTTGGGTCTAATCTTTTAATTTTTTTTATTTCGGGCGCCACTGTATATATATTTAAATTTAACAATGCACGCGTGTGAACCGCTGCTCTGACCTATCAGCACGCGGCAATCACGTGCTGCTGGCATAGATCTCAATGTGAAGCATGAAGTGTTAGTGATGCAAGGGAAGTAACCTATTTATTAGTGTCGTTAGTCATAGTTAAACACGGTTATATCCCTTAACTTGTTATGAAAATAATTTTTTTTACTCATTTTTATAACATAAAAAAAACAAATAGTTAATTGCAAAATTCATTATTGAATCATTCGTTGTCATAGAGCAGTGGCGTCACTAGGATTGGTGTAACCCGGTGCGGTAACTCATTGTGTCACCCCTCTCATGACACCCCGGTCTCCATATTTTTTTTCCAGAGACCGTATATATGTGCGCATGCGCGACTTTATTATTTTTTGTCCGTTTCCGGGGTCAGGATTTTAGCGATAATTGATATATATATAGGTCAGTGCAAGTATACTAATAATTTCATTAAAATAATTAATAATAAAAAGTACGCAGTGTCTGTTAATAATCGGAGATATTTTTATATTTGGCATTAATTTTTTTTTCGAAGCCTTATAAAGTCATTTGCTGTTAATAATCGGAGATATTTTTATTTGTTTTAAAAAATTAAATACGGCTTTGAATTATTTTAAATTACAAAATAAGAATGTAGGCCTAAAACTAGATATTTTGCATTTTGGTGTCACCCCTTGTGAGGGTGTCACCCGGTGCGGTCCGCACCCCCCTAGTGACGCCACTGTCATAGAGCAAGAACATGTGTGCGAAATTTCAAGAAAGTTTATCAATTTATTAATATAGTAGCATCTAAATAGTTATACATTTAGATTAACATACAATTACGGGGGACTTTCGATAAAAAGAATTTTAATTCACGGTTCGCACTTCGCAATCTGTATAATTATTAATTTTTATGTTGTCCCCCCCCCCCACTAGAAAAGAGAATATGAATCAAAACCATTTCAACTCTACGATTCGGATCGTCGTTCAGAATCACAGACACCATTCGAGTTACAGGAATACAGCAGGAGACTGAGTTAGTCTTATATTTTTTATGTCGTTAGTTATAAATACTATAAAGTCTCTCAGGATAGTGAGTAACAGTGACTTTATTGTAACTGCTGATAAACATACATCCCATTATTTTATTATAAATAAATAATTTTATAGCTTTAAGCCTATTGAATTTATTCCATTCCACAGACCACGTCAGCGAACAGAAAAAACTTTTGAAGCAACAGCGTGAGAATGTTTATGATCATCTAGGAATGGTGAGCCCATCTTATTGTTGTTTAGCGGGTAGAAAGAAATAGCTACCAGGGGGACACAATATAAATATGGCTCCATAAGTCTAGCGTCGTCATGGATGAGCCGCCTTACGTGGCTAGAGCCCAGCACTATAGGAGCCACATACCAGGGGGTAGTTATTGAAATATATTTTAAATATTTTGTGAGAGGAATCCTCAAGCTGCTAGCGACGCCACTTTTCACTCACCAGTGGCAGACTGGGTCTTAATGCTGTTGAAGTCCTCTCGTATCCTTGTCTCTGCGCATTATTGGCTTATCAACATGCTTTATGATGCGATAATTTGATTTCGTTAACCAACGAAAAATATTTAGCCGGGAAAACGGACTAGGAGGAAATGTCCTATGGACCCACTAGTCGTTGGTCAGTACCCCACTATTCATAAATATGTGTGTGTGTGTGTGTGTGTGCGTGTGTGTGTGCATGTGTGTGTGTGTGTGAATATCAAAATAAACAACTTGATTTCTGTTTTCAGATTATAGACGACCAGCCTAGGGAAGACAACTACCGTATACAAAACAGTAAGACTAAAAATCTACATTTATTTCCCCTTGTTTTGCATTGTTCAGTGCACATTTTTTTTTTGCGAATATTTTAACAAATTAGTATTTTTTTTTATCTCCTTCATACAAAAACGATTTTAATTACCCCCACCCCCAATCTTTTTTTTTCCTCCAGATTTTGAGTCAAGCCGATATCCAGAAGAAGTAAGTTGTGCTGTGCATACATTATGTTATATATAAATCCCAAAGGTACATTCTGAGCAAATGTAGGTCTACATACCGTCAAAATTATCGAAACTATTGAATTAATTGCCTTGAGTGTCCAATGGTACATTTCATTGTCCGGTTTTAATGTAATATGTGCCTTCATTAGCCAAACAGTCACTAAGTCGAAAATATAGTCAATTGGTTCCTTATAGTCAATTAGTTCCTTATAGTCATTTGGTTTTTTGTAAACAATGGGTTCCTCATCGGGAATGGGTTCTTTATATGCGATGTGTTTCTTATAACTTGAACGGTTAAAAGAAGACATTAGCTGCTCGAAACTTAAATAGAATTTACGTTACATTTGGTTTGAATTATCCCTATATTTGAATTACCAATAATTAACATCAATGATTAAAAATGTTGTATTCAAAATTAGACAAGGAAAAAGAAAGTAGCATTAAAGTGACATTATCTCGACGTGCTCAGACCGCCAGGCTGCGTCTGTGTTAACGTGGCATTATCTCAACGTGCTCAGACCGCCATGTTGTGTCTGTGTTCACGTGACATTATCTTGACGTGCTCAAACCGCCATGTTGTGTCTGTATCAACGTGACATTATCTTGACGTGCTCAGACCGCCATGTTGTGTCTGTGTTAACGTGACATTATCTCAATGTGCTCAGACCGCCATGTTGTGTCTGTGTTCACGTGACATTATCTTGACGTGCTCAAACCGCCATGTTGTGTCTGTGTTAACGTGACATTATCTTGACGTGCTCAGACCGCCATGTTGTGTCTGCGTTCACAGAAAAGAAGCCTTGACCTGGACCACACCAGGGGTGGGGGTGGCGCCCCCGTGAAAGATGACCGGGGCAAAAGTGTGACCCGTCGGCCAATCACCTTGAGCCGGGATGATTATGGAGGTCAGTTGTTTTACATTTATTATTTCAACATAAGTTTATTTACATAGGTGGGTGTTACCTGCCTTTATTTTAAGTTATCAGACATGGTGAATACATATTTGCACAGGCGCTCCATGGATTAATATCCAATAGCTCTTTATTCGGACGACGCATTGTTAGTGCATCTTACCCCCAGGCTTATAAAGTGTGCACAACACATTACAATCTGGGGAAGCAAATAACTGTTTTCCGTCGGGGGGCTCTGCAATTTCTAAATCCGGCCCTTGAGTTTAAGGAGCTGTTCCCAAAATATGTGTCACCCACTCCGTCCACAAGATGTCCTAAATGAAACCCTCATGGTAACTAAACACCACAGCTGCTCCCCAACTAGGCACCCCCTTCCTCGCCACCTCACACCCATTACATGTTATTAATATGAGTGAGATCTTCATTAACCAATCGTTCTACCTGCATATATTATTTTGTTTGTTTCTATGGCAGTGTTTCCCAAACTATCGACATCTGTGTACCCCATTGTTAATTTTCGTATTACTGTGTACCCCTAGTAAAAGAAATAAAAAAAACTTGCATATTGTTTTACACGGTCATTGTTTCATCACATTTCATTGTTTTAACTTCAGCCTTGCATGTCCTCAGCGCTATGCAGCGCGTACCCTCCGCATAATAATTTGAGAAACACTGTTCTCAAGCAATACATTGTTTTTTTTTTTATAATGCACAGAGACAAGGATACGAGAGGACTTCAACAGGCTCAACGCGGACAGGGAGTTAACGGACAGGGAGCTGTTGTACTCCACAGACAATAAGCCTTATTTCCCCTGGGGCGGCTCCGGAGCTGGGGCACCGATACGTGACAGGGAGGGTAAAGTCATAACTCAGATCTTCGGGAAACTGGAAGGTAAAACGGTATGTGGCCATATTGATGTGTTGCTGTTTGTATGTAAAAAAACAGTATGTGACCATATTGATGTAAAACTATTAAAGATATGAAACCAAAGTGTTCTTTGTGTTTAAGGTATTTAAGAATATCATTAGCCAATTATAACAAAAGCATATAAGATGTTTCTCTAGACCAGACGACTTCCATACCCTCCAGGCCCGTAGCGTGAGGGCGGGCATGGGGTGGGTCCCCCTGCTGCGTTTTGTCTGGCCCCATCTGTTGTTTGCTCTACTTAGTAGCATTTATTTCCTGCGCCCCCCCCCCCCGCTATTGACCTGGCCACTGCTGTAGAATTTTCACGCTACAGGGCTGATACCAACCCTCTTTCCTTCCCCCCCCCACCTGATCAGTCAGGTAAATTATGACAGCATCGGTCTTACGAGTAGGCAAACTAGGAGACTGCCTATGACCCAATTCTAGTAAAAAATTAATTATATTAAATCTGATGCCATAGTGGGCTCGTCAGGTACTTTTGCCCAGTGTCCACAAATAATTTTGTAAAGACAATCTGTACTGGGCCCGCTGATAACCTAATAGCGATGCAAAGCAAAGTTCCCTTTTGCCTTGGCGGGCCATCGGGGCAGATGAAGTGTTGAATTCATCTGTCTCTATAACCTCGGAATATGAAGGGATTGTGTGGTTAGCACAACGCCCAGCCGCCTTTACTTCCCCAACTTAAAGTCAGATACGCATTTAAAGCTGGGTGGTGGACTTGTGGGACGACTTTGCTTCAAATTTCACCTGGAAAAATTTCATCTCACCGAGGATCGAACTCAGGACTCTCAGGTCGACAGTCGAGTATCTACACCACTCGGCCATCCGTCCCACTAAGAGCGATGTGCTAGGCACATTTTCCCCACGGTTTGATTGGGAAAGATATGAACTATTATTTTTTTTTAATCTGTCATAGCAATCCGTTTAAGCTACTTAATAGAATCTTTGACCATTAGACGAATAGATCTACATATAATTTCAGACGCAGGACGATGAATACCGAAAAGAAAAGCTAAGGAAAGAAGTTCTCTTCAATGAACTGAGTGAGTTGACCAATTACATTTTAGTTCAATAGGAAGTAATATTACTTTAAACGTTCACAAAGAGGTAAAACAAATGAACAGATATGCTTAAAGTATAGCTTCATGTAAGTGTTTACGATAGTAAAGTATTAATTTTCTTTTGATAGGTTATTTTTCAAGTGAAGTAACAGACTCATAGCTGAATATATTGCTATATAACTATTGCTAGTGTGTTTTTTAAACAAAAAGGTTTCCAGAAATTTAAAGACGTCATTGAAGGAATTTAAGCGTTCTCTTTTTTTCCCTCTAAATCTATTAACGTTTTTTTCTTTCTTTCTCTCAGGAGAAGTTGAGAAACAACAGAAAGAAAACAAAGAAGAGTTGAAGAGATACATGAGAGCTCCAGTAGGTTTCAGTCATATATCTATGGTTTCAATCAGTCATATATCTACGGCTTCAGTCATATATCTATGGTTTCAGTCATGTATCTATGGTTTCAGTCAAATAATCTATGGTTTCCGTACTATAAAGAAGAGTTCCCTTGAACTGTAATACAACCAACTTATCACAGCAGTTGCTGTTCTTTTGTTTACATGCAGCAACACATTGAACATAGCTTTTTTATCCTGTGGGGTGACGGGAGGGTGGTGGATGTTTCATCTTTATGAGTTTGTCCATAAATGTTGGCGCATGAGAATTTTTTTATTAATTTTTTATAAATATCAACCAGTTTGAATTTTAAAAAAAAATATATATATATCAACAACTGAGGCACATACGTTTAACAATAAAGGTAAATAATGCACTTAATAATCGATATTATCAATATGAATTCAAACGATGGTAAGTGTATACAATACAATACATGTTTGAATTAACACCAAATGCCATACATTTGTTATGCAAGGAGTTATGAATCACACATTTATTGTTCTCAATCAGCAAGTGGAGATGACCGACCTGCTAGCAGCTGGACGTGTCGGCAAGCCAAGGCGAGACGAAGTGACCGGAATGATTGGTCAGCAGCACTTGGGTCATTCGGACGTATCCAAAGTGGTCAGTCAGTTTTTTAACTGTTTTCTTTAATGTAAGTCGCCAGCGTCCGTGACCCCCCCCCAAACCCCGGGGGCCATTACCACGTAGGTAGGGGGTCTCATGGCCTAAAACCGCGGTTCTCAACCGATGGTACGAGTCCCCCGACCCACCCCCCCCCTCTTGGGATTTTCCTTTCAGACAACTAAGAGTTTGAAGAAAGGTCACGTGATGAGAACGTGTGGCAATTGTTTGACACTGTAACTACCCGATTTACATTTAGTACCCCCAGAAAGCGTCTGGCCATCTTAACCCATGTTCTGTATTGCGTGCTGTTGTATCCAACAGAAGACCAACTACCAGCCCAAGCCCGTCACGGAGAAGAGGCAGTATCATGACGAGCTAGTGCGCATGGCGGAAGAGAGGCAGTACCAGAAGCTGCTGGACAGGTTCAAGGACAGACAGGAGGCTAACGCGGTGAGTCACAATGGGAGGGAGGGGGGAGAGGGAGGTATAATCTCAGCTGTATTGGTTTTTATTTTCTGTGATTTTTTTTTGTTATTTTACATATAGTTGTGTGTAGAATGTATTACTGTAGCATGTATTTGATTTAAAAAAAATATTTCAGCATTTTCAAAACATGGACTCTTCCTGGGGACAGTTTGGGGGCGGGGCGCCCAAACACGAGGTCATACGAAAGAAGGTCAACTTGACCAACGCTCTGTTCTACCCCGACCAGGCCAGTGAACAGAACAGCAGCAGAACAACAGCAGCAAGACCGGCAATGGTAATGGACAAAGTGACTTAACTCTGCATTCAGAGATATCACACAATTGCGGAACTTGTATTTGCTGTCCTTAAAATCAGGTTTTTTAAACTAGGTCAGATCTATCATCAGATCCTATTTAATTACTCAGACGTTCTTTCTCTCTATCCAAGGAGGACCCCGTTGAATATCCAAGTGTATATAGTAATCATCCAGCTACTGGACTTGGGTCCTTTGAATTTATGGAAGTGAGTGGAACATTTTATCTTATTTGTTGTTTAGTTAATCTGAAGTGGCGGGGAGTTAGCGATCCCATATAGCATGCTGAAGATGAAAGGTTCGATTTCAGTTGACGCTAGTGACTTGGGTATTTTGAGTTTATGGAAGTGAGGGATTAAGGTGTGCCCTAGTCACGTCTCGACAGTTACATATGTCATACTAAGAGGGAAGAGTGGCCGAGTGGTGCAAAGTACTCGACTATCGACCTGAGAGTCAATTCAAAGGATTTTTCCAGATCCTGGTTTAGAGTCTATCAAGCTCATCCAGCATCAAATGGGTGGGTACCTGACTTAAGTTGGCTGTATGTTGTGCAATAACAACATTTCTTTAAATGCCGTGGTTACAGAAAGAGATTAATTCTACACTTCACCTGCCCCAATGGGCCCCTTAGTGCTAATGGAAATGTAGTTTAAATACTATAGTAAGACGTTAGGTGAGGATGGGGGTGTAAAAATAATTTGAGATTACAATCAGCAAGCCTTTCATAACACACGGTTACTTGGTAGTTTTCTGTTCTATTACATTCAGCAAGCCCATCATAACCCTGGCTACCAGAAACGTTTCGTGGATGACGACCAGAGACAGTACCACTCACCAGAGAACTCACCCAGATACCTGAAGAACACCATCAACAGCTCACACAAAAATTTGTATCAAACTACAGCCGAGTCTAGAGTTACGGTAGGTGGCAGTCTGAAGTTATAGAAATCTAATATAAATAATAGCGGTGTGGGTTCTGCGTTAAATCGAAAGTAAAGAATTAATACAACAGTATTTCCGGTTTAAAAATACAACCATGAAAAAAATTGGATCTGCCCGAAATCAAAAAATAACCTAGCCTGCTGGTCAAGCCTAAGGGGGATATAGCTCTATGCAAAGGTTTTGCAGGGTACAGCTAGTATTTGTATAATCTATATTGCTGTACACTGTACATGTATCAACGACATCTACATTGAAGTCTTAGATAGATGTAATCTGAGCTGCCGTCAGCTAATCATGGGCCCCTGATAAAAATCCAGCAACTGGGCCCCCCTCTGACCACACTCATGAACACATAAACCAAGTCATTTTATAGTAGATAACCAACGGGCGGTGGTCCTAAGACACACGTTGGCAAACTAAGTTTTTTCAGTAAGAGCTCCACTTTTCACATTAATAAGTACTTTTACTAGTTCAATTCATGCTATATCATATCTGTCTGCTTTAGGTCGAAACATTTTTGTCAAATTTAAGAGCCTATTGTACCCAGCTGCTAAAACAATAATTACCCATCACTGCATTAAGGGCATGGGCCCATTGAGACAGGGTCATTTGAGACAGGGTAAACTGAGACAGGGCCAACGAAGGCATGGCTAACTGAGACAGGGTCAACTGAGACAGGGTCATCTGTGACAGGGTCAACTGAGACAGGGTCATCTGTGACAGGGTAAACTGAGACAGGGTCATCTGTGACAGGGTCAACTGAGACAGGGTCAACTGAGACAGGGTAAACTGAGACAGGGTCAACTGAGACAGGGTAAACTGAGACAGGGTCAAGTGTGACAGGGTCAAATGTGACAGGGTCAACCGAGACAGGGTCAACTGTGACAGGGTAAACTGTGACAGGGTCATCTGTGACAGGGTAAAGTGAGAAGGGTAAACTGAGACAGGGTCAACTGTGACAGGGTAAACTGAGACAGGGTCATCTGAGACAGGGTAAACTGTGACAGGGTAAACTGAGCCAGGGTAAACTGAGACAGTGTTATGGACCCTATGATTTACATATTTCATTCTTTTGAACTTTTGTTGTTAGTTAATATCACGTTATGGCACACTTACTCTACTCTACACTACTCTACTCTACTTTATTCTACTCTACTATACTCTACTCTACGCTACTCTACAAAGAAGTATTCCTGGCTAAATTGTGTTTGAAAAAAAAATACACGGGAAGTAAATATTCACTCATTTCCCCAAAAATTTTTCATTAGAATTTTACTAACGGGATTGGGGGGAGGGGGGGGGCGTTTGTAATCAGCAGAAATAAATGAAAAACATAAAAAAAGAACGAAAATCAACTTAATATTTAAAATGTGAGACGCAAACAGATAAAGTGTAACATCTTGAGGTAAGTTGGCAACTAAAAAACCTGTACAGCAGTTAGTTGGCAACTAAAAAAAACCTGTACTGCAGTTAAGTTGGTAAGAAAATGTGCTATACGTTTTGGCTATTTATGTAAATGAAGCAGACGTCGTCATTTTATGGAAGGGGGAAACTGCTAGAGGTTATAGTTGTAAAAGTGGGAATTTATGTTTCTTTAAGAATCGTGAAATTAAAGTAATAATAATAAAATGAAATACCCGTTATTTCAATGTTAGGTAGGGACAAAACAGAAATTATGACTTTTTTGAAAAAAGTACAAAAAAAAATAACATACTTAGTGTTGTTATAAGATGAAGGCTGAAAAGGTGGGGGAGGGGGGGGAGGGGGAGATAGCCTTGGCAGAGTCGTAGCAAACTTTCATGGCGCCCTGTTATAGTTGAAGTATTTGGCGCCCTCCTCCTCCAGATCTCAAATATGTTTAAAAAAAACATTTAACAACCATATTTCAGCGGCCCTTGCTAGTTCTGTGCCTCCGTGCGGCCGGATAAACCAAACTGCTTTTCCTAGGTTACTGGGCATAGGATGCCATTTTCAAAGGATGTCTTTGTACAATTTACCTTTGAAAGAATTCATATACAATGAATAGAGCTATCGGTACACATTACCATCTGCGTGTATATAGCAGTTTAAGATGATGTGGGGGGAGGGGGGGCGTGATATAATGGGTGACTAAATATCGACAGTACGTCACCGTTAGTTGTCATTTTATATTGCAGTACAGACCAGTGCCGACCCTAGGGATTCGGGGCCCGGGGGGGCTTGGCCTCTTTGGGGGCCCCTGTATTTTGACATTTAACACCATGACATGAGATAGTGTACTTAATATTTAATGTGAAAAAAATCTTTGGAGGCCCCTCTCAACCTGGAGCCCGGGGGGACTTACGAATTTGGACCCCCCTTCCCCCACCCCTGGTACGCCTCTGGTACAGACAACTCCCATTTGAAATCTTTCAAGATTTGCTGGCCCTTCACTAAATGACAATCACAACAATAAAAATGCCATCAGGCAAAAAGTCAGTATTTTAAAAAGTGTATGAGGAGCTTGTACGAGGAACAAAGTACATGTATATGCAAATAGCTATAACGTAATTGTGGTTATGTTTTATAGCGGCTTCGTAAAATAATGATTTTAAGTTTTCTCAATCGAAGATACTGGAGGTTGTTGTCATATTTTTGAATACTTGACTTTGGGGGTTAAGGCCAAGTAGGAAATATTTGAAATATCTTTAAAAAAAATGATTGGTCTAAGGGAAAGTTTAAAGGTCAATCGGAGGTGGTAATGAAATCAGAGCCTTAGGGAAAAGTACCTGTTAGGGACTCAATGATGTCAGGTATGTGTTTGTTGTGGATGGGAGGGGGGTTGGGGAGGGGGCTAGACAGTGGCCTGATTTTACTATCCGTATGAACGAATCTGATTGCTTACTTTTAAAACTGAGATTTTTGATTAAACAGGCCATATTCGGGTTTTACGAAGATAATTTTAGTGTTAACATTATGAGTACAGTTAGGATGAAAAATATAGACAGATAAAAAGTTAGTTAGATATATAGATAAATAGATATACAGACAGACAGATAGACAGACAGAGAGACAGACGATAGATAGATACAATAAAAAAGCTATTTTCGCGTCCATAGCCTAATTACTTTCTAAATAGCCAGGGTGTAAATTTTGTTGAGTCAACTGTAAATCTGTAGTTGCCAGCAGACATTTACAGCTCTATCGCCATAAAAATATCACCTGCCTTAGATTTTATGGCTGGTTCTAAATAAACAGTTCAATGCAACACACAGCTGTCAGTGCGCTGTGTCACCACAGCCGTGACTCACTGCACACAGCTGACCAGTGTAGTAACTTTTATTAAAAAAAAATTAACCATTAGCAAAACATCCCTTCTTAATATGATCTTGTGTTTTATTTTTATTGTTTTAAAAGTAGTAATAAAATTATAAGATTTAGAGCGGTACAGGGCCATTAGGGTTAGGGTTAACTGAGACAGGGTGAACTGAGACAGGACGAACTGAGACAGGGCCAACTGAGACAGGGTTAACTGAGACAGGTCCAACGAAGACATGGCCAACTGAGACATGGCCAACTGAAACAGGGTAAACTGAGACATGGCCAACTGAGACAGGCTGAACTGAGACAGGACCAACTGAGACAGGGCCAACTGAGGCAGGGTCAGCTGAGACAGGGCCAACTGATACAGGGCCAACAGAGACAGGGTCAACTGAGACAACTGAGATAGGGCCAACTGAGACAGGGTCAACTGAGACAGGGTCAACTGAGACAGGGTCAGCTGAGACAGGGTCAACTGAGACATGGTCAACTAAGACAGGGTCAACTGAGACAGGGTCAACTGAGACATGGCGAACTGAGACAGGGCCAACTGAGACAGGGTCAACTGAGACAGGGCCAACTGATACAGTGTCAACTGAGACAGGGCCAACTGAGACAGGGTCAACTGAAACAGGGTCAACTGAGACATGGCCAACTGAGACAGGGCCAACTGAGACAGGGCCAACTGGCCCTATGATTTACATATTTCATTCTTTAGAGCTTTTGTTGTTGTTAGCTCACTGTGCATCAGTTTTAGACAGACGGTGTAGTTGAAACACAGAAGAATGTTTCGATAAACAGAGAAAAACAAGCCGTGCATTTAGTGAGTTATAGAATGGGCCACAGACTAGTGAGCAGAGTGTAACAGTTTGATATGAGATGTGCAATAAACAATGTCACAGGATGATTTAAAAATAAAGTGGACAGGTCAATCATTTTGTAAAGACTGTTATGGATTCCCATGTACTGCTTGAAAGTAGTACACAATAATGGCTTGGAGGGGAGGGGGGGGGTCTTCATACAAACGCAAGAATAAAATGTAAATGGTCCATTATCATAAAGTTACCCCTCCCTTAAATACCCCCACCCACATCCTTCGTGCTGTCAAAATAAAGGCATCGTCTAATAGCCTGTTATGACTTTAATCATAAGCGGCCTGGGTATTGCGGGGCCTTTTGGGCAAGATTGTCCAATGCGGAGGCCTAGACACATAGCTGTAGGCTGTATATAGTACTGGATTTGCGGGGATTCCCACACAAGTGGCCAACTCTTATTAAGGCTCTCAACTGCTTGAAGTATTATGTTTTTTCCTTTTTTTGATATGAAAATATTATATTTAGTGTTCTTGTGTGGTGTGGGTATTTTTTAAAATAAGTATTTTGAGATAATAATACATTGTTGTTATGTCTCTAGTGTATTTGATTCGTTACTTTATTAATATCATGTTTACTTATTTATTTATTGCAGGGTCGTTCTGGGCAAACAGTTGCTCCCTACGCAACTGGAATATTTTAAGAAATCTGGCCACACCTGCAACAACTCCCACAGCTGTTAATATACAAATTTTAAAGTTTCAAAAACCAAGAGTCGGCTCGCTGGACTATGACTGCTGGTTCAGTTATTTTTAGAAAAAAAAATATTTTCAAAAAAAAAAAAAAATCAATAAAATTGTTTATTATCATTTTTATTATATTGATTTATTTTTGTGGTCATTTACATCTACAACTTAACAGATACTACAATTCCTTGTTGTTGATATTAAGTGCTACAATAAGGGAAGTTACTGCCAGTTAACAAGCTAAAACAACCTAGAACTCGTATCAAGAGTGTAACATTTTTAAAAAGCTTGATTTATCGCTTTTTTTGACTTCATTTCAGTACTTTAGTACTACTTTAGTTTTACATAATAAGACTAGACGTCTACATGATTCTACTGGTACAGTTTCATAAATTATCCGTATTATGAAAAACAAATTATAACATTAAGAAAATATCTTAGATATTGTCACATTCTATGTCTTAAGTTTAATGAAATCCAGAAGATTCTCCTATTTTATCACTCGAGAGGGGGGGGGGAGATACTACATAGGATAGCCAAAGGCTTTTGTATTCACAGGTGGTCAGCGCGTCTGGCACTAGATTAACCCCCTTTAATTCTGACACTACCTGGGAAATGTCTATAGGGGGAGATAATCTGTGCCCTTGTTGTATCGAGCGCTGATCAGTCGAGAGAGAAGGTCGAAGTCCTAGGTGCGGTTAACTAGCATGAGCCGGTTTCGACCGGCTCAGAGCTAAGTTCTTTTGAGAAATACCCACCTCAGGTAATGCCTTTTAATCTACTTGATTATAGATTGTTTTTATAGTAGCTGGTAAAGCTACGGCCTTTCTTAAGGCCCGCTGATGTTCTTTGTTTTTGAGATAAATAAATATGTGTTGTAGCGTATTTACTTCTGAGTTTCTTTACCCAATTTATCGTTGTGTTGTGCGTCCTGTGTAACCACGTGGCTGGGACAAATATAAATGCTGGCCAGAACTCAGTAGGGGAATCATACCAATAGACAACGACCGCAGGGACCTCGCAAGGGGAACCTTGACAGATATCTTGTTATATTCATTCTAAATGTAATCGACGCAACAAAGACTTATTGAAAGGATGAGTAGAGTTAAAACGTACCCGAAAAAAAAAATCTGTTTGTATCGATAAATCTTGAATAAAGTTCATTTCTTTAACCAAAAAGAAAAGCATACAACTAAATATCAGTTTTCTGGTTATTTTCATGGACTTGTAAAACGTTATTTGTAATATTCTAAAGGCTGCTGTATGCTGTCAAAGATATCGGCTTTGCACTGCTTTCAAAGGAAATTTGAATATTTTTTTGAGCGCAACATTTTAAATTATATAAGCCTACAAGACTAAACATTTGCGCGCCTTAACTTAAATTGGCTAATTTCTGCATTAGCTGATACAAATTTTTTAATCACAATTTGATATGTGCCTTTTTAAAAAAAAAAGAAAAAAAACGTGCTCTCCTCCCCCCTTTCCCCTACTCCCCTTTCCCAATTATTACTGGACAACGCTCTCTATACAAAATAGATCTGACGATGTCGGGTGTGGGGGGGGGGATAAAATAGATCTGATGATGTCGGGTGGGGGGCAAAATAGATCTGATGATGTCGGGTGGGGGGACAAAATAGATCTGACGATGTCCGGGGTGGGGACAAAATATATCTGACGATGTCGGGTGGGGGGGCAAATAGATCTGACGATGTCCGGGTTGGGGACAAAATAGATCTGTCGATGTCGGGTGGGGGGACTAAATAGATCTGACGATGTCTGGAGGGGGGGGGAATTATGATACAACAGAACAAAAATTATCATAAGCAATAAACAACACACTTCTGTGGAAGGGCAAATGTGCAACTGTAATCTCTAACTACAAGTGGTGTGGGCCCAGGGCAGTGCCGTACTTATGGTTCAAACGGGTGCGAAACACCAATGCGGCAGCCGATCAGTGCTGGCAAAATTTTACTCTAGAAAAAAAAATTACAAAGGATAACAAAAAATATATAGAATGTCAACACGGAAGGAGGCAGCTAAAAGCTGGGTGCACCCGGACGTCGAATAAGCTACGCGCAGCACTGTATAGGCCAATATTTTTGTTAACGAAAAATGTCTGTATTCAATCCTCGCCACTCGACAGGGCACCCTTTGTTTGTGTGTATTATATCAAAATGATTATTTTGTAATTGAGTCATTTGATGATTTTGTAATTGAGTCAAATGATGATTTTGTTTATTGAGTCAAAAATGATTTTGTTTATTGAGTCAAAAGATTATCATTTATTTAACAACATATGTGGCGTGGGCAGTCGATTCTCAAATTTTATCCACTTAAAAAAAAAGGAAGTGACCCCACTACAAGATAAAGTGCGTGCGTGTGTGTGTGTTGGTGGATGGGGCGAACAATTTGACATTCTCTGACTGGGGAATGGTGGCGGGTGGGGGTTGCCTTGCACCCCGGTTCCCATGCGCGACAGCTCCAGATAATCTCTCGCCTACCTTGAGTACTGGCAATATATCAGACAATCTCAACATTAGCAGATCAACATTGCAAGGAATGTCATAATTTGGAGTGGGTTAACCAAATGCTATGAAGATTTTATTTTGAACGTGCTTCATAGATGTTAAAATTATTTTAATTTCTTGGTTCAGAATGTAAAAATAAAATAAAATGAAAATTATTGAATTTTTGATTCTTTGATATTTTACTCTGGAAACTATTATTTTTCAACCAAGGGAAAAAATAATTACTAATTTAGGTTTACTAATAAGTTGGTGGAAACTGTTACTAATGCATTCGCAAGGATTATTGTGAAGATCGTGTTGATCATAATTACCAAAAATCCACTACCTAGTGGTTTATAGCTGTTTTACGGGGTATTACAATTAACTTCCGGTCTTAGTGAGCTTCTTACGGAAATCGAGAGTTTCATCCAATGAATGTTTTGTACACATTTCGTTGACACATGTCGTGAAAAGATTGTTTTGTTGGTGTTTATTCTAGTTTTTCTTGTTATCCACACAAAAAAATGTGGATCATTATAATATTTCTGATGGAGATAATATTCAATGTTCGTGTGTCTAGCCAAGTTCAGTACGGTAAGTCTGTGTTTATGTGTTAATGGTGTCTTGTTGGTTAGTCGCTTACGAATTTTAATTTAATTCATTTATTTTTTCTGTAAAATTTTGGGCACGGGGCAGTTTGATTTGTCTGGATGGTTGTGACCCTATCTATAGTTGAAGTAATTGTATAATTATAAATACATTCTTACAATAATGATGAAAAAAAAATGGTTAACCGATTTGAAATCCAAATATTTAATCTAAAACTGCAATGGAAATAAATAAGCAAATAGTAATAAAATAAAGCAGACATTTATATTAAACAGTTTATAAACAAGTGTACGTGAGTTTTTTGTCAAGCTTCACATTGTTTCAATCTCATAGAATGTTATGTCAGTTGTAAATCTATTTCACTGGTGTGAGCAACCAAAATATTGGCTCTATTTAAACAGGGGGACTGCAATTAAAGGTTTAATTTGGTTTAAGTTGTTGGCAGATATGCCCGTTACATCATTCACAATGTCTTTTCGCCACACTAATAGTTATTTTTCCGCCTAAGTGCGAAATATTTAGTGACGTCATGGTCATTAGTAATGTCAATAATTAATAGGAGTCCAAAAAATAATGATGTCCATAACTGTTATAGTCCACGATTAGTATTGTCCATTATTAGTAATGTGCATATTAGCACATATGGCCAATAGCAGTGCTCGATTTAAGGCAAAACCAGTGCCGGGGGAACAAAATTTTCTGCAGAGTCGGGGAAAAATGTCATCCGCGGCGGAGATGAAAAAAAATAAACCAGAGCCGGTTCAAAGAAATTTGAAGCTGCACATTGATTGGAAAAGCAATGAATTTATTTTTAGCAAAGAATGCACAATTTTCATTTATTCTCTGTTTGTTGAAAGCAAATATTCTATTACTCATAATTATTTCAATTATTTAAACAAATTATGACGTTGTTCCATAACTAGTTCTTTTGTTGGTTTGCCTGAATGAACATCCCTGGCAGAATTTGCTGTGAATAAGTCTTGAAAACTTATATTACACTATTTACGAGCAAATGGTTTTACTCCAGTGTTACCATTAAACATTAAACATAAATCTAGTGCGTGCAGAATAAAACATTTTATCAATACATCCAGCAACTAAGGTATTTTGATTTCAACTTCAAATTAAACTTAATAAAGTCGGATAATCTAAACTTGTAATAACAAATTATTGCTACGGATATACTGTAACACATGACTTACACGCAGTAGACGTAGTATGGAGATCATCCTTCTGAGATTTGACTCCTTGAAATACAGTTGTTTGTTTGTATGAGACAACTTTGTTTGGGTTAACCCTAGACGGCTCTTTAGCAACTTAATTTAAAATTATAAAATAAAAATATTACTTTAAATCTTTGTCTGGATTTGTATATAAAAATAAAATTTTTCGATTGATAACTTGCGTCTTACGACTTACGGGCGACGAATTAAAAGTGAACATAAAATTAGATCCAAAGATTACAAAAAAATACTTCGAACTCTTACTGTACGTTTATTTCTATTGATTCGGTAGATAGAAGCGCAGTACAAAATTATGAAGTTACACGGAAATATTTACCAGTGCTTGCTCGACTGAAGAAAAAATCAGTGCTGGGGAAGAAAAAAAAATTCCGCAGAGCCGGGGATAATGTCGTCCCCGGCGGGGATGAAAAAAACTAAACCAGAGCCGGGGATGACAGTCCTCAGTGCCGGTGATATCCCCGGCGGTAAATCGAGCACTGGTAAATAGTATTGTCAAAAACTAATATGGATTGAACATTAGTAATGTTCATAGTTAGTGATGGCCACAATCAGTAATGCCCATAATTAGAAATGTCCATAATTAGTAATGTCATGGGCTTAAGCAAATTTCAATAATTAGTAATGTCAATAATTATTAGTAATGTCGATAATTAGTAATGTCAGTAATTAGTAATGTCAATAATTAGTGGTGTCAATAATTAGTAATGTCAATAATTAGTGGTGTCAATAATTAGTAATGTCAATAATTAGTGATGTCAATAATTAGTAATGTCAATAATTAGTGATGACAATAATCAGTAATGTCAATAGATAGTGATGCTAGTAGTGATGGCCAGAGGAGAAATTAAGAGCGGGCGAATCGAGCAAGTGTTCTGGACCCCGACAGAGACCCATATTTTACAGCGTTATGTCTAAATATCTTTAATGGGGCCAATATTGTTTTCTGCGAGCGGGCCTCTACTGACCCTAGTCCGCCTCTGTCTATATGTTTTATATTGGGTAATCGCTCATGAAAATTTAAGATTCCGCTTTCTTTTTTGTTTTTCTGCGTTTGTCTACAAGATTTATTTTTAAAAAGTAAAAATATGTCACATGTCAGTGCATTATTTCTGCCAGATTGTCCAACGGGCTGGGTGGAGTTCAGCGGCACATGTTATAACTTCCACTATTATCCCAGCAGAAGTTACAGTGAGGCTTCTGTAGCTTGCCAGGTACTTTAAGAAATTTGCAGACCAAATGTTCGTTTAGTTTTTTATGATTTAATTAAACTGAAATAATAATTGCTACTTCTTTAGTTAAATTATTCACATTATAGCTGTTAGTATAAAGACATTTTAATATATATATATATATATATATATATATATCAGGAGAAAGTCATCGTTGAAATATATATATATATATATATATATATATATATATATATATATATATATATTTATATATATCAGGAGAAAGTAATCGTTGAAATTTTTTAGCCATAGCTAAAATGTAACATAATATTCTACAATCTTCCAAAGTACGCATATAGTTATTATATATATATATATATATATATATATATATATATATATATATAAATGTATTAACTGTTTAACTTTGCTTACGACTTCAAAAAAAGATTAAAAAAAAATTCTAAATTTTATAAAATATTATATTTTTTTTATTTGAAATTTTATATTTATTTTGTTGTACATTTGAGTTTCTATCAGGGCCATTTTTACGTTTATAGAACCCCCAGGGAAAAATACACTTTGTAATACTAAAGTAATCTAGATTATGGGGCCCGGTAAAAAATATTTGTCAAGGCTACCACCTGCAAATTCTGGGCATGTAATATTCTTTGACCAATGCGCACCCCCCCCCCGACCCCATTTACTTTTTTATTTTAGCAACTGAAACGTGCCAAGATTGCCCTTCTTTGTCGTCTGGGAAAATACAAAAAGCGTTTCGTTTAACACTTGTAAATACGTCTAAATTGGCGAGATAATTCAGACAATTTTTACATTAAATAAGCACAGAATAAACCTTAAATAAACGCAGAAAAAACCTTAAATAAAGACAGAAAAAAACCTTAAATTTGTATTGGAGTTACGGGGGATAAAATCCCGAAAGGAGCCTCTTTAGCGGACTACGGTCGGACGAAGGCCCGATCGCAGAAGAAAATTTTGCGCCCTTTTAAAAAGTAGACAGGCATACAAAAAATGGTACAAAGTTGAGGTTTGTGGGGGGGGGGGGGGCTAAATAGTAAAACTAAGACCCCCATAGACAGTCAGTTGTGGATATGGATTGTTCATTCTCTCAGGAGGCCACCGAAAGGCATTACAAAATCGGCCTACGTTGGAACCTGCAAGGTCGGAGAAGAAGTTGGCCGCATGAGTGTTGGTACCACCTTACATGACAGAACTGAAGAAACGCCTTCCTGCAACGAGTGCACTGGAGAGTTATTGCCGATACCCTTCGCCCCCCCCCCCTCCCCGCGGAGTCCCAGGAATGAAGCCAGTAAGCAGGGCGATAATAAGATGACTTTAAACCCGGTTCTGTCCTAACCAGTGGGAGATGAAAGCAGACGACGTTTGCCTATCCAGGCTGGGATGTGTCGCTGTGAGCACATTTCTTAACCAGGCATGGACAAACTACAACCGGCGGGCACCTGTTTAGGCTGTTTATCCGTCCCGTACTCAGCGCTCTCTCTTTCTCTCTCTTTCTCTCTCTCTTTCTCTCTCTTTCTTTTTCTCTCTCTTTCTTTTTCTCTCTCTTTCTCTCGTTTACTCTCTCTCTCTCTCTCTCTCTCTCTCTCTCTATTTCTCTCTCTCTCTCTATGAATTCACAGAGTTTATTTGCAAGCTGAGACTAAGTCTCTTAGAGCCCGTGAGATCAAACCCGCTGTGTCCCTCAGCATATGGGAACTGTCATAAAGGTCCATGGCGAGCAAGATATTAGAACAGCCCACCCTGTAGTCCGCCAGCCGGGACACTCAAAGAGCTCCCTGTTCCACGGTTTCCTCAACACCTCTGTGCACCGGTGGCGTGGAGAATCAAAATCAACCTCATCGATTCCTCACAAATAGGACAATGCCCATTTCGAAACTAATAGAAGCCTGCTAGACTCTAAGTATCCTGTCACCCCTTTGCTCAAACTTCAGAACCGCGGATTGCATTCATACTCACGGATCTTGGCTTTGCACATGCGCCCTCCAGTCAGCTGCTATCCCCCCCCTCCCACCCCCCCATCTCTGCTCTTCTGCATCAATGACTTTTGCATTTTATTTGTATTGTTTCCTATGAACACTTTGTCCGTCTTCTCTCAGTGGGGCCCCTTCTTTCAAATTTAAGAGCCAGGCCCATGGCCCTACGATGAGTTAGCCTATGCATATAAAAAAAAAATTAAACAAGCGACATTTTGAAATTGTGTTCTAAGTCAACATTTTTATTAATAGCATGGCCGTAATTTGACTGCGGTCTCAAGTCTATTACAGCTGCAATAAATTACTGAGTTTGAATTGAGCCAGTTTAGACAGGGGGTTAGGGGTGGGGGGAGGGCGTATACACCGTAGCTTATCTATCTTCTCTGGAGGTGTGTCATAATTTACAAGACATATTCTCACGGAATGAACTTCTTTAATACTAGACACAGAACACACACACAGACCAACACAAGCAATGTACAGCTGGATGGACGTGTATCCTAGTACACAGCTGTGATGTACTCAAAGCTGTCAACCCTGTTCCATGCAAGGCCCTCACACAAACTACACACACACACACACACACACACACACACTAGACATGCACATAGAAATACACACTGATACACACAAACACAGTTACACATACATTCACACACACAGAGCCGTTCTAAGTTATTTTTGGCCCCTAGACAGAGACCTCCATAGTTGTTTCGGGACCTTAGGCACATGCTTCTAGATTTGCCTTTGGGGAGCCTAGGTCACAGCTCTAGGCACCGTTGGCCCAAGTCACCGTTTCGTAGCTGTTTTGAGGTCTTAGGCTGATACTTCTACAGCTGTTTTGAGGTCCTAGGCTGATACTTCTACAGCTGTTTTGAGGTCCTAGGCTGATACTTCTACAGCTGTTTTGGGGTAGGAAAAAGTATCCTCGGGGCTTTTTTTTTTAGCATTACATTAAATAGGAATTGATACCTAAAGAGGCCTATTTTGCTGTTGGGGGAGGCCCAATGCGATGGCCTAGTTTGGCTTCCCATTAGAGTGGATCGGATCATGATCACACACATTACTTCCCTTGGGTTGTGTTGTTAGTGGTCTGTATGTTTTACATACAACACGAGCGTTTTAATAATAGTTTTTTTTAAATCATTCCGATTCTCTCCCTTATCCAACACAGGTGAATGGTGCTTACCTTGTCAGCCTCAACACCCAATCAGAATTTACCTTTGTTTCGGACTGGCTAACTAAAAATGACCAGAATAGGTAAACAGCAGTTCATTATTGTTGTACCTTATAGAACATATGCAGACCATCTTAGGGAAGTCAATTGTTTGTGAGTGTGTGTGTGTGAGTGTGTGTGTGTGTGTGAAGTCCTTGTTAGGAAGATATATTTATTTCATAGATAATATAAACCACTAACGGGACGGGTTTTGTGGTGCCTTCCCTTCATCCCCCACCATAGCCGATAGTACAATGGTCACGGGGGCATCACAGGATGATGACATAGGTAAGTGACTGGGCACACCAAGGAGTTTAAACCCGTGACCCACAACATCGGACTGCAGCATGAAGATCCGGCTGGCTAACAAAACGCCGCTCGAGCCACAGTCACAGCCACACATCTGTTTCTGTAGCCCACGGGCTATTCTATGGGATGGTGTGGCGAGTACAACGCCCAGCCGCCTTCACTTTCCACGACAAATGTTGGGTACCCTTTAAAAAAAAACTAGGTGAGACATTGATCGGATCCGAGAAATGACCTAGATCTAACCTTGGGACCTTCCTGATAGGAGTCAAGCGCTCTACCACATAGCCACCCCACCCCCTTATATGTGTGCCACGCTGATAATGACGACAGTTAAAATAAAATGAAATTAATCCAATAATTTATTAATGAGATAATCAATAAATGGAATTAAAGGAGACATGAAATTAAAAAAAAATCGATCAATGAAATAATCAATCAATGCAATAATCAATCAATAAATTCATATGTTTGTTGTTTTTTTTTTATGTCCGTATAGAGGCAACAGATGGTGGACCAGCGGGATCGGTGCCGGCAACAACTTCCGGTGGGAGGGAGACGGAACAGCGGGCGTGTCCCTTGACCATTACTGGGTTGATCCAACAGAGTTGTCTTCTCTGCACAACGGGGAGCATGTTGTTTACATGTATCATGGTATGTAATTTATTTTAACGTCATATTTCATGTGTATACAAATGACTCCGTGTTTGTTTGCTTTTTCATGTACTTTTTTTTTTACCTTTATTTCGTTTAGAATTAAAATGCATCTTAGTGATTAATTTTTTTTTCAATTTAAAATAAATAAATAAAACTGTCTTTAAATGTCAGTAAGTAAATTGAAGAACTAACGCGGCAGATGAAGTGTAGAGTTCACCTATTTCAATGGCCACATCATAGTCAGGAATTTTCTTGCTAGCACAACGGGCATCCACCTTACTTCCCGAACATGACTAGCAGGAACATGATTAACGGGAACATGATTAAAGGAAACGTGATTCACGGAAACATGATTAACGGGATCATGATTAACGGGATCATGATTAACGGGAACATGATTAACGGGATCATGATTAACGGGAACATGATTAACGGAAACGTGATTCACGGAAACATGATTAACGGGAACATGATTAACGGGAACATGATTAACGGGAACATTATTAACGGGAACATGATTAACGGAAACGTGATTAACGGGAACATGATTAACGGGAACATTATTGACGGGAACATGATTAACGGGAACATGATTAATGGCACATCTTTGGCTGAAGCTAATAATTCCAGACGAATTTAAGAGTATACATATTATTTACAATAGGGAAAAATAAAAGTTTAATTCTACTTGTATATACGCCTATTTAAACACATTATTTATTAACTATAACATCACACTTAGATAAAAGTTTTTATCATAGATAATTTATTATCCAATTAGTTAGAAATCTTATACTATATCGAATCATTTTATACAGTTTAGCAGTCTAAAAAAATGTTTCCCCATCTAACAGTTATGGACAGTCTATTCAAATGGACACGCGCCAGAAACACTGAGGTACTTTCATACATCTGTGAGATCAGTGTGAGTGAAGCCTATAGGATAATCCAGCAAGACAGAGACCACAGTGAGTGTTGTCTCAAATTTCAACTTTTTAAAAAAAAAAAATCATCGGACTAGTGTGTTAGCATTATTACACAAACTATTAACCTAAGTAGTGCTTGTAATAATTCCATAAAACTATGAAATGGGACTTAGACAGAATTTTTTACATAAATTTTTGGATCACTAATCAAAAGGACTTTTATTGGCTTTATAACTTTACTAGCTGTACCCTGCAAAACCTTTGCATAGAGTTATATCCCCTTATGCTCGATTGGTAGGCTAGGTTATTTTTGGTTTCGGGCAGATCCGATTTTTTCATGATTGTATTTTAAACTGGAATACTGTTATATTAATTCTTTGCTTTCCATTTGACGCAGAACCCAAATCGCTATTATATATATAATTATTATTATTGATAATAATTATAAATGGATTAAAGTAATGGGAGCTAGTCGGGCACGTTGTATGCCTAATCTACAGAACGGCTGTGAATTAAGTAAACTTTTCATTATTTATTTCCTTGGTGACTGTTTTTTTTTAGATCTTTAAAACTTTACTTTTTTCTGATTAATGCAATCAGTGGACAAAGATGCATGTTACAACACTCTGTTTAAAAATATCATTTACAAATTTAATAAAATTCCAAAGAGAATCTTGTAGTGCAAGCACCAGGTAGATCACTTCCAATGACCGCTATAATATCTGGCCACTGGTCATCTGTTGGGGAAACCAGAACACAGTTAAACTCTTAAACCGCTGTTTCACTGTGACAGTACTGTAAACGTGGCGGGGTTGGGGGGGGTGTTAACTAATAAAAATGGCTGGCAACGACTACATAACCCTCATCACATTACTGAATGAAAGGTAGATATACTGTTAACATCTTCTTAGAAACTTGTCACTCTGTGAAAGGTGGATCGTTTAAAAGTACTTATAGTATGGTTGTAATTTTGTTTAAACAGTTTTACTAAATCTGGCAAATCTAAAAGATTACATATTACTTTAAACTTTTTTTTTTGTTTTTCTACAGTGTTCGGTACAAACATTACTGACCCAAATGAAGTGAAATTAGGTCCACACTTTATTGTTCAGCCACAGACAATGGTCATCGCTGGAGAAATATCGGACACGGCCATAGAGTGTATAGCACAAAGGTAATAATTATAGGGACATGGGACTGGCTGAATCTGTGTCTGGGCGAGGTGGAGTTTTACGATATTTGGTACCAGGGGCTTGGCGGCCAAATAAAAAAAGGTGTTACATTTTGTGCGTTAAGATTTTTTTTTAAGTTTGTATTTGTATGTTCTAAGCTGCTTCCCCGGTAGAGTGGTACCCGGAATACATTCGCCTCTTGCTGCACCCTTAAGTACGCTACAGTGGATTCATATGTGTGTGTGTGTGTATCTGAGTACCCGGGGTGGGGGGCTTAGGTTCTTATGACGTCAGGTTTAGGCCCCCCCAAGACAAAGTTATTATTATGGACCTGATGTCTTCATATGAATACACGATGATATTTGATACGTAATGCGGCCCATTAACCAGTTGGGAGTCCCATTGATGTTATATATGCATACAGTGCCGTAGCGAGCTTAACTCGCGCCCGGTGCGCAATACCTTTTTAGCGCCCCTCCCTCCCATTCGAAAACCATATAATATTTTATGTAAAATATACCATTTGGCGCCCCTTTGTGAGTAGCGCCCAAGGAATGATGTCCCCTTGCCCACCCCGTCGCTACGCCTCTGTGTGCATAAAAAGAACTATGTTGTGTATGTATGAAATTTCGATTTGTGTAACATTATTAGTGTCATAGCTCTGTTATATTCAAATGAATGTGTAAAGACACGGAAGTTAAGAAATAAAGAGAGAGAAGACATAGACGGTTATTTTGTTGTTATTAGTTCGCCTTTCGAAGAGATAAGACAATTAGCTTTCTGGTAATATTTTTCAAATTGGTTTAATTCTCAGTAAAGGGTTTCTTGAGACTAATAATACATCTTTTGATAACCAGTTAAAAAAGAAAGTAATTTAAATTGATAACAACTGTGATGGTTTACTGCCAACTGTGATGGTTTACTACCAACTGTGATGGTTTACTGCCAACTGTGATGGTTTACTGCCAACTGTGATGGTTTACTGCCAAGTGTGATGGTTTACTGCCAACTGTGATGGTTTACTGCCAACTGCGATGGTTTACTGCCACCTGTGATGGTTTACTGCCACCTGTGATGGTTTTATTTTTTTATCAATGTCTTTCCCTTATATTTAGCAACCCTCAGCCAACATACGTTTGGTATAAGAAGGTCAGAAACAGTGCACCGTCTGTGGTGACCTCAAATGACCACTACATCATCACCAATGGCAAACTGACCTTCATCAACCCAGACGACAAGCTAGATGAAGGGAGCTACCAATGCCAGGCCACCAATGAAATTGGCAGCGTCATCTCAGAACCAGTGGACATTTATTTTGGATGTAAGCTGGGGAGAGAGAGAAAGGGTTGGAGGGGGGGGGGAGGAAGGGCGCTCAGAAAGGGTTTCCCGTGCCCTGAGTACAAAGTCAGTTTTAGTGCGTTAAATTGGCGGAGTGGGGTTGACTTAATTATAACAGTCATTTGTATTTAAGTAACTTAATAGGCGCCCCGCTAGATGTCCCCTGAATCCCTTTTTTTCTAAACCACTGATGTAAGATTCCTTTGCGGGTGTAATTCATCTGGTATGGAGGGTGTGGCCAACCATTACGTCAAGGGGGTGCCGTTATCTTTTGTAGTGCACAGATATTTATAGGGGGGGGGGGGTACAAAAATGTGTACTGAGGTGATGTTAATTGGTGTTTGTTTAAAGTCAGGAAAAACTATTTCAGTATTTTATTCAGTATTTTACGGTCTTTTTGATGTTCTATTGTAAAATTTATACACACTACATGAAAAATCAAAAATATGTTTTTTCCCCAATTAAAATGATGAGCTATCAAGGGTACAAAATTTATATAGGGAGCAAAAACCACATTTTATGCTATTTGACGTCATGGTGCAACATTTTATGGCATGCCATTACTTTTAATTATTTCGTCATCAGACCTTGTGGAGTTTTCTAACGACCCACCCGGGCAAGCTGTGGCCAACTTATATCAAGGGACAGTAATGAACTGCTATCCCCCTTCTTACAGCCCAGGTATTATGTCCCTTTGTCACATCATTTTTTTTAAAAATAAAACTAAGCAAGAAAAAATATACCCTAGATTTTGTAAACCGTAACTTTTTTTTTTTTTGGTATTAATACGTATAGTTTTTTTTATGCATTTTAAACTTGTCCAACTTTTGAAATGTTGATTGCCAGAGTTGTCTTTCTTCTCAAAGCTATCGACATTAAGTGGTATAAAGAAGACGGTGGCCCCAACTTCCTGAGAACTGACCTTCACCCCCATCTGTTTGTGTCATTGAATGGACATTTCTACCTGTCAGAGACAGCGCCGTCTGACGCAGGTGGGTTCACCCAGTCATTATAAATAGAATACATCGTGGTGCTATTAAAAGCAAACCGATCATTGCAAACGATACTTAGCCCCTATGTGCGCTAACGTCGGTGCGCAAAAAAAATGTGTTAGTCCGCAGAACATATGAGCCATTTTTTTTTAATTTTTCCTTGCTAATCATGACTATTTATTTATTAACAATATAAACATTTTATTTAATTAATTCATAAATGTTTGTCTAAAAAAATACTAAAGCAATCACTTGTTGAGGCTGGAATGAATATCGAATTCCTTATTTTGAGGATTTTTGTTTTTGAAGATGCACACACTCACCCGCACAAAAGTGGTACACGTAAATAAAACTCTTACCTTAAGTGGTTCGCAGGAATATTTTCCTGAATTCAGTGATATTTTAGGTCCAAAAAGTTGCCGACCGTTGCGCTAGCTGATAAAGTTCAAAGTTCATCAAAAGTGAGATTGTTATCAATGTATTTATCTTAACGGTAATAGTTTTTATAAACAAACTATTTTTTGACAGTTTGTAAATTAAACTTCAACTTTTTAAACAAAATACTTAATGTATCCGCTAGGGTGATTACTATTTTCATTATTTTTTGTAACGAAACTGAAACCCATCACATTCGAGGAACAATTGTATGTAGATGACAGTAGCGACATTAATTTTTTTTTTAATTGAAAAAAGTTCCCCCACCTTTTCATTTTTGTTTTCACATATCGCGCAGTTTGACTCTCGGTTTCAATTTAACCCTGAATTTTTACATGACTTACTAGACGCTTTTAAGCACATTCCAGTCAGTTGTTTCCATTTGTTTATAAGCAAGGCATCTACCCTCATATTCTAAACAGAATAGGGATCCGAGAATTCCATCTGTTGAAAAGCTAATCAATCTCACACAGAGGCCTACAAACCGTCAAATTCTTGGAAACTTCACTTTTCTGTTCAATAGCCAGAAACGACGACTGGATCGAATCAAAATTATGATAACGGATATAGAATTGATCAGGAGGGAAATTCTAGACTTTCCACGATTATCCAGCGCACTAATCAGAAAGAAACTCAATTGTCTGTTTGATTTATATGACAAAAACAAAAAGAAACAGTGTGATAAATTTACTACACTTTCTAAGTTATTTGATGTCAATCTCAAGCCAGCTATTCTCAATCGCAACCTACACAAACACATTCGGATTCTGAAACCTCTGCTTCTTCACCCGACTCGACAAACTATTCTTCCACGTAATCTTCTCCTGAATGCAAACCGAAATACCAAAGAGCAAGCACTACAACAGCGGGTTTTGCTTGTACTGAAAAACAACATTTCTACACATTAAGCATATCACGTTCTTTCGACCATTGCTGAACAGGGTCATGATGTGCCGGTTCCAAGTCAGGCGGGTGTTTGGAAACGAGTAATCTCGGAAGGACGGAAAATGAAAACCAAAATTTTTTAAAAACTTCAAAGCAAAGAACCCTATTGTCTCCAGTTTGATGGTAAAAGAGTTCAATGGGAAGAGTATCAAGTAGTTCTGCTGAAAAATATGCCAACCGAAATCAAACTCGGTATTCTTAAATGTGAGAGTGGTTCTGCCGTGGCCATTCACAAGGAACTACATCAGCTAATAGATGAATATGATGCTTGGAAAAATATTTGCGTGATAATATGCGACACGACTGCAGTAAATAGTGATCGTTTGCTCGGGATTGTAAAGCTCATACAGGATGATGTCTTGAGAAAGGGCTTTCAGAAGCCAGAATGTATTGACTGTCAGCAGCATGTACTCGACCTCTTTCTGAAACATTTCATGAATTCTCTTATTCAAGAGCCAACGAGCAAACCTGAACTCAACTATTCCTTCATTGACAAATTAACACAAAACCATTCCACTCTTCAGGCTGATTACCGCCTCGTTGTGACAGATGATGCCAACACAGGCGAGAACCCTGGATGTCGAAATGATTTCAAGTTCTTTTTATGAATTATGTCAGGCATATTGTCATTACAAAACAACTTCACGTTGGCATCGCATCAGCTGGAAGAAACTACAAAATTTACACTCGGCAAGATGGAACTCACATGCGATATATACTATTATATCATTGTTTCTGATACCAGAGTGGCGCAACATCCTCGCTCCTGCTTGCAACTTCATCTGCTATGAATGAGCAAATGCTTGATTCCATTTGCAACACTCTGTGAAGCGTCCTTCAATGAACTGTTTACCTCGCTCATCAGGGTAAAATGCAAGAACGTGCTGTGAAACTGATGGAGGAACTTCATGCAAAATCGAGAAAATTTGAATTTTTGAATCTGAAGTTAATAGGAAAAATATGTTTTACACATTTCTTGTACATTATGTACATATTACTAACTGATCTGCATCTTATTTGTTAATAAAAGTTGATTAGTTATTATTATTACTCTTTTGAATTAAGCTAAAAAAAAAACTTGCCATTTTTTTTGAAAAAAAAATATTTTTTCACTTTTTTCTTCCGAAAAAGGGGGAGGTGGGGGGAACTTTAAAAAAAAAAAATCAAAAATGCGATAGATATTCTTAAATTACACATAAAAGTTCCTCGATTGATATTCTTAAATTACACATAAAAGTTCCTCGATTGATATTCTTAAATTACACATAAAAGTTCCTCGATTGATATTCTTAAATTACACATAAAAGTTCCTCGATTGATATTCTTAAATTACACATAAAAGTTCCTCGATTGATATTCTTAAATTACACATAAAAGTTCCTCGATTGATATTCTTAAATTACACATAAAAGTTCCTCGATTGATATTCTTAAATTACACATAAAAGTTCCTCGATTGATATTCTTAAATTACACATAAAAGTTCCTCGATTGATATTCTTAAATTACACATAAAAGTTCCTCGATTGATATTCTTAAATTACACATAAAAGTTCCTCGATTGATATTCTTAAATTACACATAAAAGTTTCTCGATTGCAAGTGGTTTCATAAAAATATTTTTTTTGTTATCACCCTAGTATCCGCATACATAATATGCTAGCTTTTAAGGTCGGTATATGTGATTACATAATAAATAACAAAATTCCACTTAATTAGTTTTAAAGTCGGTATATGTGATTATATAATAACAAACTTCCACTTAATTAGTTTTAAGGTCGGTATATGTGATTATATAATAACAAACTTCCACTGAATTAGTTTTAAGGTCGGTATATGTGATTATATAATAACAAACTTCCACTGAATTAGTTTTAAAGTCGGTATATGTGATTATATAATAACAAACTTCCACTTAATTAGTTTTAAAGTCGGTATATGTGATTATATAATAACAAACTTCCACTGAATTAGTTGCCACAAACTTTTTAAGTGGAAATATTTTTTTTTAAGCTTAGAATAGTTTATTCTCAAAGTTTTATAAAAATTCTCTGATCACTTCAGGATTCTACCACTGTGTGGTCACTCTACTGCCACCTGTTGGTCAGATAATGGCCACGTCCCAGACACCCAGCAGAGTAAGTCTCGGAATTGAGCTGGTACTTAAAGGCAATAGTATGTTGTTATTGATTTTTTTTTTTATTTCATCATTGCCTCATTAGTCATTTATTTTTTTTTTGGTCACTAATGCTGATTTAGTTATGAGCTATGGTGGACCTTAAAATATCCACCCCCTCCCCCCCCCCCAAATGATTTTGGAAATTACGCTCACAGCTTAACAATAAATTACAAACTAATTAATAATCACCTTATAATCCTTATAATCAGTGTATACTTAATGATATCACCTTATTTTATCACCCTTTGTTATTGAATGAATGTAAATCCCTCTTTAAAAAAAAACATTACCAATATTTTCACAGCATAACACGCCGGTAACATTTTTAATTGAATAAAATTATCTTTCATTCAGTTCTTAATATACATTTCTTTGTGTATGAAAATATATTGGAAAAATTTATTTGGACGATTTGCTGTACGAGCAGACATTTTTATGGTCTTTACAACCCTATTAGAAAGTTTCACAGACACACCATTCCAGTGTCGTCTTATGTTTCTGAAGGCCATAGCAAAGATATATTTGTAGCCCCTGAATAAAGATATACTTGGGGGCCCTTGAAAAAGATATACATGGGGGCCCTTGAAAAAGATATACTTGGGGGGGCCCTTGAAAAAGATATACTTGGTGGCCCTTGAAAAAGATATACTTGGGTTCCCTTGAAAATTTTATACTTGGGGCCCTTGAAAAAGATATACTTGAGGGCCTTTGAAAAAGATATACTTGGGGGCCCCTGAAAAAGTTCCTTTTAGGGGCCCCAGACAAAAACATATTGAAGGCCACCACTTACCAATAATGGGCCCATGAAAAAAAAATTGAAATTAGGGGCCGTACTGCTCCCCTTCCCACCAGGCCCTCAACTGTTGAAGTTTATTTTTTTAAACCTAGGGACTCATGGCAAATGTTCAGACTGCTCTTCCTCGTGGAGGGGCAAAAAAAGTCACGACAATGAATCGGAGGCCTTTAGCAGTGGGGGGGGGTGGAGGGGGGTGATGGGGTGGGTGGCATGGCAGTCACAAGCTTGCATAACAATATGAAACGCTCTGCACCTTTATATAACATATTATATACCTGTTTCTGTTTTAAATTAATTCCGTTTTCTCTGCCAGCACCAAGTAACTACGGCCCTGAGATCCACAACGACTTCCCAGCGGTGTTCCCTGTGCCCGCTCTGAGGGGGGAAATTTTAACCCTTGAATGTTTCGCCTATGGAAAGTGAGTTTTTTTTATCTCTTCTTTTCAGTTATATGTAAACTATGTAAGTCAAGTCAATAAGTCAAGTCAATAAGTCAAGTCAATAAGTCAGATCAATAAGTCAAGTCAATAAGTCAAGTCAATAAGTCAAGTCAATAAGTCAAGTCAATAAGTCAAGTCAATAAGTCAAGTCAATTAGTCAAGTCAATAAGTGAAGTCAATTAGTTAAGTCAATAAGTCAAGTCAATAAGTCAAGTCAATAAGTCAAGTCATTAATTCAAGTCAATAAGTCAAGTCAATAAGTCAAATCAATAAGTCAAGTCAATAAGTGAAGTCAATTAGTCAAGTCAATAAGTCAAGTCAATAAGTCAAGTCAATAAGTCAAGTCAATAGGTTAAATCAATAAGTCAAATCAATAAGTCAAGTCAATAAGTCAATCCAATGAGTCAAGTCAATAAGTGCATCATTAAGTCACGTTTTTTTCTCGGTCGTTTTCAACAGTTTATTTATTGATGATATAATTCGCATACGTGATTTTTTGAAATGTATCAATGTTAGGTCCTGTACATCAGGAGTTCGACACCTGATCGACTTCCTAAATGCACACATCCCAGACTGAAAATATTCAAGGCGTTCGGAGCATTATGTAAACCGCACCATCCGCTGGTACATATGTCTGGGTGTGTCTGTGTGATTGGAAAAGCGTTTAACCTTTGGTGATCCACTTTAAATCATCTCACTGCCAACATATTGACAACCATTGCCCTTGTTTGTGTTGTTTTAGAAACGGGTTCACCCTACTTTTAATGCCACACCCCCCCCCCCCCCACTCGGCGCTGGTCTTTTTGGCGGCGGAATTTAATGAATTTTTATTTATTATTTTTTTCCTTCGCTTTTCCACCAACGTATCATTTTGTCCACCAGACTTCCTCTACGATATTCATGGCACAGGGACAACGGACCGATCCCGGGCAAGGCTGAGTACTCTGAACATGGTCGTGTCATCACACTGCCCAACGCCGAGCTGGAGGATTCTGGAAACTACACCTGTGTGGTGGACAGGGGCAGCAATGCGAAGGCAGAGAAATCTTTGAATCTAAGGATAGAGGGTGATTAGATCTAACAAATTTAGGCTAATTAGTTGATGGGAATTATATATTCTAAATTTATTTATTGGAAGGCTGTGCGAGAATTATTACTTATTTCTCTTTGAGTCTAAGAACGGAAGGTAATTAGATGTTACAAACTTGAATTAGTTGAAGGTGAATGTGGAATTCTTAATTTATTTATTGGAAGACGTTCAAGAGAATTTTTACTTCTATTCAAATAGTAGGTCATTTGTCATTACAAACTCACTTAATAGAAGATGATTATATATTCTAATGTATTCATTTCGCAGTTATTGAAGATTCTAATATTCTAATTTAACACAACGTAATTAGATAATTATTTGATAACTTCCGCAGCAAGGCCGTTCTTCGTCTTTCCACTGAAGGACCAGCACATAGACGTTGGCCGGCAGATGACGTGGCGCTGTGAGGCAGGGGGCGTCCCCAGACCAACGTACCAGTGGTTTAAAAACGGCGTGCTGATTCTTTCTACCGATACATCCGTTGAGGTGAGTGCAGGGGCGGATTTAATGGGCGCATTCCAGGGGCCCCCGACCTAAGAGGCTCTATAGAAAGCCAAAACCTATACATTTTTTTTATGTCAGTCTATTTTAGGAGCCTAATAATTTATTCAGCAGTTGGGGGCCTCTACCGACCTTCGTCCGTCCCTGAGTGAGAGTCACAATATTCTCCTGTTCATTATAAGCATAACAAGGTCGTAATGGATATGTATCAGTATCCGCACTGCCAATTATAAAGTGTTAAAAAATAAACTTACCTGTTTAAATATCGTTCATACTTGGGATTATCTTTAACATTTTCGGATTAAATTCACAAATTGACAATAATCAGGATTAAAACAGTAAAAATGTTACTTAATCATCCTTTACTATCATTCAAACGTAAAAAAAAAATTGATTAATCAGTTTCATCTAAAAAGATATGCTATGAACACAAATGAAACGCTAAGATATTTTGTAACATTAATGTTTAGCTATTTAGATTAGTATTGTTTTAATAACATTTTATAATTACATACTACAAGAGTAACGTTATAGCTAGATGAACGAATCTGTATTCCAGGTACAGGGGAATATGTTAAAAATTGCAGCTGCTCAACCTGAAGCTCACCAGGGAATGTATCAGTGCTCAGCCACTAACGTCCATGGAACAGTACTCAGTTCGGCGCAGCTCAGGGTTCTAGGTCAGATATATTATATTCATTATTAGCTTCTGTTTTTACCTGGCAATAAAGTGGGATAGTTTGCTTTTTTAATATAAATGACTCGTGAAAAGGTGTACATTCAGCTACTCCCTGAACGTATTAGTCTGTGCGTGCGTGCGTGCAGGATAAGATGAAATCTCTTAGATCCTATAAACCACTTATGAGACGGTTTATCGCAGTGCCCTTATTTCATCCCCCACCATTAGCTGATAGTGCAATGGCCATGGAGGCACCACGGGAGATATAGCGGAGAACTTTCACCGTTACCAAAAAAAAAACATTGGTCCTTACCGCAGATCAAACCAGGGATCCTCAGGTCGACAGTCTAGCGCTTACCAACACAACCATCCGCCCTATCAAATGTTTAATTGGAGTTGTCAAGTTCACTCTTGCTATAGTTATGATGATAACTTTACAGATGGTTACGCAAATTAAAAAAAAATCGATTTCTAGAACAGAAGAGAAAAAAAAAACAATTCTTATTATTTTCTTGGTATGTACATTAATGAACAAAAGCGCATTGGGCAGTGAAGGTGACAGCCTGATATACATAACTTAAGACATAGGTTTGAATCCCTGTAGTAAAAAAAGATCTTCTGAGTTGTGCATCTGCTCGCTACATTATATGAATTAGTACATTTAATACCATCGTGTTTTAATAGCCACACAACTGAACATTATCACAATGTAGTGAAATAATAAATAATCTGTTGTTTTCCAGCTTTCAAACCTTCATTCAGACGTCAGCCATTACATCCGACCCAGTTAGGAACTGCAGGAGGCTCCGTAACAATAATCTGTCAGCCTGAGGCTGCTCCTGCTCCGACAATAACCTGGAAGAAAGATGGTCTCCTCCTGTCTGCTACAGGTCAGTTCATCATCCCTCTCAGGTTTAGGAAACTTTTGCTTTTTTTTTTGTACAGCATTGGAAACGTGACATACTATTCATTGGTGTGTTCGGAGACTGTCATATTGTGTCTCTCTGTCTCTATCTCCCTGTCTCTCTCTCCCTCTGTCCACTTCAGGCTAGTACAGTGCTCTCTCTCTCTCTCTCTCTCTCTCTCTCTCTCTCTCTCTCTCTCTCTCTCTCTCTCTCTCTCTCTCTCATTTTCTGTGTTTGTGTGTTTAAACAAGGGCCATAAATCATCCCATACCATCGCTTTACTTGATTGCTTCACCTTTATCTAGAAACCTAGACAAGAGCTTTGAACTCAACTCTGTCATATCAGATGTTACTGATAAACATAAATTATAGAAACTGTATTCTTTTATTCTTCGAAAAAAAAAAAGAGTGATTCGGACTTCGATTTATTATTATTTTTTTTTAAAAACCACCTAAGTTCTCACTCACGTGTGTTTTCACATGACAGATCCTGACGGTCGGGTTGTCCAATTACCGAATGGCAACCTGTTGCTTAAAGACCTGCAGGCAGGGGACAGGGGAACGTACGAGTGTACAGCGAGCAACCTCCTTGGCTCGGACAGCAGCAGCGGAGTTCTCATTATTTCATGTGAGTTTGGCAGTTGATACGTAGGGAGGGGTGACCAGAATTGAGGAGTAAGGGGGTGTGTGAGTTGGGTGTGGGGGGGGGTAAACAAGAGACATGGAGAGTTTTCCGGAGATAAAGTATGAGTCGAGGTAGTAATTAGTAGAATATCTGTCTCTCTCTACCTCTCTGTCTCTCTCTACCTCTCTGTCTCTCTCTACCTCTCTGTCTCTCACTTTACTTTCTCTCTCTTTCTCATCCCATCTCTCTCTTTCTCTCTCCCTCTGTCTGTCTCTCTACCTCTCCGTCTCTTTCTCACTTTCTGTTTCTCTGTCTCTTTCTCTTCCCATCTCTCTCTTTCTCTCTCCCTCTGTCTGTCTCTCTACCTCTCTGCCTCTCTCTCTCACTTTCTCTTTCTCTCTCTCTCCCTATCTCTTTTTCTCTCTCCCTCAGTCTGTCTCTCTACCCTCTGTCTGTCTCTCTACCTCTCTGTCTCTCTCTCACTTACTCTTTCTCTCTCTCTTTCTCTTCCTATCTCTTTTTCTCTCTCCCTCTGCCTGTCTCTCTACCTCTCTCTCTCACTTTCTCTCTCTCTATCCCTATCTCTTTTTCTCTCTCCCTCTGTCTGTCTCTACCCCTCTGTCTCTCTCTCTCAATTTCTCTTTCTCCCTCCCTCATCAAAAAAATCCCTGAAGTCACTATTATGTATGTCTGACATTGTCACACTTACGTCTGTCTGTCACTAAAGCCAGGACTGTCATGACTGTCAGGCCGTCCGACACGGTGGTGCAGGTCAATGCCACGGCCTTCATGGCCTGCCAGGCGTCGTATGACGAGGGCCAGAAAGACCTGGTGTATGTGTGGGACCTGAACGGCAGGCCGATAAACTACGCCATAGAGCCTCACTATATGCAGGTAATGTTGGACTTTAAAGAATTAATAGTAGCTTCACTATATGCAGGTAATGTTGGACTTTAAAGAGTTAATAGTAGCTTCACTATATGCAGGTAATGTTGGACTTTAAAGAATTAATAGTAGCTTCACTATATGCAGGTAATGTTGGACTTTAAAGAGTTAATAGTAGCTTCAGTATATGCAGGTAATATTGGAATTTAAAGAGTCAATAGTAGCTTCACTATATGCAGGTAATGTTGGACTTTAAAGAGTTAATAGTAGCTTCACTATATGCAGGTAATATTGGAATTTAAAGAGTTAATAGTAGCTTCACTATATGCATGTAATGTTGGACTTAGATGTGATAGAGTTAATGTTATATTCCACGACATTAACACTTCCAACACTGCCTACCAGTTTATTGTCCCGTTAGTAATAGGCTATAGCTAATGTAATAAAAAATATGTTTTTATGTCTATCGGCATAACCACAGTGATAGATTCAAACTATACAAGAATGGGGCTAAACTTTCTCAGTAGCGGGCCAACATTTAGTTCGTAAATTTGGCGGGTGGGCCAGACCAAGAGCAGACCCTGCATCTGTTTCTGTAGCCACGGCCACTCTATGGGAATTGTGTGGCTAGTACAATGCCCAGCCGCCATAACTTTCCCCAACAGATGAGTCGGGTACACATTTGTCTGCTGACTGGACAGGGACATTGATCAGACCAGAGGAAAGATTTAGCTCGAACTTTTGGAACCTGTCGGTTAGAGGTCGAACCACTACCACACTGCGCTGAAGAATAATGGTCGTGCGGTAAAGCGCTCGACGGTCGACATAAAGGTACCAATGTTTCATCTCCAGTGAGGACTAGTAGATATTGCAGGTCACGGGGAAAGTTCCCCCCTATATCTCCCGTGGTGCCTCCATGGCCATTGTACGATCAGATATAGTGGAGATGAAAGAAGGGCAACATAAAAAAAAACCCTCCCATTAGCGATTTATAGAATCTAAGAGATTTCATCTCATCCTTACAGGGACTTCACTCACCTCACTGAGTCCCTTTTACCCCCCTGGGTGCAAATTTACTTTTTTTTTTCAAATCGGACCTCATCTCCCTCATACAAGTCTTAATATTTTAACGAACAATTCTCGCCTTGATCAAGTATAGACTAATTAATGTAACAAACCGAAGGAAAAGTTCAACTTTTGAGGATTTGTTTATGCGCATTCACACGTTTGGATAATACAAAATATTTGTTTAGGGTAACCGTGGTACTACGACGGGGCTGTACATCACCAATGCTCAAGTTTACCACACTGGGACGTACGGCTGTTCGGCTGTGACGGCAGACGACACGGTTAGGCACACAGCTTACCTCCAGGTCTACGGTAGGTGGACTTTAAAAGCTACTATGTCTTCTTTAAAACACTCAAATTTTCTACTGTACAATTACTGTACAATTATTGTATAATTACTGTATCATACTGTGTATTATGATAAGAGATATATTTATAGATAGGCTTATTATGCTGCCGGATATGACCCCACCACCCAAAGACCCCCCTCACCCCCATTCATGAATTAGTTTCTATTACATCTATTGCTGAGAGGGCGCCACTTCATATACGTTTTCCTCGAGCACCCCAAATATTTCTAAAAGTTCTACCTAGGCCCCTCAAACAAACTTTTCTTGGGCCACCAATATCTCTAGAATTCTTAGCTTGGGCCCCTCAAACATACTTTTTCTTGCCCCCCCAAATATCTCTAGAAGTCTTAGCTTGGGCCCCTCAGACATACTTTTTCTTGCCCCCCAATATCTCTAGAAGTCTTAGCTTGGGCCCCTCAAACATACTTTTCTTGGGCCCCCAATATCTCTTGAAGTCTTAGCTTGGGCTCCTCAAACATAGTTTTCTTGGGACCCCAATATCTCTAGAAGTCTTAGCTTGGGCCCCTCAAACATAGTTTTCTTGTGACTTTAATATCTCTAGAAGTCTTAGCTTGGGCCCCTCAAACATAGTTTTCTTGGGACCCCAATATCTCTAGAAGTCTTAGCTTGGGCTCCTCAAACATAGTTTTCTTGGGACCCCAATATCTCTAGAAGTCTTAGCTTGGGCCCCTCAAACATAGTTTTCTTGGGACCCCAATATCTCTAGAAGTCTTAGCTTGGGCCCCTCAAACATAGTTTTCTTGGGACCCCAATATCTCTAGAAGTCTTAGCTTGGGCCCCTCAAACATAGTTTTCTTGGGCCCCTCAAAGGAAACTTTTTCTCTGCCTAGCCCCCCCACCCCATAGACAATTTTTTCTTCAGCCCCCCCCAAATATCTTTGGTAGTCTCTGCCTGGACCTCCCACAAAGACAAGATAAGGCCCTGATCGATGTTTTATCCGCTGAACAATTTTTTTTTCTTTACCCCAGGTCCACCCGGGGAGTGTGGCGGAGTGATCGCCCAGATCAAAGGTCAGGGCGCCACAATCAAATGGGCGCTGGGCACCACCAACATGTCGCCCATTACGAAATTTCGCATCGAGTTCAACACAAACTTTAACGCATCATGGAGACGGCTAATAGACGGTAATAATGAATGAAATCATTAATTGTGTGAGATTCGGGAACACATTTCTATTTCTGTTATCCCTTCTTCTACACAGTATGTGTAAATAATAATTATTTCAACAAAAAGTGTGTCTGTAAAAAAAAATATCTTTTACTTTCGCACTTGTTATTTTTTTAAAAAAAAAACAGCTTTTATAAATTACGAAATTATACATTTAATTTTTTTTTAAATAGAAAATAATTGCTTAAAATCAAAAATTTGAATATTTTAGAAAGAGAAATGGATAACAATTATGAATCAGTTGAAATATATCATTCATGTTTATTTTGAAACGTGTAATAGCTTTTCTTGCTAGGTCGACCACTGCGTGAAAGCCCACCCCAAAAAAATACCCTTGCTGAGCTTTGTTATACTTTACGTAAAGATCATTATTGTTACCACATTTGTTATTTATAAGTATTGAAGCAGTGTTGTCGGCTATATTTAGTAAAATACTAAAAAAGAATGCATAATAATGTCCTACATTTAGAAATAGGCTACACAGACGCTATCGACCACAACAGAGAAGGGAGATGTATTTACGAGGTCTCTGGTCTCAAGCCAGGGTCGTCCTACAGGTTCAGGATTATCGCTTTCAACATATACGGAGCTGGCCCTGCGTCCATTGCTTCAGGTATTTAAAAAAATAGATTTTTACTGTATTATTAAAAAATAGATTTATACTGTATTATAAAAATAGATGTATACTGTATTATAAAAAAATAGATTTATACTGTATTATTAAAAATAGATGTATACTGTATTATTAAAATAGATTCATACTGTATTATTTAAAAAAATAGATGTATACTGTAGTATTAAAATAGATTTATACTGTATTATTAAAAATAGATTTATACTGTATTATCAAAAATAGATTTATACTATATTATTAAAATAGATTTATACTGTATTATTTAAAAAAATAGATTTATACTGTACTATTAAAAAAAAAGTACACCTTCGTGGTCTATTGAAGCTCATCAGAGTCTTAATCTGCTGTCTGTCTTCTTTGTGCAGCCCTGTACAAGGTCCCAGATGCAGCACCCATAGCGATAGTGACCGGCATCCGAGAGGGTTGGGGACCTGTTGGTATCCTGGCCTTAGAGTGGGATGTAAGTTGTTTTATATTTAATGAACAAAACAAAATACATGTATTAGGAAACTAAACATTTAAAGCAAAGCGTTTACTGAGTGTTTTAATTGTTATTCATTTTGTTTTGCAAAGCCCTTGCCTGGTGAAGATTTAACTGGAGACAATGTTGGTTACCGCATTTACTACAGAAAAAATTCGACAACTCTCAGTGAAAAATGGCTTGTAGTAAGTTGTGTATATTTATAGTGTAAGGAAATGTAAGAAGTTTGTTTAGGATAAAACAATGAGGGAGCTCATTATAATGGATGGTTTGATAATTAACTAGGGAATGGCTCTTTATATTAGACATTTTGAATATTTTGATAATTAAATAATAAAGGGCTCTTTATATTAGAAAATTTGATGTGGATTTTTCCCCCCACGCTATTTCGCCAAAAAATCAATTATTAGTTTCAATGCAACATATTTTTATGTAAATGTAAGCAATAGCTAAAGTCTATGTAGCTTAAAAAATTACAATAGTTGGTTGTTTATTTGTTGTGATATGGTTTAAAAGTTTTTAATCCATCTTTCAATTTATGTGCGTTCATATTTTTTTTTTCATAAGCTCAATTTTAATTCAAAAATGTGTTGGAGAAAAATAAAAAAAAAAAACACCAGTTGATTCATCAGTTTTTCTAATTACACATGTTTTTTAATGACTAATTTATTAAGTGAGAATTAGTTTTGTTTTAGCCCTAACAACATTTTCTCCAGGGAGAAGTCTTGGGCAACGACAATAAATTTGCTGGGACCATTAGTGCTGACAACTATTACTTGGAATATGAAATCAAAATCGCCGCTTTCAATGACGAGGGCCAAGGGCCTAACTCTTCAGTCACAATAGTCATGTCACAGGGAGACAGTAAGACATACAGATTAGAGATTATACAGATTATGCAAGCCTCGTTTTGAAACAATGTTTTCATCGCCGCCATTAATGATATTGACTCTCATCAGTCCATTCACTGAATAGAAATGCTTATCATAAATATAATGCTCCTAAAAACCCATGAATTCATGGATTAAAAAAATATATTATCGCTTTTATATTAATGAAGCAAATTGAAAGCTTTTTTCATTCATATTTCATGTGTTAGACATATTTCATTGCTTGGGGCAAAAATTTAAAAATGAACACAGTATAAGGTTGTCTGTGTGAATGTGTTATTGTGTGTGTGTATGTGCTGTATGAGTGTGATGTGTGTGCTTGTTGTGTATGTGTTGTGCATTTGTGTGTGTGTGTGTTGGACGTGTGTCTTGGTGACTCGTTTAGCACTAGTCTTTGAATGACGTTTTACCCCATCTGTGAAGTTTCGAATAAAAGTTATGTTCATACCATACTATGTACTGTATCTATCGACCGTTTTAGAAGTCTCATTATCATCTTATAAACCGAAATAGAAGTATGATGTGATTTTTAAAGATGGCGCACACTTCAGGTACAATGACAAAGCCCGTGATGGGCGTTACCCCCTTTACGGTAACACATTAACTGACTTGCAGAAAGTGCGCTAAAGAAAGCGATATCTGTTGGCGTCATTTCGGGCACACATTTTTGGAAAGTAAAAAAAAATTAACTTTAATGCAAAACGACCAATATAATTAAAAAAGGTTGATGATTGTATATAGACTGAAGTTTCAAGTACAGCAAATTGAAAACAACATTTTTGATTGACATGTTGATGGTTATACAAAAATGGATTAGGTTTTTTTTCCTATTATTATTAATTTTATTTTATAAAGGAATTGTTGACATATTTGTACATTTCTTCACAGTGCCTCTAGGGGCCGCCACCAATGTCTATGTGGAGTCGTACAACGCCACGGCCGTCATGGTTCGATGGACTGCGATACCACTCATCAGGGAGTACATTAGGGGCAGAGTGGTCGGATACGGGGTGAGTACAATCAGGCGTGAGTACAATCAGGCGTGAGTACCATCTGACATGAATACAATCAGACGTGAGTACAATCTGACGTGAGTATAATCGGACGTGAGTAAAATCAGACGTGAGTAAAATTTGGCGTGAGTACAATCAGACGTGAGTACAATCTAACCTTGAGCAAACATACGGCCTTTGGTGTTGTCAACTTGGGGCAATCTCCCAGGGACAAAGTCAAAATATCCTGGCCCCTGACAAACTCTGAAAAATGGGGCCCGCTTCCTCCCCAAAAGAGCCTGCATTGTTTCACCTAAGTAAATAAAAAACCTTTCGGCACGGGGGCCTCTGGCAGGTCCTCGGGGTACTCTTAACCGCCCCGTGTACCACACATTATGGGGTGGCGGGCGCACGACAGAAGCACTGTAGAAAGAGAACCGTACGAAAATATACCCACAGATCATTTATAATCAGTGTACAAACCCTTGCTTACGACGCTCTCTGCCTTGCACTTGGTTCTACACTTGTCATTTGCCCCTGGATTCCCCCTGGGATTGTCCCTGCTGATAAAATGATAAAATTTGCATTGGTCATATCAGAATTGTAATAATGCGAAACAGAATATTAAGTTCTGTGCCATTTGAAGTTACTCATATGGGAAGTGGTAATACTTAAGTGTGAAAACATTACATGCAAATTAAAAATCAGTAATAGTTCCCGGGTGGAAAGACTCATTTAAAAAGCGTCCACATTAGATATTTTGATTTCTTATGGTGTTGACTTATTTTTCCACTAGATCAATTACTGGATGCCCGGGGAAGGGATGGATTCTTCCAATGTCTACTGCCACGAGGACTGCGGGTCTGAAATTACTTGTCGGTCTGGAACCTGATTCAAATTACTGGGTCAACGTTCAGGTTTTTACTACCGCTGGGATGGGGACCCTGAGTGAGGACTCTTATGGCAGCACGTTTGCCTTTCGTGAGTAATCACTTAGACTTTAGACCAAATTTGTCACATTCATGTCCCACAACATGTTTGTTGTATCAGTTTGTAGGTTCAATATACATGTTTGTTGTATCAGTTTGTAGGTTCAATATACATGTTTGTTGTATCAGTTCTTAGGTTCAATATACATGTTTGTTGTATCAGTTTGTAGGTTCAATATACATGTTTGTTGTATCAGTTTGTGGTTCAACATACATGTTTGTTGTATCAGTTTGTAGGTTCAATATACATGTTTGTTGTATCAGTTTGTAGGTTCAACATACATGTTTGTTGTATCAGTTTGTAGGTTCAATATACATGTTTGTTGTATCAGTTTGTAGGGTCAATATACATGTTTGTTGTTATCAGTTTTTTGTAGGCCCAATATACATGTTTGTTGTATCAGTTTGTAGGCCCAATATACATGTTTGTTGTATCAGTTTGTAGGTTCAATATACATGTTTGTTGTATCAGTTCGTAGGTCCGAAATACATGTTTGTTACGACAGTGTGTCTCGCTGCAAGCTTGTAATGTAAGTTTGGTTGTGTTTATTTGTCCCAATGACATGTTTATTACATAAAGTAATTTATTTCCCATACCGCATATTTTGAATTATCCAGTATGCATTCCCATCAGATATGTGTTCTATTATCTCCGAGTACATACATTTTCTATGTGTTATATATATATATATATATATATATATATATATATATATATATATATATTTTTAGACATGCTTTATAGCTACTTTTGTATTATTTACACATGTGTTATTAACAGTGATTTATTTGACATGCATGTTTTAATATCTGATTATTTTAATATAATTGACTCATGCATTTTTATATTTCATTTCAAAGCCCCTCGTTTTTACCCCAAATACGTCCACGTCAGATCCTATAAGGGTAACGCTGTGTTCGCCTATTGGAAGGGAGTCAGCAACGGTCGCAGTGAGGAACCAATCATAGGTTACAAGGTTAGTGATTAAAAACGTAACACTGTAGATGGGAAAACATACACTACGTTACATCCTTTAAGAAGTACTTCAGATGGTAAAACATACACTGTTACACCTGTAAGAAGTACTGTAGATGGTAAATCATACACTATGTTACTAATGTGAAAAGTTCCTCATCAGATATTTTCTTACGGATAGGTGAACTAGTTGACAACCTAGGGCCAACTTCCAGTACCTATGTAAACAGTAAGGCAAAAAAAGTGTACATTTGCCAAGGACCCCCTAATTTCTATGAAAATATCATCCAGGGGCCCACAATTATATCCGAAAGTGTCTGTCAAGGGGCCCTAAATATACATAAATGTTTCTCTTCCAAGGGCCTCCAATTATATCTGAAAGTATCTATCAAGGGGCCCCAAATATCTATAAAAGTATATGCCAAAGGCCTCCCAATTATAGCTAAAAGTATCTGTCAAGGGGCCCCAAATATCTATAAAAGTATATGCCAAAGGCCTCCCAATTATAGCTAAAAATATTTGTCAAGGGGCCCCAAATATCTATAAAAGTATCTGTCAAGGGGCCCGTAATATCTATAAAAGTTTCCCTCTGCCAACGGCTCTCCAATTATATCTGAAAGAATCTGTCAAAAGGTCCCCCAAATATCTTTGAAATTATCTATCAAGGTCCCGACAATATAACTCTGAAAAAAAATCTACCAAAAGGGGCCCCAAATATCTATGAAAGAGATATGCCAAAAGGGCCCCAAATATCTATGAAAGCATATGCCAAAGGGCCCCAGAAATATCTATGAAAGTATATGCCAAAAGGGCCCCAAATATCTATGAAAGTTATATGCCAAAGGGCCCCAAATATCTATGAAAGTATATGCCAAAGGGCCCCAAATATCTATGAAAGTATATGCCAAAGGGCCCCAAATATCTATGAAAGTATATGCCAAAGGGCCCCAAATATCTATGAAAGTATATGCCAAAGGGCCCCAAATATCCTATGAAAGTATATGCCAAAGGGCCCAAATATCTGTGAAAGTATATGCCAAAGGGGCCCCAAATATCTATGAAAGTATATGCCAAAGGGCCCCAAATATCTATGAAAGTATATGCCAAAGGGCCCCCAAATATCCCTGAAAGTTTCTGCCGAGTCCCCCCACCCCTCCAAAGTTCTATGAACGGCTACATCTGGATATAACATTGCCTAATTCTGATATATACGAACATGGCTAGGCTAGTTCTGGTCAGAAAGAGGTTACTTAATAGGCTGGTATCTTTCTTTCTCAGCTTCGCTGGTGGCCCTCCACCGAAAACATCCACAAGGCCAACATCACGGTGGTCCCCGAGAAAAGACCACGGCGCTGATCCACGGTGTCAGGTCCGGCATCGTCTACTCCCTCAGGGTGATGGCCTACAGTAACGGGAGGGGATGGAGTCCAACAGCCCAACCACCCACTTTACGTTGGGTAAGTGTCTCTCTCTGAGGATTAAACTGAAGGCAAAATGCACGTGAATTTACTAGTTCAAGGGAATTAACCACTGTGTGTTAAGATAGCTTTTCAATATACAGTTATCCCCCTTAGTGATTGAGCAAAACATGGCATCCAGACTGTCTAACTCCTGGCTAACTCATTGGAGTTATCAACGCTAAAGGGGAGTAACCTATGCATTCTTACAATTAATCCCAAGGAAATGTGAAAAAATAAAACTTCCAGCGTGCATTATTCCCCCTGGTCCTAAAAAATATATGCCAAATGGCACCTAATGTACTTTGAGGATATATCAGCCACAGCCATGGGCAATCTTTGGGCCGCGGGCCGAATTCGACCCGCCAGAATGTTTAATCTGACCCACTAATTGTTTCAGGGGGAAGCACAGCACTAGTACTTTATGTTCTGACGTTATAATTTAAATTATACTAGTTCAGGCTTACACTCCATCCATCTGTTCATGGGCTGGCCCACCGGTTAAAATTTACGAACCTAATGTGGCCCGCGACTCAAAATATTTTCCCCAACCCTTGAGTTAGATCTACACCGTATGTCTTGATCGCTATTGATACTGAAGCATCCACCCTGTCATCAGCCAGTATATTATGTTTGGCTCATGGTGTGGCTTTTGTTAGCTACCGGGTTCGAAGGCCTACTGAAGGCTCTCGTGTTTTGTTCTTAAAACGATTTTCAGGTCCGCAGACAGAAATCCATTGTCTCCGATAAACTATGACGAATGGGGCCCCACTTTTCAAAAAAGGGGTCCAAACGCATTGCAGAATATAAAAAGGTTTAAATAAATTCAAAAGGGACTGGGCCCCAAGGCTATGGGCTATATACACGTGTTTGCCCCCCGCCCCCCCACACACACTTCTAGCTACGGCCATGCAATGGGGGCCATATAATACTACGTATATGAATGTATGTTTAATTTTAAACAAAAAATGATTGATTAATTGGTTGATTTCTCTTCAGAGGGTCAAGTTATGTACAATCCAGAGACAACAGAAATACTGAACTTATCAACAGACTTTGTCGGCAGTAAAATCCTTCTAATAATATCGACGTCATTCCTTCAATATTTTCATAGTTGTATTTTATCATAGTACGTTTGTGTTCATACTTATGTCCATACTTGTGTCCATAGTGGTGTCCATACTTGTGTCCATAGTGGTGTCCATACTTGTGTCCATACTTGTGTATTACTTATATCCGTAGTTATGTCCATACTTATGTCCATACTTATGTCCATAGTTATGTCCGTAGTTATGTTCATACTTATGTCCATACTTGTGTCCATACTTGTGTCCATACATATGTCCATACTTATGTCCATACTTATGTCCATACTTATGTCCATACTTGTGTCATACTTATGTCCATACTTGTGTCCATACTTGTGTCCATACTTATGTCCATACTTGTGTCCATACTTATGTCCATTTACTTATATTCATTTACCACTGAACATGTATATAAAAATGATACAATACATAACTTAACGAAATAAATAAATACAAAAAAATTGATTGAAGAATTGAGTTTTTTTTTTCTTCATCAAAACCAATGCTCCATAGGCATCTAGAGTAGATAGACAGACAGACAGGCAGATAGTTAGACAGATAGATAGATAGATAAGATAGATAGATAGATAAATAGATAGACAGATAGATAGACAGACAGACAGACAGATAGACAGATAGATAGATAGATAGATAGATAGATAGATAGATAGATAGATAGATAGATAGAAAGATAGATAGACAGATAGATAGATATATAGATAGATAAATAGATAGACAGACAGACAGACAGACAGTTAGATAGATAGACAGATAGATAGATAGACATACAGACTGAGGCAGATAGTTAGATAGATAGGTAGATAGATAGATAGACAGATATATATATATATATATATATATAGATAGATAGATAGATAAAGATAGATAGACAGACAGACAGACAGATAGTTAGATAGATAGACAGATAGATAGATAGATAGATAGAAAGACACAGACAGGCAGATAGTTAGATAGATATAGGTAGATAGATAGATAAATAGATAGATAAATAGTGAGACAAACAGACAGATAGATAGATAGATAGATAGATAGATAGATAAATAGATAGATAGATAAAGATAGATAGATAGATAGATAGATAGATAGATAGATAGACAGGCAAACAGACAGACAGATAGACAGATAGATAGATAGATAGATAGATAGATAGATAGATAGATAGATAGATAGATTGATAGATAAATAGATTGATAGAATAGATAGATAGATTGATTAGATAGAAGGAGACAGACAGGCAGATAGTTAGATAGATAGGTAGATAGATAGATAAATAAATAGATAGATAGATAGACAGACAAACAGACAGATAGATAGATAGATCAGATAGATTGATTGATAGATAGATAGATTGATAGATCCAGATAGAATAGATAGATAGATAGATATGAACAGACAAAACAGACAGACAGATAGACAGATAGATAGATAGATAGATAGATAGATAGATAGATAGATAGATAGATAGATAGATAGATAGACAGATAGACGGATAAGATAGATAGATGGATGGATAGATAGATAGACAGACAGACAGACAGATATACAGATAGATAAATAGATAGATGAGACATGCTGGTGCTACTTACGCCCTAATTCTTTAAAAATGTGTTCGTTTGTTTTTCCCACAGTGTCTGTAGCCCTATTTCAATGCGTTGTCCTCGAAAACACTATGACGACGGCAGAGGTCAAGGTCATAAGGTGAACCATCGACAGACCATTTTGTATCGATCCTAAAATTTAGTCGGTCAGCGTTGACGCCAGACGTTACAGTACTTGACCGGTACGATGTGTCATGTTAAGATCATCTCAAACTTAGCTGCCAGATTGCGCTACTTCTCGCCTTTTCGCTACTTTTTTTTTTAAGGCATACATTACAAAAAAAGAAAAGGCCATTATTAGCGCAAAAGATGTTGTTGAAGAATCAGGAAAAGTTTGCTACTTTTTTTAAATAGGATTTACGCTACTTTAGTCTAAAACTTTCCCGGAGCAACTGAATTTGAAATATTTCTTAACGCCATTCGCAAAGCAGTAAATTTTGATTCAGAGACGATCTTTACAGGTGGGACAAACTAGGTCAAACAGTCCACTTTTTCTGCAACAATCCCTATCTTTATCAAGTGCTATCATGGCACTAATATGTCGCCAACCAAGACCCCCCCCCCCAAAAAAAAAACAAAGGCCTGAAATGTCTCCCTCCCCCACCCCGGAATCGTGAGCCCCACCCCTCCTTTTCCCTTTAGCCGAGCAAGTAGGCGGGGGGGGGTAAATGCGATACGACAACTACTGTTTATAAAAACCTAACTTATCACGCACATTCGTGCCTTTACTTTTTTTGTTGACACCTGCCTATACAAAAACAAAACAAAAAAAAACACAATGTCTTTCTTTCATAAACAACCAGTGTAC